>RDRW01000162.1:0-325658 GCA_007896445.1 Puccinia hordei | reverse complement strand
AACCATTAAAGCGTTATCCCTTGTGAGCATCCTTGGCGTGGTTTTTATCCTCAGCAGCAGCCGAGTTTAGATCTGAGTAGAGTGAGTGTCAGTTAACAATTAAAAAATAGCAAGTCAAAACTTTTGTTGGTAGGGGAAGAGAACAAACTCACCAAGGTGCCAAAAACGAAAAAAATGGCAGACAGGCCTGTGGCTTGGCCCAATTGAATCACCCACGACAAGAGCTTGGCCTGATTCAATTGAATTGGGCCTTGTTTAATTGTTCCTGAGCATGTCTTGTTGCCAAGAACGTTGGCAACCGTCCTGCCAAAACATTCATTCAAGGAGGTTTGGCAACCCAAAATTGTCCTGACAATAATCAAGGGAATTTCTGCTGAAGCAGGTTTGGCCATGCCTCCAATCAACTCTGCTGCACCGAATGGCTCACCTTGAGCTAAATCAAATTCAGCATGGCATCAGCCAAAGAAATTCAAGATAATAAAAACAAGAGTGATCACACTCACCTTTGTGGAAGGGATTGATAAACACTGAACAGCATGTATGTCAGCAAATTATCTGAGCACCAAAGAGGAGGGATGAGGGGTCAATTGGCTTACCTTTTTCAGCCAAAAGCACATGAGCAAGCCAAGTTTTTTCCTGATTATTGTTTAATGAATAAACAGCGTGAAATGTAAAAAGATGAATTGAAAAATCAGAGGAATGTTACCAGGACAGTGTATTGTGCACAATTGCAACATTGAAACAAATTGAGCTAGTGGAAGAAACCATTTCTTTTGTGTACCGTGGGTGGGTTTTTCCTGTAGAGATGTGCTTACTTAGCCAAGAAAACATATTTTGATCCAACATATAAGTGTAAAAACTTTATTGATTTTATTGGCATTCAAGATGAGAAGAGAACAAACATCTGTAATGAAGCAGAGCAATCAAGAAAAATTGCCACTGCAAGGACCCCAAATCAAATGCAAGGTCAGAAAGCTGGAAGTGTATTGTTCTGCAAGTCAATGTTGAATTATTCACCTTAGTTGAAGAGTGCAAGTGTTATGGGTCGTAACAGTCCACGTAATCCATTGTTACTAGATTCAACTTTTTCAACAAGGCCGGGGCTGCTTCTGGTTCCTCCTCATTGTAAAGTTCATGCCACTGAATCCTTGAGGTCGGCTAGAAGATTATGTAGAACAATGAGGTGATGATCCACTTGACCGTTGCCTTCATCTAACGAGGGTTCCTGATTTGTGATTGAATTTCTTGCAAACTGGCAAATAGACCCTTTAGAATACCAATGGCATGTTCAATCCGTACTCTTGATTGGGCTAGATGGTAATTGAAATCCACATTCTCAGGTATAAGGAAGTCAGAACCTTTGTAGGCTGGAACAGTATGTTGATCACTTGAAATAAGCAGAGTCGGCCAGGAGGAATTGGTGTTGGTAAAAGAATCGTTTGGATTTGAGCAAGCTTCATATTAGAGAAGACATGACAATTGTGACAGGATCCTGGGTAGCCTGCAAGTACAATATGAAATTTTTGTTTATGTCAAAACAAGAGTGACCAAAATAGAGTAACTTTTTGGAAAGCAAACAACACCATCAGCTCAGAATTGGTAAAATAGTGGAACCAATGCAAACAATCCAACCGTTTTTTTTCAATCCCAGTAGTGGTTACCGTCCACCGGAGGCTTTTGACTCAGTGGAATGTTTGTTCCATCAACAAAGCCAACACATCCAGGGAAGCCTTCATCTTGCATGACCTGAGATGATTCCATTTGTTGATACCAAGTGCGAGCGCATTTGATAAAGAATCTTGATCAATGTGTAAAGGTTGATCATTCCATAGCCAACTTGGAAGAGATTCTTGAGTCTGAAAAAGCAGCACCGGTTTCCGTTTTATCCAAGACGGCACATAGCAATAGCAAGTTGGACTGATGGGCTCGTTGAGGATTCTGAGAGGAGTTGTGAAAGATTGGATTTGACTCAATCAGTTGAAGAAATTGAGGAAACATGGGAACGACATTCGAAAAAGCTGGAGGAAGCATGATTGAGGAAGTTCTTGAATGATTGAAAGGTCATATCAAGGATGGAATCGTGTAGTGGTGCCTCTGGCATTGAGGTATTGTTTCTGGAGTTTGATCAACAATAACGGTAGAAATCTTCAAGACCTGAGTCTTTTGTTATCTGAGTCGAAAATCAATACTGTTGCAATTTGCAGCAGAGTTGGCCGCTTGAATAGTTGCTTGTGTTGAGAGGGTGCTTGTCGCATGATTGGTTGAGGTGAGGTGTGATGTTTGCTTGGTTTGACAAGAGGAAATGGATTGAACGGTGCAGCGTGAGCTGATGAGAGATGTGATTTAATTGGGTTATTTTGGAAATGAAGGATTTGGATGGAAAACCAGGGTTTGTCATTTTCAAAATCCGTTTGGTTTTTAGCTACCCCTTTTTGAAAACCCGTTGATTAGAAATTGTGGATTTGGCAATTTCTAATCAATGGGTTTTAATGGTGGATTAGGTCATATTTGATACCCCCTATTATTATTAACTTGTACAAATATATACTGTATAAGTTAAATAATATCATAATACATGAAAGACACAAAGCCAGGGATAAATAAAACATTAGAATACTACAAACAAGCCTAAAGGAACTTGTACAATTAAAATAAATGATAAGCTCCTTTAATCACGGGAAAATAAACAATGCTGACACTTTTCCCAGGATGTTTGCTTGTCAAATAATTGAATGGAGAGATTTAAAAGCGCCCACCATGTAATTATCACAAGAACTCTCATGGTACAGAACTTTATATATGAAATAACCAAATTAAACAGAAATAAGCATTTGTACCACAATTTGATCATTTGTTTCAAATATGTATTGATCAGCTGATCAATACATGTTTTACATCAAACCAACAGCTCTTGAAGCGTCCTCAGATGAGGTCATCAGATGATTGAAAGGCTGTATTGATCATTGACAGCCTGTACATGTAATATTTTGATAAATTACATCATTTATTTCTACTAAGGATAACTCCTTCCTTGTAGTGTTCCCATAGCCAAAATAACACTTGATTTTTCGCCATCAGGGCTCCAGAAAGGCATTCAAGAGGTCCTTTCTTCCCCTGTATTTTGATTCCCCAGCTTTATCATATTTACAACCAGCATTCCACCAGTCCAGCATACTAGTGTCCTGCCCAGTAAATCAGTCTTCAAGACTTCAAAGCCTCTTGTCCTCAACCCCAACTCTGTCCAGCCTTTCAGCCCACCTTTCCAACCGCTTCCAGCTGCTCATTTTACCATAAGAAAGTCCCCCACCTCCTTCCCTCAAAGCCTACTACAGTCAGTCTTTTCCTACTAGGAGTTGTGGCCCTTTCTTAGCCACTATTTCACTGGGACTAAACACCCCTGCTTGCAGGCCCCAGTTTTGAAGGTTCAGTTCTCTGCTTTCAGCACAAAAACCTTTGGAGGGAACTAAACACCCCAGCTTTCTGGCCCCTCCATAAAATCTTTGATCTTTTAAATATTAATATAAAATATCAAAAAACCCCTTTTTTGCCCATATTTTTTGCCTTGCACCTTGTGTAGCTAGAATGATATCAGTCCTTGGCACCACAGAGCGTGAACAAGTTGTCCTTCTTTAGGTGAGAAGAAGTTTTTCCGGTTGTATCATTGTCAGAGACATGTTGTGCTCGCTTCTTGATGGGTTTCTTCCTGCTTTCTGACTTCTTTGGTATCACTTTTCCTTTTCTGGTGATGAATTTGTTTGTTTTTTTGATAGGCATTGTTCTGGGATCAGGGAATGATGGATGAATGTTTTTTCTGAAAGCAATTTTATAATCGACTAAACTTACCAAATTTTGAGGAAAACTGAAGAACAATTTTGGGTTTCTGATTGGGTGGAGCTGTATTGGCAACGATTAATTGTTGGTTGGGGTTGAATCATGGAGGATTATTGATTGTATTGGGGTTGTATATTGCAAGTTTGGGTCCTGAGTTTTGATTGGTTGAAATGTGGAGAATTGTGGTTTTTGTAATTATATTGGGGTTTTTGTTTTTGATACTTGACACATCCAGTGCAAATAATGGCATTATTTGGAATTTTTATCCACTGGTTTCATAATTTTGGATTTGGTGAAACCCGTTGATTAGATAATCGTGGATTTGGTCATATTTGATACCCCCGAATAAAAGGAAATTTAATTAAAGACAATCCTTGGCCAATCAATTTTCCAACACACAATAAATGGACAAAGAACCATATATTGGTATAGCTTTTTCCATGAAAATCCTGTAAAATCCCAGCATAACCCATAGTAATATATACTATAAGATTACATGTATATTTAAGTAAATAGGTTATGTATTATGTACATGTGATTTTAAATTAATGATCCTTCAGGGCAAGCGCTTTTTCAAGCTCTGGTCCCTAGATAATTTATTCACAAGTATTTCTTAGTGAAATAAATAATTATTGCTGAAATAAATATTTACCACTAAATATAGTTATTGTGAAATATTTATGGGGACATTTCAAATAGAAATGAAACCATATTTCCCATCTGATCACAAACAGGGTGATCACTTCCCCCTGGTGATCTTACTCTGATCACTGCTTCCAATAAGCATGTGAAAGAATAATTATTTTATTGTTTAAGAGGAGGTTTTCTTCAATAAATTGAAGATAACCTCCCCATCACTTTTAACCCATACTTAGATAACTCATTAAAAGCTACCAAGGCGCTCACCTTCTCCTGTAAGTAAGGAGGACTGGCCCTTTGTCCCTTATAACTATCTTATTAGTTAAAATTCCTCAACAAACTCCCCCCAATAAATTAATATTAATTAATTCTATTGGAAGAACCGTGTCATATTCTGGTTAACCCTTCTGTGGAACTTTCTTTCCACCAGAATTCTGGTAGCAGGCATTTAGAACCTGTCTATTTGTTACTTAAGTGTTTTCGCACTATAGTAAATTTGTTATAAAGCTTATGATCCTTTATTTACACTTTAAAAGTGTAA
The DNA here is from genome assembly GCA_007896445.1 of Puccinia hordei. Classification (NCBI taxonomy): domain Eukaryota; kingdom Fungi; phylum Basidiomycota; class Pucciniomycetes; order Pucciniales; family Pucciniaceae; genus Puccinia; species Puccinia hordei. The sequence goes on along the minus strand of RDRW01000162.1, from coordinate 320,647 downwards.
CATCTTCTTTTATTCCTCTCTGTACACGCCACAATCAGTGGAATAGAGTACAGGAAGTTGACAGAGGCAGATGACATCTTGTTTGTATGTTATTCAAGTTTAGTATTTAAACATGAGAGATAGTTTCTATGTCAACTTCTTGGGAGGTTCATGTTGGGATTTTCAATTGCATATATTTATTGGTAAGGCAGAAATGTGTCCCCACACCTTGAAATGTGTTCAAATTTCAACTTTCAAATGAGACTGACTACATTCAATTTTATTTTTAGAAACCTTAATTTATGAATGTGAAATTTAGCACTAATAGGGGGTATCAAATATGACCAAATCCACAATTAAAACCAGTGAATTAGATTTTTCCACAAAATTTCACTTTTGAGAATTTGGAACCATTTTACATCAATATCCATGGTTGTTAAAAATGGTGGATTTTCAAAAACAGTTGATTAGATAATGGTGGATTTGGTCATATTTGATACCCCCTAATATTGATGAAGGAATATTTTGTTGCATTGGTGCTATCTAATAATCTATTTACTAAGAATCATTTAAAATCCTCACAGAATTAGAGGCACACTTTTCATAGATGCTTGTGGATTGTAAATGTTCAGGCTCCTGTTGCTAGTTTGACTTGCACTTTCAATAATTAAAAATAATCTGATGATGGCAAAAGTTGATCAGACAACTGTCTTTTTGAAAATGGTGAATATAGAGGGAATATTATCTTGTTGGTAAGGTTGAAAATCAATACCATATTGGCTTGAAATCAAATCAATGATGGATATAAAAAGATCATTATTACCAACTCAAGGTTTCCAAATGGACTACTGGGATGGTATAATTTTTTTTTTCATTCTCAACAGGGCAAGGTGGGTCTCTCTATTTATAATTTGCAATAAAATCCCTCTGAATCATGTTATTTTATCAAGATTTATTCAAATTCCAGTTTTACTCATATGTTAAATGTATACCACATAGATGCTAACTTATAGTTACATACCTTTGCAGCAGAAATGTCTTAGTTAAAGGCTCTAAGGATCTCATGTTAGCCATATTGTAAAGGATATTTTTGAGACCTTGAATTTCACTTGATCAAGCTACTTGCTATTTTTTTTTTGGGTTGTGATGCTTGTGCATATCAGGAATTCAGCTTCCAAGGTGTTGGAAGTGGTGGTGGTGGTGGGTATCCTGGGGTGATGTATGCACTTTTAAAATATGACTGGCTTATTTCAGAGTTCTATGGTCATTTTTTCCATGACCTGTAGTAATAGATAAACCATGGTTGTATATATTTTTCATGGAAGCTCAAACAAAACTTCCTATTTAAAAAAATTCTAAATTGTTTAATTTTGATATGAGCTGTCATTGATTGAACATTTGTTGTAATGAAAAAAACACTCTTGCCTGAGAAATTTCTATAAAAACAATTAGATCTTTTGAATTTTTTTTTTAACAACTCCTCTAGTGAAATATCATTATACAGTGGTGATACATAATATATAGGCATGTAGATAATATTGGTGCACACCAAGGATAGATGGCAGATAGAGGTGGAATATGTCTGGGATATAGAGAAGTCACCTCCATAGAGGTTCCAACTGTTTTTTTTCCTGGTGAATGGTACTCAACTCCTTGCATTCCAACTTGGTGAATGAACCCATCAAATCAACATCACTCCTTTTCTCCACCATCGTATCTCTCATCAATAAAAATGACTAACCTGTTTTCCTTTCTTTTATTATTCAACTATTGTTGTTTCCACCGTTTCTTTGTCCATTTTTTTTCTCAGGGGCCTGTGTATCTCCTGGGTTTTTATGTCTGGTTCTCTTATCTAGCCTTGACTCACACAAACAACTGACTGAAAACATGTTCAGATCTATCTCCATCTCTCAGTCCTGTCTTGTCCCATTCACCCAGTGCAGGTTGTTTCATTTTCACAATACTTCCTTCATCTCAGGCTTTATTTATCTTTTCTTTCTCTTTATCACTAGTGATCCCCTTTCTCATTATGTGTGGTTTCCAGTTCGTTTTTTTTTTTTTTTGGTTCTTAGGAATTTTTAGTCATAAGTTAATCAGCCCTGATCATATCTTGAAATAAAAACAAAATCATCAATTCTATCTAAACTTCATCCTAGTTTCAGTCCCCTCAACTATTAGGAAGAAGACAAGTGTCATGATCACTTTCTCCTCTTTCACCTTCTCTCCTCCTTGGAGCTTGAAAATTCAACAACTCAAGCAAAGGTTGTTCAGTATCCACTGGATCAAATTAAGCCATAATTTCACCCCAGAAAAAAAAACACCTCAATATGTTCACTACAATGTGCAAATCTATTGCATCTCAACTTTCACTATACCAAAGCCCAATTCCAATTCTAGCAGAGCTCATTGCCACATCTAATCAAAAGGAAGAAGAGAAGTGTGCCAAGAACTAGAGGAGACAATATATGTATGTGTTCTTCTGTGCTGTATTCTACCTGGTGTGTGTATATACACTACAAGCTGAGAAGTGGCGAGCACAACAAACAAGGCAAACCTCTCAGTGTTATACGCATCTGTTTGATTTCTGGCAAGGAGAAGAGAGGAGAGGAGGATTTTTGAACAGACTCTGGGGTGACTCAATAATGGGGACTAGTTTATTATGAGGAGAACTGATGATTTTGTTATTGCTCATACTAGGCTATGTATTTATAGTCTAGACACAAGTGTGACAAATTGTGGTTGAGAAATAAAAATGAATAAAAATTAAATTGAATAATAAAATAAACTGAGAGAACAAACAATAAGTTCTTAGAAAAAACAAACTAGACAAGACTTCTCATTCTCTTTTAGCCAGGCTAGATGAGTTAGTTAAGACAAAATATTATATGAGTCACAAATAGAGAGAGTTGTTAATTCTTACTAATCAGATTTATTAAATCAAAAAATGACTAAGGAAAAAGGAAAAAACAGCTATAAGAACTTGAGTTGTAATTACAAAAAACAAGTATAATATAAGTTGTAATCTAATCCAGCCAAGTTGATTTTAAGAACATTATAAGAAAGGAATTTTGGGAGGAACAGAAGACAAAGACAACTCAACAACATCACTTTCAGGTGTAGCAGTGGATGATAGATAGAGACCAGACAAGAGACTAACTGACCCTTGTGTTAATGTCCTGATCAAGGTGAGCATTGTCAGATCCAATTTTTCTTCATTTGTTGATCTTCATCATCATCATCATCTTACTTTTGAGACAAATTAAAATGGAGGCCAGCAGCTTGACATGAAAAAAAAACTATAAAAAAAAAAAAAAAAAACTAAACTAAACTTGAACTAAACATGAACTAATTAACTTGAAGCACCAAAAAAAAAGTGAAAAAGAAGAATAAAAAACCAAAATCTTGAACTAACAACTCAAAAAAAAAGAAAGAAAATATTAACACCATCACCACCACTACTACTACCCCCAACAGACACCTACCAACACAACTAATATTTATCTCTTTCTTAATAAGTAAGTTGATTTTTTGTGTTATGAGAAGTAATTTTTTCTTTTTTTTTTTTTTGATAAAAAAGAAAAAAGTCAAGGAGAAAATTGAAAAGAGAAAGAGTAAACTAAACACAATCAAAAAGAAAATTAGTTAGTTAGTTTTTTTTTTGTTCTTGAAAAAAAAAGAGTTAAAAAGGAAAGGAAGTATGATAAATTTTTTCTGTAAAATATATATATATACATATATATATATATAATAAGTTTGTGTTGGAAAAGAGTCAAAAGAAGAAGAAAAAGGTTTCATTATGGATCATTGATTGACAAAAAAAGGAGAGACAACCCTATTGTCATTGATTCATGAGAGCACACTTGTCCCTGAAAGAGCAAAAAAAAGAGGGAGTTGATGGGAAGGTGTGAATATGTATAAACATAGAAATCAAAAAAAAAAAAGTTGAAGAGTGTAAAAGATTGTTTATTTATTTGATTTATTTATTTCCCACAGAACAGGAGAGAGAAAGTAGTATAAGAGGAAGGAAGGATGAAGAAGAAGAAGATAATATAGAGAGAAGGAAGTGTGTGTGTCATTGATTGATAGGAGATGGATTGAGTGAGAAGTTCTTCAGATTTTTGATTTGATGATCGAGATGAGTGAAATGAGGATGCTGCTGATACTGATAATCATTGGATTGAGTGATAGGATGAGAGAGATGATTGGCAGATGATTTAGAGAGACCATGTTGATCAGGATGATGAGGGTGAGATCCAAATTCGCCCTCGAGAGCAGAAGTGACAGTCTTTCCAGCCGCTCCAAAACTAGAACCCGAAGAAGCCTTATCTAAACAAATCGAAGAAAGAGAAGAAAAAAAAGCATGAGTTATGTATATATAGAGAGAGAGAGAGAGAGCGTGAGTGTGTAGGAAATTACCAATAGACGCGGAGGCTGTTTTTGGTCTGATAGAGTCACTGTGGATGTTCCTAGATGATCCAGCGGCAGAGGTGGGAGCGTTACCATTGAGATGAGAACCAGACGAAAGGCCGGAGAGGACGAGTTCCTGGATGCTATCAGAGCCGAGCACAGCATGTTGTTTGGGCCGATTCGATATGTTTTTATTAAGTCTTCTAGGAGGAGGAGGAACGGGCAAGGAGTGGAGCAAGAATTTATTAAGTTTGGAGGGATCGGAGGGGCCAATGACGGTCAAGGTTCGAGGACGATTGGGAGTTTGGACGGATAGAGAGGGAGGAGTAGATGAGGAAGGAGGGTGAGGAAGAAGGTCGGAAAGAGGATTGTTGTTGTTGTTGGGGGTGGTGGTGTGTGAATTGTGGTGGTGGCGAGGGTTCGAAGGATGTTCTGAGGAGTGAGTCGGCGGGTTGGGAGACACCGAACGGTCGCCTATTGAGTATGAAGCGGAAGAACGAGGGACGAGGAGTTCAGGAGGATCCTCTAAAGAGTGTTTGTCGGGATACTCGAAGCTTTCAGAGGAATGACGGATGGTTGGGTTAGAATGATTGAGAATACTCAGACCGACATCAGAGGTATATTTAGTAGGAAGTTTGTGCGAGGTGGTAGTTGTTGAGGGAGGCCAACAACGGGTGGCAGAGGTGACAGAGCGGCTCTTGTTGTGATGGGGATGGTGAGTGGACGGGCTGCCAAAGTCGGTTGATGATTGACGGAGTCTCAGCGCGGCTTGAGATGAGGTATTAGAGAGCCAATCGGAGAATGCTTTTTTAGTTTGGCCGGTCTGAGGTCGTTTGGAGGAGGGGGGAGGATGATGAGAATGAGGATGATGAACAGAAAAAGGTTGGGGGAGTTGGGGGAGAGTGGTAGTTTGATCAGTGGAGGAGAGGGAGATCTGATGGTCGCCTTGTTCCGAGTCGGTGGCCTGGGATAAGACTTGGTGGAGTGAGTCGCTTTCGCGGGATGAGGAGCCGGGGAAATGATGGGATGAGGAGGAGAGTGAGGAGTTGGAGGAGAGGCCTTTGAGCATGTAGATCCCATAACGAGCGGTCCTACTAGTCGAGCGGGGTGCTAAGGCTGAGGTGGAGGAAGGGGAGTAGGTGGGCATGGGTGATGGGTTTAAGGGACTGTTGGTCGATAGCTTGTTATCGATGCTATTCTTCTTCTTGACCACGTTGAGTAGCCAGATCCGTTTCTGATGTGCAGCCTCGCTCTGGTCCACCTGTCCACCTGGTGAGGACGGTCGGGGACTCTCGCTCATCGTGCTCTGCTGATCGCTCTCGCGCATGCGTTGGAGGATGGATTGACCAGGACTGGAATAATCAGGCCAGTCGGTCAACGAGCCTGCCCGTTTGAGGTTCTGGACTACCGAGCTTCCAAAGGACTTGATCGAAGTTGACATGGCCGGTTTGATTCCAGGTAGGGTTCGATTGTTCGAGTCAGAAGGATTGGCTAGAGGTGCGGGAGCAGAGAAGGAGTGAGACATGAGAGATGAAGATGGTTGAACCTGGTCGATTGAGCCCTCACGACTGGCGTAATAATCGATTGAGTTCTGTTTCAGAATAACCCTTTCGGAAAGGACTTGAGAGGAGTCGGTCTGTTGAGGAGATTCGCTGTCCGAATCTTGTTTCCTTTCGTCCGCATTCCGGACTGCTTTGATCCAAGCGGGTACGGCCACGGCCATCTCGGTATGAGAGCTTTCGGAGATGCTCAGTGAATGATTGTTGTTAGGTGGAGATGGGCTGGCGAGAATGGATTCGGGAACGTTCTGTTTGATGCTGTTGTTGTTGTTGTTGTTAACGGTGGGACTGGCTGCTTGTGGAGAGTATGTTGGACTAAGTCTTGAGCTAGGACTGAGGAGATCGATGGGGGAGGGGTGGAAGTTTTGAGAGGTAGAGACGGAGGTAGAGGAGCTTGAGCGAGGCTGTTGAGAGGAGATTGGAGCGAGTGGGATTCGACTGGTGTGTTGTTGGTTGTTGAAGGGGTGATGATGATGAGAGTTAAAGGAGGGGTTTGAGATGGTAGGTCTGATGGGTGTCTGTTGCTGGTTGCTGGTCCGCTCGGGAGAGATAAGAGGCTGGTGGTTGTTGGTTGAGTTAGATTCGAGGTCGGAGGTGAGACGAAAGACGGAGAGGAAGGCGGTGATCCACTGTTTGCGAGAGCTTTCGGAGTTGGCTGAGAAGGTGAGTGAGTTGGGTAGGTTTTGGTGTAGATGGATGGAAGGATGAGGTGAGTTGGAGGAGGTGGGTGAGTTGAGTTTAGATGATCTAGGGTTGATAGGTAGGGCGAGAGGGTTATTGTTGTTGTTGCTGTTGTTGTTAGGGTGATCCTGTATTTTGGGTAGATCTGGACAGGGGTCGATGAGGTCGATGAACTTCATATCCTTGGTTGGGGGTCGTTTTGGGCGGAATCCAAAGATCTGTTTGAGAGACTTGCGATCCTTGAGTGACTTGAGTGAAGGGTCCTGATGATTATTGAGTGAGGATCGATTGTTGGTTGATGAGCCCATTGCTTCGACGTCGAGTCCGAGATGGTTGAGTGGGGTGGCTGGTTGACGTGAGAGGGTGAATGGGAATGAGTTGGAGTTGGAGTTGGTGGGGATGGAGATGAGTGACCATCGATGGTGTGGGTTGAGGAGGAGGATGTGAACGGGTTTAGCTGCTTCGTGTGGTGATCCGACTGAGAATGGATCTCCAGGATAACATTCCAATCGTCCATCGAGGTAGAGTACAGAGTAGTGTGAGCTGGATTGAAGATGTTTATTACGTTTGGAGGGTGAGTCTGCTGTTAATGATGAAGAGGTTGAAGAGGAAGTGGTTGAGTTGGTTGATGGATTATAGTTAGTCGAGAGTGAACCTTGGAAGATTAGTTTGGATGATGGATCGATCATCGTTAGTAGGAAATGAAAGTTAGTTGAAGAAGAAGAAGAAGAAGTTTTCTCTCTTGTTCTTGTGGTTGAAAAGAAGAACTCGAGCTTCAACTTGAGTTGGGGGGAGGAGAGATGGTCAACGAGTCTCTAAACATACCGAAACAGTAACTTAGCCAACAGCCAACTTACAGAATCTCAACTTTTTTTAATACAATGTAAAAAAAAAAAAACTTTCGAAGTTTCAATTACAGCAATATAACAAAAAAACACGGTAGAACACAATGAACACTATTTGATTCCTTGTAAGGCAAACTCTTTCTGTATAAGATGAACAGTTTTCTCGACCAAGCCAAGCAATTTACCAACATCATCGTTCCATTGGTTAAGCACCATCTCACCCCGATTATGAGTAGTAGCCAGACTATCGATCTCTTGAGATTGAGTGAAACGAACGATCCCAGAGGGACGATCGATCTTGGCAAACACCGTCTTGGAGCTCACCAGTTTCGCTAACCTGGCCTCCGAATCGCTGGGTGAAAGATCGAGTAACTCGGATAACCTTTGGATCGTCAATCGGGTATAATACTTGGATACCGCTCGAATGTTCTATATCATCTCAATCAGTTTCAATATATATATATATATATATATATATATAACCAAACTTACGTGCTCAACCACTCGTTTGTGTAACTCTTGCCAACGTATCTCTCCAGGACTACTTCCCTCCGAAACATCCTCTTCGATATCTCCCACTAGTCCTGGTGTACCCATAACCCCAAAGACCCTAGACTTTCGTAACACGGGTCCATATAACTCTTGAATTCCAGGCCATCGCATCAATTCTGGAGTCGTAAAACATTTCACTAGATCACTGAAATTTTGAAGAGAGACAAAAGAAAAAAAAAAGATCCAAACATCAATTAAATAGGCTGCTAGGGCAAGAAAGAGAGTGATGGGTAAGACACTCACTAGACCGCTTCGATCTTCTTCAGCTCATCCTCCTCCTTGGCAATCCGATGGAGCAAATCACTCTGTTCGTTATCATACGGTGCCAGGATCACAAAGTAGACCGCATTCCTCAGAGCTGCCAGCGATTTACTTGGCTCGGCCTTGATCGACTTGGATTCATGGATCGAGCGATAATATTTGCAAAGATCGAGATATCGTGAAAGTTTGGATGCATAGGTAATCATCAGACCATAGAATCTCAACTTCAAATCCTGCATATATAGTCATAAAGTATGCGTGCATGTAAGTTTAGATCGGAAGATGAGGTGTTGGTTCTATGGAAGTGATTAGAGCTGACCTCATTCTCTGGCTCGGCAAGCCATTTACTGTTGATCTTCTTGCTCACGATCGCCAGCTTCTCCCAATCCTGTTGGATCCTCAACAAACGCATCTGTTCCAAGATAAAGTCCATCTTCTCCCTTCGCTCCATCGAGCCAAAGGTTTCCACTTGAAGTTCTTGCATCAGATCATTAGCGATCGAGGTTTCTCCCTCGGCCTCTCTGATCTGAGCTAATTGCTTGGTCAACCGAGCCCGTTGGACTTCCAGGTAGATCTATTGGTGTATAGCATTGATAAATAATCCTCCCAACAGGAGAGATATATAAAAAAAAACCCCAAAAAACAAGGGGGGAGGGCATCGATCAAAACTCACTTTACCCTCGGTTACTTCTCGAAGACTATTGATCAATTTGATCTTGTTAGCTTGATCGAGTTGGTCGAGAAAGGTCATCACTCGATCGACCATCGTGGTCGTTGCCTGTCGTAATTGGCCATGCTTTCGAGCTAGTTGATGGACGTGAAGACAAAGCCCATCGATATCCTTGGAATCAAAGACGATTGTGACTATTTGTAATAATAAACGCGATGTCGACGATAGATCGGAGGCCTGTTTTGTTTATCAAAAAAAAAAAAATCGCAATCAACACCTCTCTTTCTTGTTCTTTTGACTGCCTATTAGATAGAAGAAGAAAACACTCACGTTTCTCGTTTGTTTCTCCAAGACTAACAACTTCTCTAGTCCCTCTTGGATACTTCCGTCCTGGATGAAACACAAAACAGTGTTAAAAGAGAGTGTGTGAGAGGAGAGGAATGAAGAGAGAAATAACAAGGCTTGAACTGACTTTGACGAGCTTATCGACGTCTGAGATCAGTGCATCGACCTCCTTGGTGAAGTCTTTCTCCTGTTTTCGGGTGGTGGGTTCAGCCATGACGAGTAAGTAGTCCACCGTCTGATGATCAAGGTGTACTTTTGCCAACACCAAACGCTGTAACACAACCTCCCCCGTCACGGCTTCACCGGGGGCCCCGAAACCCACATGACGCGGCGTTTTTTTGGTTTCTCTGTGACAGCCCAGGAGCCGTGTGTGACATCTGCCTATGCTTCTGTAACCGACCTCGATCACGAGGCCACGGATAACGACACACACTTTTTGTCCTCAAAGCAAGATCTGAAACCATCGAAAACCGAGAGGATGACATCCACAGTAACATTGTAAGTGATTTATCCTCTTACTCAAAACAAACAAAAAATCACAAGGGGAATTGAATGATGGGAGATGAATGAATGTGTAGATACCCGCTCTCCAATTACACCTTCTCGACCAAGGAGGCCCAGCCCGAGGAAGACCCTTCAGTCACCTCTCGTCTGCAACGTCTACAGAACAATTATGAGGACTTTGGGATGCGCAGGACGGTCGAGGGGATCCTTGTTGTCCACGAACATGGACATCCACATGTCCTCATGCTCCAGATCGCCAACGCCTTCTTCAAATTGTAATCTCCTCCTCCCCCACCAAAAAAAACAACAACAACAACTCGGTCAGGTTAGGTTATTGACATGACACTTTCTTTTCTTTTCCTGGGGGGGGGATGATGATGATGATGATTGGAAAATAGGCCGGGTGATTATCTGAGACCAGGTGAAGACGACGTGGAAGGATTAAAGGAACGCTTGGACGATCGTTTGGCTCCTCCAGCAGGACAATTCGGCGCAGGTTTGACGAGTGCACAGGGGCAGAAAGACTGGGAGATCGGGGACTGTCTCTCCCAATGGTGGAGACCAAACTGTCTTGAGTCTCTCTCCTTCCCCCTTCTTTTCCGTTCATACCTCTGACTTGGTCTTTTTTTTTTCTGATACTCAGATGAAAGCTTCATGGTTCGTCATCTGAACTCTCTCTCTCTCTCTCTCTCTCTTTTGTGACACTTTTGAATCCCAATCCATTTCGGTTTCTTTTCCTCTCCCAGTATCCCTATGTACCTGCACATATCACCAAACCCAAGGAATGTAAAATGCTCTACCTGGTTCAACTGCCCGAAAAAAGTAAGACCTTGTCGCCTTTTTGTTGTTCTCATCTAGCCATCATCCTTCTCGACTGACGTTTTATTGCTCATGTGTAGAAGTTTTATCGGTTCCAAAAAACATGAAACTCTTGGCGATTCCTCTCTTCGAACTGTATGATAACCCGCAACGGTAAGGCGATTCTCAATCTACTTTTGACCATTGATGATTTGGGCTGACATGGTTGTAATCTTTGAATCTAATAAGATACGGGCCTCAGCTGGCAGCCATTCCTCACGTCCTCTCCCGCTTCTCATTCATCTATGCATAAACCTCTTCCCCTCTTACTTGAAAAAAAAACTTACATTCAATGATCGTTGGTTCATCGACTTATATACCTGTCTCCAAACCCCTCCTCACTTCCAAATTATCTCACATTCAAGACAATATCACTTGGTCAATCAGCAGGAGAAGTGGTGGATGATTAGTTCAAAGAACAGCCTTTTGGAGCTTTAATTACTATATCTCACCTTGGTCGAGCACATTAGAAATCAGTGAAGGATACCAGAGCTTCCACTTTTTTGAGACTGGAATCACCCTTGTCCCTTTTGAGATTTTGGATGCCTGATAAGTTTTGTTGCAAGCTTGTTGTAATCAATCAAAGCGTTAGATTGTATTCTCTTTTTTCTTATATTGATCATCAAAGTATACTTATTTCCTATGGTGAACAATTGAGTGTTTAGAAACAAGAAGACAACAAAACATGTCTACGTCTCATACCAGGTTGTTGTTTTCTAGTGTGAGTATTTTTCTTTTTTTGAAGAGGTATCTATCTATATAACTTGAGCAAATGTTTCTTGGAGCGAGTCGAGTTGGAAAAGAGAGTTTTACAAAGTTGGTTGTTGTTGTTGTTGTTGGATGCGTTGTTTCTTTTTTTGGATACGTTTGACGATTGAACGTTGCATATTAAGGTTGAACTTTAACCAGAACTTGAGTGTACCGAAATGGTCCAAGAAGTATTCGAGGAGACTGTGAGCAAAGTATCCGGTGGTGATGTAGGGCTTGGAGTTTGTTGAGATCAGGTTACTCAAGACTTGTTTGACGTAGTTGTTGGGAGTTGGGATTAGGAAGGTGGCTTTCCTGATCTTCGACATCTCCGATGCCTGCATGTGTTTCGTTTTTTTCTCATCAGTCCATTGTTTCAAGACAGAACATTCAGGGTGGGGGGAGAGAAAGACAAAGAATATGACTTACGACAAAATAGGTATTCAAAAGTTTGACATCAATCCCTTTGGGTTCCAATTCAGTCCCGAGAGCTTGAGACCAGGTGTATAAGAAGCCCTTGGAGCCGGCGTAAGTGGACAGGAGGGGTGTGGGGATCAGCGCACTAAAACTGCCGACGTTGAGGATCAAGCCTTTCTTGTGGGGTAACATGAAGGGTAGGACCAATTTGGTGAGGTAGAGGACGGAGAAGATGTTGACGTTCAAGAGCGAGTTGATGTCTTGATTAAGATCGTTCATCTGGAACTCGATCGGTTCAGAGTGGGATAGACCGGCATTGTTGATGAGGATTGAGATGTTAGAGCGGCTGGAGATCGACTTCAATCTCTCGAGGATCTTCTTCCAATCCTTGGTTTGGGTTTGTTCTTGAACGGGCACCGTGGAAGGCTCACTAAGATCGCGTTGGTGGTCGGATAGGTCGATCGTCTCAATCTCAACCTCGATCGATTGGTTGACGTTGGTCATTAGCTCGTTTTGTAGACTCGTCAACTTGTTTAAATTTCTACCGATCAAGAATAGGTTGAAGCCCGCCTTGGATAACTCGATTGCAAACTCTCTACCGATCCCATTGGTCGGTCCAGTGATGATAGCCCATGATGAGCAATTCTTCAAGCCTGAGATCGCCTTTCGATCTTTTCCCTCCTCTCCGATCGCTTGAGTTTGTCGTCCTTTGTTGTTTTTCAATATTAGGTTCTCCTTTAAAGCCTCTAATGAGATCTTGAAAGGCTTCGATAATCGTGAAAAACAAAACAAGAGCTTAAGGAACGACAGCTGATATTTGGCGACTGTCAAGAGGCCGATCAAGCTTAATGAACATAATAGAACCGAGCCAGGTGTTGTGTTGAGATCTGTGGACAGACAAGAGAATGGGGTCAGTCGTCACTCGTCTAAGATTTCAAATTATACTGAAACAGACTGACTTATCAGTTCTGCTTGAACGGATCTAGCCAGATCGATTAATCTATGAAACATCATCATGTTTCTGTTTCGGTCGAGTTATCTCTCTAAAAGCAATTATGTAAGTCTGCTTGAAAACTGAAGCAAAGATAAATCAATCAATATGATAATCTATTGGTTGAGGATGGGGTAGGTATATTGACTGGTTGAAACGAGTTATGCTACCAATGAATTGATCTCTATAATATTCTTATCTGTGATGGAGGTGGATCAAAGTCAGGAAGGGGAAGCGAAGGTTGAGAGGAAGATGAATTGAATGTGGATGATGTTATTGTTTTTTTTTTTTTGTGAGTGAACTTACGTTGGGGATCTCTACATCAGAGCAAGTCAAGCTAGATTTTCCAAGTTTTACCCCAAACGAAATCGAACTAGTTCAGGAGGATGAAGTTGGTAAATAGAAGAAAGTTGATTGCTTTAAAAACTCTGGTGCTGCTTAGGGGGTCCACTCACTTGTAGATCTCGGATAGTGTGTTAAGTTCATATTAAAAACTATGAACTGATTTGAATTTTAAAAATTCAATTAAGTTGATAAATAAATTTAAAACAAAACTAAAAAAACATTGTTTATAAATATTTATTGTGTTTTTACAAATGCTTGGACTTTTTGAAGATTTTTGGATGGCAAGGTTATGGGATTAAGGCCATAGCCCTAGTTTAATCTTCAGGTTACTGCCACACACAGCATCAGGAATTGGCCATGTTGATCATTAATGACCGGATTATGGGTTTTGAAAAACATAAAAGATTGTTTTTTTTTTGACAGATTTTAATAAATCTTGATGCAAATCAGTCCAAGCGTTTGTAAAAACACAATACATACAGCTGTTCCATAAAAGCTTGCGGCTTTCACGCTTTTTTTTTTTTTTTTTGCCGCAATTTTTTTTTTTTGCCCCCGAATTTTTTTTCCCCGGCCCCGAACAAGCGCCTACACAGAAGATTGATACTGTCGAGCATCCACTGCCTGCAACTTTGGCAACTATCAAACTCCATCTCGGTAAAGTAACCTTCCCCCTTTCTCTACATTCGTTTTATGGATAACCATCACTGACAATAGTTTTCTTTCTGATTAGGTCACAGTATGCCTTTCCAGAAGTATTCGGCTGAGATGAAATACTCAGCAGTCCGGTACACCATTGATGGTAAGACTTTGGCCGAAATAAATCAAGCGCTGGGATCCAATATCAGTTCAGACTCAATGTGCCAATGGAAATCTCTCTACGAATGAACTCGGGCGGTTGTGTGTGACCCAGCAACGTATGCTTCTAGGGGACGAGCATTGGAGTTGAATGCCAAAGATCATCAGTTCATCAAGGAGTTGGTCACTGATAAACCAACAATCTATCTAGACGACATCCAGAGATCTTTGTTTGATCATCATGGAATCCATGTTTGCAAGCAAACCATTTCGAGCACGCTTCATCGACATTTGTACATGTCAAGAAAAACAATCAGATCAGTCAATCGATTGCAAGACGCAGATGAAAGGGCAGTCTATCTGGCTCGTGTTGCTTGCATTCCTACCTCTTGCCTTGTATTTACCGGTGAGCTAAGGATTCACAGCTTTGATTAGATGTTGAATTTGAAATTTTGCTAATATCTTGTTCAACTGGCCTCTTTCAGATGAATCCGGAGTATGCCTTGAAGTGGTGCGAAGAACCAGAGGATGGGCACCCATTGGTCAACGAACCCCGCGTATTCAATGTGAACGAAGTAAACACCAGTATAACATCATTCCAGCAATATCTCTGACCGGTTTAGTGGCTCACATGGTCCAGGAGGACTCAGTCGACCGCTTTTCTTTTGAGTATTTCCTTGAAAACATCTTGGTAGGTTTTAACTTTTATGATGCTTTGTTTTTCATTTTGATGACATAACTGATTTGATTTTTTTCTAGGTGCCATCGATGAATCCATTCCCGTTTCCTCGAAGTGTCCTGGTGTTGGACAATGCGCAGATCCACCACAACGGGCGGGTAGCAGATATTGTGGAGGCCAAAGGATGCCTGATCCAATATTTGCCAGCCTACTCCCCAGATCTAAACCCTATCAAAAAGGGTTTTGCTGTCTATAAAGCAAATTTACGACGATGTGAAGATCTCCTCACCGGCGGCGAAGAGGATTACATGGTGATTGAAGAATTCATCCCTCAGGTTTTTACTTCGGACTTGTCACGCTCTGTGATGCCAAGGACTGATATCCTTCTAGCTACACAAGGTGCAAGGCAAAAAATATGGGCAAAAAAGGGGTTTTTGATCTTTTATATTAATATTTAAAAGATCAAAGATTTATGGAGGGGCCAGCAAGCTGGGGTGTTTAGTTCCCTCCAAAGGTGTTCGTGCTAAAAGCAGAGAACTGAACCTTTAAAACTGGGGCCTGCAAGCAGGGGTGTTTAGTCCCAGTGAAATAGTGGCTAAGAAAGGGCCACAACTCCTAGTAGGAAAAGACTTACTGTAGTAGGCTTTGAGGGAAGGAGGTGGGGGGCTTTCTTATGGTAAACTGAGCAGCTGGAAGCGGTTGGAAAGGTGGGCTGGAAGGCTGGACAGAGTTGGGGTTGAGGACAAGAGGCTTTGAAGTCTTGAAGACTGATTTACTGGGCAGGACACTAGTATGATGGACTGGTGGAATGCTGGGTGTAAATATGATAAAGCTGGGGAATCAAAATACAGGGGGAAGAAAGGGCCTCTTAAATGCCTTTCTGGAGCCCTGATGGCGAAACACCAAGTGGTATTTTGGCTATGGGAATACTACAAGGAAGGAGTTATCCTTAGTAGAAATAAATGATGTAATTTATCAAATTATTACATGTACAGGCTGTCAATAATTAATACAGCCTGTCAATCATCTGTAGACATCATCTGAGGGCGCTTCAAGAGCTCTTAGTTTGATGTACAACATGTATTGATCACTTGATCAATAGAATAAAAAGAAATAATCAAATTATAGTACAGAATCTTATTTCTGTTTAATTTGGTTATTTCATATGTAAGGTTCTGTACCATGAGAGTTCTTGTCATACTTGCATGGAGGGCGCTTTTAAATCTCTCCATTCAATTATTTGACAAGCAAACATCATGGGAAAAGTGTCAACATTTATTTTCCCGTGATTAAATAAGCTTGTCATTTATTTTACTTGTACAAGTTCTTTTAGACTTATTTGAAGTATTCTTATGTTTTCTTTATCCTCTGTTTCGTGTCTGTCATGTGTTATGATATTATTTAACTTATACTGTATGTGTTTGCATAGGTTAATAATAATAATACCAAGACTATAAAACAGCGTGATATTTATGTCAAATGTTATTTAATATTTTATTTATGTGTTTAAAGGATAATTAAATAGTTTATTCAAGTAATTATCCCGTATTTTGAGAGCTTCTACTTATTAGAATACTCTCATATTACATATGTTTATACCTAGTAAGTATTTTAGCGCTTAGTAGGAGTATTCTTTAAGTTAATTTTATTATTAGAAGGAGTAAGTTTTCTAGGGTACTTTAGCTGAGGTACCCTAGGTTATTTTACCTGCTCTTTCAGAATATAAAATAATATTCTCAATTATCTCAAAGGTTAATGAGTTATTATTAATTTATTTATTACATTTGTTTCTAGCATTATTACTAATTAATAATGTTTCTATTTTAAAATGTTATCTTTTTCTTATGTTTATTATAATTTATGTTTCATTATTACTTGTGTAATAATGTCTCTTTCATATGTATTTATTAATTAATTATTACTTTATTTATTGTTCTAGTCAGGTTGTCTCTGAACTAGTAGCAAGCTGACAGGACTTGACTCATAGTCTTTTCTTTGGATCAGGCTATGGCCTGTGATTTGTATTTGAAAGTAAGAAATCATGTATTGCATTTCTTGAAACTTGAAACAAGATTCTATGCGAGCACCAGTTCAAGATTCAAACTATACATGAAAGTTGATTAATCAAAATACAAAAAGGCATCGACCTTTTCCATTATTAAAACAAGCCTTTGGTGGTTGAAGAAGTTGTGTTCCAACTCTTGTCCCAAAACATCCAATAACCATTGTGCGCCACTTGTTTCCATTTGTTTGTACCCCTCTTGATTTCCCCACATCCTTTGGGTGAAAGACTTGACTCGTTGGAAAAAACGTTCAGAGATGACTCAAAAATTTTCAGGTAGAGACCTCATCTTTATATTAGCAATGAGAAATTGATCATTGCCCAAATTTGTATTCAAGGAAATATAAATAACATGATAAGAAAATTATGATAAGATAAGGAAATAATGACAAGTGAAAGGAGAAACAAAATGATAATAAATAATTGGTATCATTTTTCTCAGTTGGGTTTAGAGCTGTTTGATCGATTCGCATTGCGGTTGATGTGACGTTTGAATCTTTTTAAACCAGTAACAAGAGAACGAGCTTGAACAAGTTTAATACCTGCTTTTTCTAACTCGTGATCTTTTACATTGGAAAACCCCCTAAAGTGGGTTATTCCTAATTCATGGAGAGCTGAAATCACGTCGGGGCAGTTGGGATCGACATGACAGAAGCGCAGGTAATCATCCAGCTCGACGTTATCATCCGACGTAGTTGGGGATGATGGGATTTGGCCGCTAGTGGAGGTGGACGGTTCAGCAGAGGCAGCTGGATAAGTCGTTGGCTGCCCTCCAGGACAACCAAAAGATATCCCCGAGTTGCTGGTGGGGTGACTGTTCATGTGAGATGGAAAAGAGGCCAAGTAGGGATTAGCAGAAATTCCAGGGTAAGCAAACCCAGGCATCCCACCATAGTTCATAGGAGGTATGTATGGCATACCTCCCATAAACCATGGATAGGGAATGGGCATTTGATGACCAAAGTGCCCTGGCGATGCGGACAAGGACGTTGGCGAGGCATTTTTTGTTGTTGCTGTTGATGCAGATGGGGATGTGTGGGAATATGAGCCCGTGGTCAAATCGATATTGGTGGCGGTCAATCTTGAGGCTTGGGTTGGGGTAACTGGCGAGCTTGCGCGCCTGTACCGTTGGGCCTTAAGCTCAGATTTAGTGATATATGCGAAAGGAGGTGACTTTGGAGGATTATAGATTGTGACATCTTTATTGTTTAACTGATAAAGAAAGAAACATTAGCAAATGGGAAAAAATGCGGTTATGGAATAACCCAAAAACGTACCATCGTTTGTGCCCAAAGAGAGATTCTGTCGATGGTGAGTAATATAAACCGGTTGGGATCTTTTGGATCAATAAAAACTGGGGTTTCGCTTGTGCCCATCAGACGTTTGCAAGGCATGTGGGTGGCTCGGAGGATTCACATGTTATCAATAACTGCAGCAGAGGACTTGGCACCCGGACTAGGTTCTTGGTTACCGTCTTCGACGAGGCTGCCATGTTTTTTCTTGAGGGATTTTAACGCATCTTGTTTCTGACAGGTCAAACTGTCACGCGACAGCTCGGCTCAGCTCGAAAAGTCGAACCAATCATCTCAGCTATTCAACTTCGAGACATTCGAACCATTGCTATTCATCTTCAAGAAAGCACTCCTTCGAAATGCATATGCACATTGCTCATCGAACCTACTCAACCTTTCACTTTACAACCTTGCGTGACACCTTCGAAGAAATCAACTTCGAACCAAATCCATACGCCATACTCCAAAGACAGTTCTCATCCTTCGACTGGTTCAATAACCCATTCTCCGACCCAGCCGACTTCGACCTTCTGACTCCGGACGGAACTTCGAGACCGTTCCAATTCTTCGAAGCACAGCATTTCAATTCAACACAGCCAAGCTTCCTTTCTCCCAGGTCTTCCATCTTCGAGTCACTGTCATGTTGTATAGATTCGTCATGTGCTTTCCAATTATTCTTCTCATACTTGTTAGCACAGCGCATTGGTTTCTTCTCATTCATTCATTCAGTACATTTCAGTTTCACTATAAAAGCACTTGTACTTTTCCTCTTTCTCTCTTTCCTCAGTTAATTAATATCATACGTTTTACGCTTCAATAGTTGGATAGTTATTATTGCCATAACCGTGCCAGCGTCGCTTTTGTTCCTAGCCATCTTCGAAGTAAGTTCCACTTATCTTCGAAGCATCTTCGAACATATCTTCAAAGTATCCTCGAACCATTAAAAGTATCCTCGAACCATTAAGGATTATCTTCGAAGAATTCCAATTACTTACCTCCCTCCTCGCGCTGCGACCAGTTAAAGCTCCCCTATTAGTACGTTGGGCTGGTCGTATGACAGTATATTAATTAACTCCTACAACAAACTTCGATATTCTAATCTACGTTTGTTGCTACAACAGCTTTTCCGCTGCTGTAAACCCTTCCCTTGGCAATGCAACGTACCCCGCCAAGAACCCGGTCACAGGGCCCTGCAGAACACTCCCTCGATCAAGACATTGATCGGCGGCGGCCCCAACAGACCCCTACGGAGCGAGCCTCCCTCGACCCGGTTCCCTCTTCTTCCCTCCGTCATCAGAATGCTCCCATCGATCCTTTGGATCAACTCTATTCTGATTCGGAGTCTTCCACTCACCACGAGCCACCTCGCGGCCGACCTCGAGCTCGTCGCAACACCACCGTCCCGCCAGTTTCAAAACCTGAAACCGGCACCTCCGATGAAGATCCTTCGACAATCCTGTTTTCACTCATCAAAGCCTTGAAAAAATCGGACGGTGGCCCCAATGCGCCTAAATTCCGGACCCCTGGGATGAAGGCACCCGACAAGTTCGACGGTGAGAACCCTTCCAAATTGCGTGGATTCCTACAATCCTGCAAGATCTTGTTTTCGAACGACCCCAAAACCTTCTCCAATGATTGCCAGAAGGTCTTGTATGCTTCCTCGTACTTGGGCGGCCGAGCCTCTCAATGGTTCGAGCCATACCTCGAACTTCTCGACAGCACCAACCCCGAGTCACTACTCAACAGCTGGGGACGATTCAAGCAACAGCTGTTCACCTTGTTTGGTGACCCAAATGAAGTTCGCAATGCGGAATTCGAACTCAATTCCCTCTCGATGAAGGACAACAGCAAGGCTTCGACCTACATTGCCCAATTTCGAGTTCTTCAATCCCGCATCGAATGGAACGATGCCGCCTTTGCATTCCATTTCCGCAAAGGTCTTCCCTCTCGAATCACCGATCAGCTCGCTATCAGTGGCCAGAAAATTTCGACACTCCAGCAACTCATCAATCGAACAATCGAGCTGGACAACTGCTATCACGACAAACTTCGAACCAAGAAGCCAGACCAGTCTCACTCCGCCAAACCGAGCGACTCCTCGAAGAATCAGTCACACCGATCTTCGAACTTCGCCAACACATCCTCGAAGCCCTCGACTTCTTTGAAGACTTCGACTTCCTCAAAATCCGCCGCTTCCTCAAAACCCCAGTCCCGACCTGAATACAGCAAGAAGCTCAATCAGGACGGCAATCTCAATCAGGATGAAAGGGCAAGGCGTGAGAAGGAGGGATTGTGTATGTATTGTGGTGGAACTCATAAGTTGGAGGTTTGCTCCAAGAGATTAGCCCGTGAAGCGGCTAAGTTGTCAAAAAATTAGATAGTAGTTCTCTTGAGACTTGCAAAGAAAACTACTTATTTTCCATGTCCCCGCGAGTCAACCTTCGTGCTTGTGAGATAACTAATGATGTCCCAAGTTCGAGATTCATTCTCTTTGATTCTTCGAATCAACCTTATAGGGTCCTCTTGGATTCTGGAGCTAATGTTTCTTTCATCAGTTCCTCTTTCGCAATTCAGAAATCCCTTGCTCTCACCGAGGTCACCAAATTCCCGGTGTTCTTAGTGAATTCTTCGAAGGAACCTAGTTTTTGGGTTTCGAAGAAGGCAAGATGGACTTTTGACTTCAAAACTTTCCCCAGCTTCGAATGGGATCTCATAGTCTTGGATGCCCCTGGGATGGATGATACCATTCTAGGCCATGACTTCTTAGTTCATTGGAATCCAGATGTTAACTGGAAAGAGGGAGTAATTAACCTTCGAACCAATCCATCTCAATTAACTAACTTTTCTTTTCCAGTCAACCAAGAATTAAACAGCTTAACTGACCGTATCATTGAGTTAGATGATACATTTCCGCCAGGTGACTTCGAATATCCTGATTCCCCATCTTTTCCCACTTCGAATGACCATGGAGTAATTGCTTACTGCTCTAACTTACCCTTTTCCTCCTTCTTCGAAGAGAAGGCCAAACCCTCTTTTAGAGGATTTTTGTATTCCATGATTCTGTCACATCCTCCTTCTTCGACAATTCCTAGCCTCAAAGATGATGATGACATCAAAGATATTGAAACCATCAGAAAGACACTTCCCGACATCTACCATGAATTTGCTGATGTTTTTTCTTCCGTTCGAGCTGATAAACTACCCCCACACAGGACTTATGATCATCAGATTGAACTCACCGGCCCAGCTCCCACGCCAGGCCCAGTCTATTCTCTCTCGAAGCAGGAGTCTACTGCTCTTCGAGACTACATTGCGGAAAATGTAGCAAAAGGTTTTCTTCGACCAAGCAAGTCGAACACAGGTTCACCTGTTTTATTTGTTCCCAAGAAGGACGGATCACTCCGCCTATGTGTTGATTATAGGAAGTTGAACAATGTCACTCGAAAGAATGCTTACCCCGTTCCTCCTATGTCACACCTTCTTACTCTTTTCCATGGTGCTACTCATTTCTCGAAGATTGATCTTCGAGGAGCCTATAATCTGGTTCAAATCGCCGAAGGTCATGAATGGCTAACAGCAATGTGTACCCGCTTTGGCAGTTTCGAGTATACCGTGATGCCTTTTGGGCTTTGCAACGCGCCTTCTACTTTCCAAAACTTTGTCAACGATATCTTCGCTGATATCGTCGAAGTTTATGTCGTCGTGTACCTCGATGATATTTTAATCTATTCCACATCTTTCAAAGATCACACTAACCATTGTATGGAAGTGCTTCGACGCCTTCGGGCAAATCAACTCTTCGCCAAGTTATCCAAGTGCGAATTCCACATTTCTTCCCTTCACTTCCTCGGAGTTATCATCTCCACGGATGGCATTAGCATGGATCCTGCCAAATGTCAGAAGGTTCTTGATTGGCCTCGACCTTCGAGTGTCAAGTCTCTTCAAGGTTTCCTTGGTTTTGCTAATTTTTATCACAAATTTATAAAAGATTATTCCAAAACCATCGTAAATCTTACTAACCTTCTTTGGAAGGATATTCCTTTTGTGTTCACCGAAGCAGCAGAAAGAGAATTCAACGTTCTCAAGAAAGCCTTCACTTCGGCGCCCATTCTAGCTCATTTCAGTGAATTCTGTAAGACACTGATTGAGACTGACGCTAGTGACTACGCCATCGCAGGTGTTATATCACAACTTCCCTCTTCTTCAAAGACTTCTTCGAAGAACTTCCATCCAATAGCTTTTGAATCACGCAAGCTACATGCCGCCGAACTTAATTATGAAGTTCACAACAAGGAGCTTCTCGCAATCATTCATTGTGTGAAGAAATGGCGTTCTTATTTGCTTAGTCTCACCGAACCATTTGAGGTGCTGACTGACCATAATGCTCTTAAATATTTTACGAGCACCAAAGTTCTTACTTGCAGGCAGATCCTTTGGTCTGAACTCCTCTCGGAATATAATTTCACTATAACTTATCGTCCTGGCAAATTGGCTGTAGTGCCAGATGCTTTGTCACGTCGGGACGACGTTTACCCGGGAGGGGGGAGAGCCTTCGCCGATAATAATCCTGATAATGTTCGAACTCTTTTTTCCAATCCCGTCACTCTTAATTCTATCCACTTCGGAGAACTGCATCACAACTTCCTCGAGCTTTGTGAGGCTCAAAGGAAAGACCCAGCTTGTCAGGCGCTTCAAAGCAAGGGCTCGAAGGACTATACTATTGATGATGATAGTGATTTGCTTTTATATAAAGAAAGAATTGTAGTCCCCAATGATCCTCGAATCAAACTGGATATCCTCAAATCAAGACATGACTCCCCATTAGCAGGTCATTTCGGTCAAGAAAAGACTTACCAGCTAATTTCTCGAGACTTCTACTGGCCCGGAATGGCTAAAGAAGTAAAAGATTATGTTAACCGTTGCTATGTATGCAAAAGGAACAAATCCTCGAAACATCGGAAGTTTGGGTTGCTTCAACCGCTTCCACTCCCGCCTACTCCTTGGCATTCCCTTTCCATGGATTTTATATCCCAACTCCCATTGTCAGATGGTCATGACGCTATCCTCGTGATAGTGGATCGTTTTTCGAAGATGTCCTTATTTCTTCGAACCAAGACTACTTGTACTTCACAAGACCTTGCTAACCTGTTTATCGAACATGTATTTTCCAAGCATGGTCTCCCTGATAATATAGTCAGCGATTGTGGCTCACTTTTTGTTTCAGCTTTCTGGACCTCACTCTGTCAACAACTGAAGATCACTCGGAACCTATCAACAGCTTATCACCCTGAATCAGATGGTCAAACCGAACGAGTCAACCAAATCCTCGAACAATATCTTCGAATGTATGTCAGTTACCAGCAAGACGATTGGAGCAAGTGGCTCCCACTAGCCGAATTTGCATACAACAACGCCACTCACTCTTCGACCCGACAATCCCCTTTCCAAACAATCTACGGCAGAAACCCCAGCTTCGATCCAATCCATCTTTCCCCTTCTACTCCTGCCGCCGATTACCTTTCCAACCTTAAGCTTCTTCAAGAGCAACTTCGAACCAATCTTGAAGCAGCCAGTCAAAGGTACAAACTTCAAGCCAACAAGTTTTGAATCAAATCCCCATCTTACAATATCGGTGACAAAGTATGGCTTGACGCTCAGAACATCTGGACAACTCGACCCGCCAAGAAACTCTCTGAAAGAAAACTAGGCCCATTCCCTGTCGAATCAGTTGTCTCGAAGAATGCTTAATAAGCCGGGGGGGGAGAATACGAATACACTGGTGGTGGCATGGGTGACTGGGTCGTATATCTGCGATGCGGTCCTATCAACACTAATCGATCCAAGCCATCAGTTTTCACTTCTTTCCTTTTTCCTCTCTTCTTCGAATCAAACATCACTTACGTAAATCCGATCCTTCAATCTCCTGCGTACCCAATCGACCCGGCAAGCGATAATCGACCCTTGGGTTGTTTCTTCGGCGCCGTCCAACGGCTATTGGCGAGCGGGGTGGAGGAGAGTTTGGTGGTGGTGGTGGTGGTGAAGATGGAGGGGTTGTTGGGATTCTTAAACGACGAACAGTAGTTATAGTAGTGGAGGGTCGACGTGGAATAGAGGCTGTGGTAAGATCTTCGAAAGGGAAACCTAACTCGAAGACACATGGTACTCTAGTAATTCGACATCCCTCGCACTTACTCCTATCCCCTCGCGTCGCAGTACTTGGAGTACAGTCCAAGTTCTGCCTGATGCATCGTCGACATCTTCAATCAACTTCTTCGACCATCTTCGATCTAATCTAAGTAGTTGAAATTTAATTTAAATAGTAGTAGTAGTAGTAGTAGTAGTGGTGGTAGTGATAGTGATTGTGGATGGAAGTTTGTGGGATAATTACTTCGAGGCTCACAGGAGTTCGCCGTCTTTATACCCGGGCATCTGTCACGCGACAGCTCGGCTCAGCTCGAAAAGTCGAACCAATCATCTCAGCTATTCAACTTCGAGACATTCGAACCATTGCTATTCATCTTCGAGAAAGCACTCCTTCGAAATGCATATGCACATTGCTCATTGAACCTACTCAACCTTTCACTTTACAACCTCGCGTGACACCTTCGAAGAAATCAACTTCGAACCAAATCCATACGCCATACTCCAAAGACAGTTCTCATCCTTCGACTGGTTCAATAACCCATTCTCCGACCCAGCCGACTTCGACCTTCTGACTCCGGACGGAACTTCGAGACCGTTCCAATTCTTCGAAGCACAGCATTTCAATTCAACACAGCCAAGCTTCCTTTCTCCCAGGTCTTCCATCTTCGAGTCACTGTCATGTTGTATAGATTCGTCATGTGCTTTCCAATTATTCTTCTCATACTTGTTAGCACAGCGCATTGGTTTCTTCTCATTCATTCATTCAGTACATTTCAGTTTCACTATAAAAGCACTTGTACTTTTCCTCTTTCTCTCTTTCCTCAGTTAATTAATATCATACGTTTTACGCTTCAATAGTTGGATAGTTATTATTGCCATAACCGTGCCAGCGTCGCTTTTGTTCCTAGCCATCTTCGAAGTAAGTTCCACTTATCTTCGAAGCATCTTTGAACATATCTTCAAAGTATCCTCGAACCATTAAGGATTATCTTTGAAGCATTCCAATTACTTACCTCCCTCCTCGCGCTGCAACCAGTTAAAGCTCCCCTATTAGTACGTTGGGCTGGTCGTATGACACAAACACAATCATCAGATTATCTGTGTACGAAAGACGAGAATAAAAACTCACCTGAGCAGCATGCTTTGGGTCAGTTTGGACCAGGGTAACCGTGTGCTTTCGGCCGTCCACCACGTCTTTGCAAAGATCGAGAAATTCATCAAACAAGTCGTCGTTTTCCAAACTTCCTTTTTGATTTGCCGCAAAAATTCCGCCATGGGGGATGACAGCCTGCCAGGTAATCATCCCCTCGTCCTCTTGCTCTTGAGCATGATCGGAAAACTCTTTCTTGTCTAAAGCTCCAATTAAATCAATCGCTAGGCGTTTGAAGGCTGAAAGGCTACGCTGACTTGTATTCCAGTTGAAGTACAATTTACCCGGGGTTGACTTGAGTTTATTGAACTTAGCTTTGGGATCGGGTCCAGACTTTTGTTTATTCGAGCCTCGTGTAGTAGTGAGTCTATGTTCATTGTCAGGAACAAAAAAAGCGTACTCTAAGTTGATCTTGGTCTCAACATTTGAATCTTCAGATTCCGGTTGATCGTTGGGTTCAGGGTTTGGTGTTTCTTCGACAGATTTAGGGGTAGCAATTGGGCTATTCTGGTTTCCGCTCTGGGAGATCCATGTGTCAATATCGTCCAGCTGGGAAAGCGACGGCATTTCCTCAAGCTCCAGGTAATAGTCGCCTGGATAAAAATAAGTCAAGATTAGTTTTTTATTCTTTCAACATATCCAAAAGAAAAAATGGCTTACCTAGATTCATTTTTTCCACCAGTTGCCACCAAAACCTAAGAAGTCGTTGTATTCGTCGAAAAAAAAACAGGGAGGGTTCCGAGTGGAGATATGGATCTCCGGCCGGCAATATCTGTGGCCGGGGTAGAATCTACTCACATGCTTGTTTGGGGCCGGGGAAAAAAAAAAATTCGGGGGCAAAAAAAAAAAATTGCGGCAAAAAAAAAAAAAAAAAAGCGTGAAAGCCGCAAGCTTTTATGGAACAGCTGTACATAAATATTGTGTTTTTGGAAAATGTTGGACAATGGACTCAACTATCATTCAGAAATCAGTTTCTGCGCCATATGTCTCACAGCTTAATCCTCTGTCTCACAACGGAGTCATTGCTTGGTTTAGTGCTCCCCCCATTTGCAAGCCAGATAGGGCAAGCAGTCAGTGACCGCTAATTACCGGGCCAACCGGGTAGACAAGCTGCTCCGGTTCCGAATATGACCTATTTCTTTTTTTTGATACATCCATTTATTATGTACATCAAGACTGTTTCGAGGAGGATGATGGCTTCGAGGATGCTCTTGGCCTTGATCAGCCCTATCTGAAAATCTCATGTCAAGATAAAACTCTAAAGTATTCCAAAAGTAAAAATATTTAAATGGAACCATTAATTTGGGTCCAAGATTTTCCGAAAAGACAATCATAATACACGTTTCACATTAGCTAGCTAGCTACATTTTCTATCATCAAATTAGAACAATTCTTTCTTTTGAGCCATTAAAATGAAACTGGCTCCTGTCAAAGGCTTGCAAGAAATATGAACCAAGCTAGTAAGTAGTTCACTACCAGCATTTTTTTTCTTTTTTTTCAGATTACCAAATCCAATGGGATTATATGATTTGATCACAAAGTCTAAATTTGAATATGTTTTAATTGATAATGGGGTTATCACATGTTCCAAAAAACTCAACATATGTTTTTTGCATTTATGTATCAAAACCTAAAAGTAAATATTGGAAGTAATTATTGTCCTGTTATGAGGAGTATGAATTGAATCCATTAATCACCTTGTTGATGTCATCACTTGAGACATGAATAGAAAGTTAGTCACTAAATCTAAAATTACAATTGCAATTCAGGAGTTCTTGTCAAAGCATACTAATTAGTAAAACAGACAATACCCATTGTGTGGCTTTGAGTATTGTGGGGTCTCTCCAAATGACACAAGGTTTTTTTTACTAGATGAAACACAACTGATAAGATATAAATTGACAGATGAACCAGGTTATGGTAACAAACTCTTAATGTTTCATGGTATCAGCTTGTTCCTAGTGTAGAGACAATCTGACTAGAACAACACAATAAAACATAAAAAAAAACATGTAAGAGACCAACCTAGTCAAAACTGTCTTCAGTTGTTTCAAGATTAAGTGTAAACCTTGTTTTGACTTCAAATTATTTTTCCTTGTGTGATTTTTAACAGCAGATTTTTGATTTCTCCACTCCTTCATGGACTTCTGTATTCTTGAGGTTGGCTGGCCAAGTGAAACATGGCCAGCAAACCACTTGTACATGTGCTATTACAGAATCAAACCTTGATTTTTTATTTTTTTCAAAATTTACTGTATGTTTCAGGAAGGATGTGCAAGCTTCAGACACCCAAAACCACCAACTCAGATCACCAAGGATCCACCGGTTTCAGATCAGAAATCAAACCACTCAAGGCCACTATACTCCCAGTACTCTCCTCACCAGTGGTGTACAGATATTGAAAGTTAGTACCCTTCTTTTGATCCTTGTTAATCTGACAGTTCTCTATCTCTTTAAACTTATTTTCCCCTTCCACCCTCTCTTTCTATCTGTCATTAACATCCAGATCAAGAACAAGAGCCCTATCATCATCTTCAAATCACATCAAATCAAATCATGATCATCAGAAGCAGGTTACTGTTTTCCAACCTTGAATAAAGATCTAAAAAGCATGGTATATTTGTTTAACTGAACCTTGATTATAAGTCTAAAACTTGTAGCTGATTAGTATAACTAATTGAGTTGTCCCTCCAGCATATCTTGGCCAACTTGTACAGGTTGAGACAATTATTTGTCTTAAGAGCACTCAGAATAATGAATCATCAATCAAAAACAATGATAACAATCTCATCTCTCCTCTCACTTTCTCTGTTTATTTACTAATAGCTTTATTCCTTATCCTTGGAATGCAACCAGTATTTCCCTCAATCTTGTGTCCTGTTGTCACTCTAGAGACCCAGGATCACAGCATATATTCCACTGAAATTTCTTCTGGAACATATGTCCTTTGATCAAAAACTTCAGGTGTTGATAACTGCATGATCAGGCCCGGGGAAAACCCATCAAAAAAGTGGCATTCAGTCCACACACCCTTTTGTGTATGAGTTTTCAGGCTGCAAAAAAAATCTATGTGTATAGGAATGAGCATGCCCTATACCTCTACATAACCCCTGGATGTCCCTCCCCTCAGCAAGAGGGATTTCCTCTGGCTGAAGGGGATATATAGCCGCTTTGACCAGAGGGATTTCCCCAATTGAAGAGACTGTGTAGTCTCTTCAATCAGAGGAAGCCCCCCTTATTGAAGAGGCTATACAGCCTTTCCAAATGGAGGGGCTCCCTCCAGTCAAAGAGACTGTGAAGCCTTTTTTATTTGTTGAAGAGGAAATTTGGCCTCTTTGACCGCAGGGAAGCTGTATAGCCTCTTGAACCAGAGGAGCTTCTTCTGGTCAAAAATACTATGCCTCTTTTACTGGAGGGATTTACTAATAAGAAAGAGTATATAGAGCCTCTTCAAACAGAGGGCCTTCCTCTGTTTGAAAAGGCTACACAGCCCCTTTGACTAGAGGAATTTCTCCCAGAAATTTTTCTCATTCAGTTGTTGGCTTGTTCCAAAAAAATACATGCAAGATCCAGATATATTTCATTTCCTTTCCTTCTAAAAATGCCATTGGATTCTTCTCTTTCCTTAAAAAATGATCACTAAAGGCTGTCATAAAATTCGCCCATGCCCAATGCATGGAACCGAGGCTTCCAATACACCCAGGAAATCCTCTAGCTGTGTTCTATCCAAGTTCTTATCTTCTTGTTTTGAAGACATCAAAAAAGGTCTGAATTTTTTAAACACAGCTTGAGTTATAAGAATCCTTTCCAAAAACACCCATCACTAATACTATTCTTCCACATCTCTCCTCCATACACCTTTCTCTGCACTAAAATACCTGAAAGCTTTCCACAATCCACATCACTTGTTCCTCTCATGCACCTCCAACTTCTTCTGCCACTCTGTCAGATTTTTTGCCAAGCCTAAAAGTAAAGCTCTCTAAAATTCCAATACCTATTCCCTCTACTATCTCATAAAATGTGTAGGCTCTCACTTCTGTTAGACATTTAAACCTCTTGCATACCCCTATAGATCCCCTTGTGTAATTTTCCATCTCTTTCCATAGACCTCAGTTAATTAATACAATTTTGTTTTACACTTTTCACTTGGCATTCAATCAAAAATTACCTTAGTTTCATTCTGAAACATCTATTGAGCTCAGTCAACTTGTCACCACTTGAAGATATCCTTGAACTCCTTTGACTAAAATTTATCCTCAAGACATCCTTGAAGATTATCCTTAAGACTTATCTGTTTCCACTTTTGCTTAGATCAACTGAGTCCCCTTCTGTTCATTGGGTTTGTCAGCCACCAAGATATTACATATGACATGTAATACTTGAAACTGCAAGCTTAATAAATAATAATAAACCTTTTTATTATTATTTAATTTATTCTATTTTTTATTTTTACGTGATTTTCTGACCAAAACAGGAATTAGACTTAATTGCTTCACCAAATAGCGTAATAGTCTAACAGTTAAGGACAAGCTTATGAATATCCTGCTTATATTAAAGGATCTGGGTTCAAGCCACACTCATGACCACACTTATAAAAATATTATTAAATTTATTTAAAATTATATCTATATTTTTATAAAAAATCCAAGGAAATTTAATTAAGGAAAATCCTTGGAAAATCAATTTGCAAACACGCAATAAATGGATAAAGAACCATTTATTGGTATAGTTTTTTCCTTGAAAATCCTGGAAAATCCCAGCATAACCCATAATAATACATACTATAAGATTACATACTCATTTAAGTAAATAGTTATGTATTATTTATTTATATAATTAATACATGTGATTATCAATCAATTATTCTTCAGGGAGGGCGCTTTTTCAAGCCCTGTTCCCTAGATAATTTATTCACAAGTATGCCTTAGTGAAATAAATAATGTATTACTTAAATACTTATTTAATATAAAAATTATAATGTGAAATAATTATGATATCATTTTAATTAAAAATGACACCATCTTTCACATTTGATCACGAACAGGTTGCTCAATTTCCCCTGGTGATTTGCCCTGAACATTGCTTTCAAAAAAGAAGCATGTGAAAAATAATAATGATTTATTATTTAAGGAGCTGGTTCTTCCATTAAATTGAAGACCACCTCCCCATTAATTTTAACATATACATAGATAACTCATTATAAGCTACCAAGGCGCTCACCTTCTCCTGTAAGTAAGGAGGACTGGCCTTTTCTTATATTTATCTTATTTAGTTAGAATTCTTCAACAAAACCCCCCCCAATAAATAAAATCTCATTTTATTTATTGGAAGAACCGTGTTTAATTCTGGTTAACCCTTCTGTGGACTTCCCCCCACTAGAAGTTTTGGTAGCAGGCTAAGAACCTGTTTTTATTGCATTACTTAAGTGTTTATACACTATAGTAATTATTCTTTAAAGCTTATAGTCTGTTATATTACACTTTTTAAGTGTGTATCTTTTTATTCATATCTGTACACGCCATTTTTCGTGGAATAGAGTCCAGATAGTTGACATTTGGTGTCCCAACAGTGGCCTTAATTTATTTGGCCTTACATAAATTAATTTATTAATTTATTCAATTTTTTTTTTAAAAAAAAAAATTTTTCGAAAATTCCTATTGAATTTTTTACTTATTTAAAACTCTTCACTATTATAAATTTTTGGGAAAAGACTATTATACTAATAATTGTCTTTTATTCACTTTGTTTTTTTTTACAGAAAAAAAAAAAAAAAAACCCAAAAAATTACACTCTAAAAAGCGGATTCTTGTTGCAAGAATCATTCAAAATTCGACTTTTTTTTCAAAAATCACATCTTTTTCAGTTCTCAACAAAAGTAAGACCTGAAAGCATCATTCAAACCGCCTTCATCAGTTCTTCGAACTGATTTTAATCCTTTCTGTAGTGTCTGACGTATTCGTCCCCCGTGGTCGTACTTCCACACGTCGATCCCGCTCGTCCAACGACGAACCTAGAGCCAACGCAGCTCCTCAAAACGAGGATACTGTTATCCCAGACGCTGCCCCCATTCAGATTCGAAGCTCTCCTCCACCTGGAGAGGCTAGAGTCATCAACGCCGACGCGTGGACTCCAATCACCCCGCGTAAATCAAATTCTTGATTTTTTTTTTGTTATTGTTTCTCTAAGCGAAGACATAATACTTACATATTAAATTTTTTATTATGTCTACTCGCAGAGACCCCAGCCCAAATAGCGGAGCGGGACGAAAGTCAGTAACTTCCTCCCGTGTAAGTAGCCGTCTAGCCGGCAAGATAGCTGATTATCCCCCTCTGGAACCTAGTACACGCAAGTCTAAACGCGGCGACCAGATTGATTCTGGAGCAGCATCAGGCAAATTTCCGCGGCTTCCAGGAAGCTTCGTCGGAGGGGACAGAGATGATGGATCTGTTCTTGACCCAAGCTTTAGCAACTCACCGAAGCTTGCAAAAGATCTTGGGGACGAACAAGACCCTCATTCTGACGGAGGGATGGAACCCCTTCACCGTCAGGAAGGCCTTACGTCAGAACCAAGCCTCCACGGCTTCGAACGATCCGACAGCCACCACGTCGAGCACTCCCAACACGGAGAACTCCGTTGAGATAGCCAGAGAGCCAGCTCCGGCGCCGGCGCCGCAACCAGCGCCACCAGCGCCCCCAGTGCCCCCAGCGCCTCCAGTTTCTCCGGCGCAAAACCGCCGCCAACAGCCCAATCGGGCTCCAGCCGGTCCGCAGCGACCCAACACGCAGCGCCGCAGATCCAGAAGAGAATATCGCAATTCAGTATACGGGGAGATGTTCCGCCTGGCCCGTCAAATACAAGGGACTTACCAGTACATAGATCACTCCCGGCAAGACCAGAGAGCTCGAGACACCAACAACAACAACAATCATCAAGATTAAATGAAGTTGTTACTAGAGAATTTCTCTTAAATACTCTAAGTGATATGTTTTTTAAATTAGAATCTATAATAGATAAAAATAATATTAAAACTGAAGATAAAATTGTAGCTCAATCTCAGTTTATTGAAGAGGTTTGTACTAATCAAACTAATATATTGGACATGTGTAGTGAAATTACTACTGAAATACAAAAGTATTTCTTAAAAGAGGTTGAGCCTATAAATGATCATTTGAAACATGTTACTGATAAACTGGAGAAAGAGGTGAAAACTTTAAGTTTTAAAGGTAAAGAAGTAAAGACAATTGAGCAAAAAATAGATTTAATTATCTCTGAATTATCAGAGGTACAAACAAATCAAACTTTCATTCATAAGACTTTGGAATCCCTTCAATTAAATTCCTCTGTTCCTCATATAAAGGAAAATGTTGATTCCACAGTTGTCAAAGATTCTCCTTCAAATTCCTTTGAAGATAAAACTTTAAATCAGAATGCTAATTCTTATGTTAAGATACAAACACCTCATCCTTTGAATAATCAACATGCTGATCTTATAGATGTAGATAAAGAAGTAAGAAAACAAATGCTTGCTTCAATTCCAAAAACATCTGACTGGCCCACTTTCTCTGGTGAAGGAGAATATGATCATACAGAGTTCATTGAATGGATTGACACTCTGAAATCTGATATAGATTTACATGACAGAATAATAATCTCTAGATTGAATCTTTTATTCAAAAATTCTGCCAATCAATGGTATAAGGGAATTAAAAATCAATTTGGCCTTCAATCATGGGAATGGTGGAAACAACAAATTGAAATAAAATTTGGTAATGCTACTTGGAGAAGAAGGGTACAAAAAGCCTTCTATACTTCAAGATTTGATGCTAACAATCCTTCTGTATCCTCATGGGTTACCAAACAATACAGAAGGATTAAGTCTATAGAGCCTTATCTAAATATTGAACAAATCAATATTAAATTATTAGATTTGTGTGATGGAGAAGTAGCTTATGCAGTTAAATGTGCATTAGATACTACTCAAGCAGATATCAGTACCTTTATTAATGTACTACAAGAAATTGTTGACCAGACTAGCTTGGGCAAAAAGTCAAAGTACCAGAACAAATCTTTTCCTACTCCTCCTGTTCCCTCAGACAAGCCAAAAACTTATTCTGATGTTCAGTGTGCTAATTGTAAAATTAAAGGACACTCAGCCAAAGATTGTAGGAAGAAAAAGATGGTAAATAATATATCTGAAGGAAAAGACTCTGAAGAATCAGAAGATCCAGAGATATATGAAGATTCTGAACTAGATGAAAGTTCCCAAGATGTTGTGGGCAACATATTCCACATAGATGAAATCAAAGGGAAAAGCAGTGTTATGAAAATGACATTAAATGATACTACTGTTAACACTTTACTTGATTCAGGTGCTTATGTATCTTGTGTTGGAACTAGATATTTGTCTCAAATAGATAAAGATTACAAAATAAAACTTGTTAAGCCTGATAATAAGACTTACAAAAGTTGTAACCAAAAATTAGATTACATAGGAAAGATTAATTATGATCTGTCACTTGGCACTGTCAAAATGAACATGACATTTATGGTTATGGAAGATATTAAAGCACAATACTTTATTATTGGAAATAACTATTTTCATGCTTATAAAATTAATCTGATAAATTCAGATTCCAACTTTGTTACCATTGGAAATAGTACTGTTCAGTACCACTATAATGATAAAAGCTCCTCTTTTGTTAATAATATTAATACTTTTAAAAACCAAATAAAAGAGGAAGCTCACATATACAATAAACTGTCAAGTGACCAAGTCACACAGTTGTACAACACTTTGTATATGAATATTGGTGCCTTTAATACTCCTAAAGATGAATTTGGAGCTATAAAAGGTCATGAAGTTAACCTTCAGTTGACTATTCAAAAACCTTTTCCTCCAATATTAAGGAGATCCCCTTACCCTGCCAGCCCCAGAAGCAGAGAAGCTATTAAAGAGCATATAGATAACTTATTAAAATTAAAAGTACTTAGAAAAGTCACTCCAGGTGAAGAAGTAGATATTACTACACCAGTAATAATAGCCTGGCATAACAACAAATCTAGACTTTGTGGTGATTTTAGAGCCTTGAATAGTGTAACTGTTCCTGACAGATACCCTATGCCTAAAATAAATGAATCACTGACAAATTTATCTAAAGCAAAATACATCTCTACAATGGATGTACTTAAAGGATTTCATCAAAATACTGTCAGTATTGAAAGTAGGAAATATCTCAGGATTATTTGCTACTTAGGTGTCTATGAATATTTAAGAATGCCTTTTGGTATTAAAAATGCCCCCTCTCATTTCCAAAGAATGATGGATGTTGAGTTTTATAATGAACTCAGAGAAGGGTGGTTAATTATATACATAGATGACATTATTGTTTTTTCCCAAGATTGGGATGAACACCTTACTAGATTAGATCTAGTTCTTAAAAGAGCTATCAAGATGAACATGAAAATTTCTCTACCCAAATTTCACTTTGGGTTTAATGAACTCAAAGCCTTAGGACATGTAGTATCTGGCCTTACCTTAGGCATAGACCAAAATAGAGTGGCTGCTGTTCTTTTGAAACCAGTACCCACTACTGTTAAAGAACTGCAAAGCTTTCTAGGTTTTATGAGTTATTATAGACAGCATTTAAAGAATTATGCTTCTATATCTTCTAGTTTAACAAAACTTATAAGTCCTAGTGTAGCATTTGAAATGACTAAAGAAAGAATAGATGCATATAATACATTAAAGGAAATGTTAACCACAGCCCCTGTTCTTTTCCATCCTGATCCAACTCAGCCATATAAACTTTATGTTGATGCTAGTATGGAGGGTTTAGGTGCTGCTTTACATCAAGTTCAGATTAAAGATGACTTACCAGTTGAAGGACCTGTAGTCTTTATTTCCAGACAACTTAAGGATTCTGAGAGAAGATATGGAGCATCCCAATTGGAATGTCTTTGTTTGGTTTGGGCTTTAGAGAAATTGTATTACTATCTAGATGGTTGTTTCTTTGAAGTAATCACTGATTGCACTGCCCTTAAAAGTCTTATTAATCTTAAATCACCTAACAGGCACATGTTGAGATGGCAAATCTCTATACAAGAATGGAGAAATAGTATGACTATCACTCATAGAGAAGGACTAATTCATAAGAATGCTGATGCACTTAGTAGATGGTCTTTACCCAACACTCCAGACAATCCTGCCTATGATGAGGAAAATATAGAAAGAGATTTACCAATTATGGGAATTACAGTCAGTAGCCTCAAAGATGAGTTCTTTGAAACAATTGTAGAGAGCTACTCAAATAATAAGAACACTACAATAATTGTAGAAGCCCTTAAATCAGACTTCAAAGACATTGGTATTTTAAATGGTTTGGATCCACCTTGGAAAAAGAAATTTGATGAACAAAGATTTGTACTTCTAGATGGCCTCCTTTACTATAAAAGTAACCATGCTTGTAGTCTTGTACTTACATCACAAAACCACATTAATGACATATTATTTGAATGTCATGATAATATGTTTTCTGGCCACATGTCTACTGACAGGACACTTGAAAGAGTTAGGTCTGTAGCCTGGTGGCTTGATTGGAGAAAAGATGTTTTACAGTATTGTTCCTCTTGTGACAGGTGTCAAAAGGCCAATAAAGCTACTGGAAAAAGACATGGAATGTTACAAGAAATTAATGAACCAAAATCCAGATGGGAAGTCATCAACATGGATTTTGTAACTGGATTACCTCCAGCAGGTAAAGAGAACTACAACTGTGTGTTGGTTGTAGTTGACAGATTCTCCAAAAGAGCAAGATTCATCCCTTGTTTCAAAGAAAACAATGCAATGGATGTTGCTCTATTATTTTGGAACCATATCATTGCAGATGTTGGATGTCCATCAGTTATTATTAGTGACAGGGATCCAAAATTCACTTCTGAATTTTGGGATAATTTGTTTAACTTGATGGGCACTAAATTAGCCTTTTCCACAGCTTATCATCCTCAAACAGATGGTTTGGCTGAAAGAATGATACAAACTTTGGAAGACATGATCAGAAGATATTGTGCCTTTGGCCTTAGTTATAAAGACCAAGATGGTTTTACCCATGATTGGATTTCTTTATTACCTGCTCTTGAATATGCTTACAATTCAAGTAAACACTCAGTTACTGGCAAAACTCCTTTTGAATTGGAAAGAGGATGGACCCCTGTTATGCCTGTAACCAGTGTTCTTAGCAAAACAGTCCACATTCACCCAACTTCTGAATCATTTCTAAACATGATGAATAAAGCAGAGAAACATGCCCAAGACTGTATCAAACAAGCAGTTGACTATAATAAATCAAGATGGGATAAAACTCATAAAGAAGCTAATATTAAAGTTGGGGATCAAGTACTAGTATCCACAATAAACTTTGCTAATATGGATGGCCCTAAAAAACTTAGAGACTCTTTTATTGGTCCTTTTGTAGTTAAAGCCTTTCATGGTCCAAATGCAGTAGAGGTTATACTTACAGAACCATTTCATAGGAAACATCCAACTTTTCCCATTAGTCTTCTTAAAAGATATATTACTTCTGATAAACCTAACAGAAATGTTACTACTAATAAGCAAATAAATTCTCCACCAATAATTAATGATGAAAAATTAATTCCACATAAAATCCTTAATGAAAGAAGAATTATGAAAAAAAACCAAAGCACTAAACAATATTTAGTCAGGTTTAAAAATTCTTTAGCAGACAAAGATAAATGGTTGGAAGCTAAAGAACTTAATAATGATTCTCTGATTAGAAGTTATAGAGTAGAAAAAAGACATTAGCCTTTTTTCTCTTTTTTAGTGTGGGTGAGTGTCAGCCACCAAGATATTACATATGACATGTAATACTTGAAACTGCAAGCTTAATAAATAATAATAAACCTTTTTATTATTATTTAATTTATTCTATTTTTTATTTTTACGTGATTTTCTGACCAAAACAGGAATTAGACTTAACTGCTTCACCAAATAGCGTAATAGTCTAACAGTTAAGGACAAGCTTATGAATATCCTGCTTATATTAAAGGATCTGGGTTCAAGCCACACTCATGACCACACTTATAAAAATATTATTAAATTTATTTAAAATTATATCTATATTTTTATAAAAAATCCAAGGAAATTTAATTAAGGAAAATCCTTGGAAAATCAATTTGCAAACACGCAATAAATGGATAAAGAACCATTTATTGGTATAGTTTTTTCCTTGAAAATCCTGGAAAATCCCAGCATAACCCATAATAATACATACTATAAGATTACATACTCATTTAAGTAAATAGTTATGTATTATTTATTTATATAATTAATACATGTGATTATCAATCAATTATTCTTCAGGGAGGGCGCTTTTTCAAGCCCTGTTCCCTAGATAATTTATTCACAAGTATGCCTTAGTGAAATAAATAATGTATTACTGAAATACTTATTTAATATAAAAATTATAATGTGAAATAATCATGATATCATTTTAATTAAAAAATGACACCATCTTTCACATTTGATCACGAACAGGTTGCTCAATTTCCCCTGGTGATTTGCCCTGAACATTGCTTTCAAAAAAGAAGCATGTGAAAAATAATAATGATTTATTATTTAAGGAGCTGGTTCTTCCACTAAATTGAAGACCACCTCCCCATTAATTTTAACATATACATAGATAACTCATTATAAGCTACCAAGGCGCTCACCTTCTCCTGTAAGTAAGGAGGACTGGCCTTTTCTTATATTTATCTTATTTAGTTAGAATTCTTCAACAAAACCCCCCCCAATAAATAAAATCTCATTTTATTTATTGGAAGAACCGTGTTTAATTCTGGTTAACCCTTCTGTGGACTTCCCCCCACTAGAAGTTTTGGTAGCAGGCTAAGAACCTGTTTTTATTGCATTACTTAAGTGTTTATACACTATAGTAATTATTCTTTAAAGCTTATAGTCTGTTATATTACACTTTTTAAGTGTGTATCTTTTTATTCATATCTGTACACGCCATTTTTCGTGGAATAGAGTCCAGATAGTTGACAGGGTTGGTTGTATGACACTCTTCTAAGTGAATAGTTTTCATCTCTCCAAGCCAATAATATTCATCTCTCCAATTCAATATTATTTATTTGTTTCATCAAAAGGTCTTATGTAAGCAAATGTTCAAATGACAGCAGTTAGCTTTTGATGAGGAATAAATCATATTTTCCCAGAACAGGATTTTTAATAACCTGAAATTCCAATGTAAATTGAATGGGCCAATAGTCCTAATGCTCTTTGCATTGAAAAAAAAAAAGCTCAACTGCCTGCAGTTGGGCCAGTTTTTCTTTCAGTGTTGTGCTTTTATATGATATAATCTGATTGAGAATTAGGCAGGAGAAATGTAACACAAATTGATATGAAGAATAACAAACAACTTACCTGAACAACAATGGATCTGTGGCAAGCAGATATTTATTAGAGTGGTGGAAATGCATAGGATAAAAACAGATTGTCTATAAATATTGGAGGAATTGAATAAAGAAGGTCCATAATTAGTCCTAATATGTGCCCTTTGCCTTTATGTGTGTGTATATATTGAAAGTGAGTTGTGCTTAATATCAATTTCCTCTTCGCAAGATTGTTTTTGTTTTGAGTGTGTGAAGAGAACAGGAGTAGTGGTTGATGTTGGTGGTGATGTTTTTTATAATTGATGGCTAGGGTTGTCAGCCTTAGAGCCAGCACAGCTGACCTAAAGTCTGTCTTATCTTCTTCTTTAATTCAAAGCTGTCTCATATCTTTTTGACATCAGATTTTAATTTTGTTTTGACTTCAGATTCTGATTCTTCATCAAATTTCAACCTTAGTGTTCACTGAACACTTTGTAATTGCTCAACTCCTTCATGGAGTAATTAAATAAATAAATATACACTACAGCTGGCTGGGCAAGTGAAACAAGGCCAGCCAACCACATCTACATGTTAGATTACATAAGCAAACCTTGAAAATTTTCAAAGTTGGTGTATCCCCCGTTGCAGGCAGGATACCCAACCTCAAGACACCCAGAACCACCAACTCAGACATCCAAGGATTCAGCAAGTTACAGCTCACCACTCTAACCAACAAAAGGCCTCTTTCACCCAGTAATTCAAGTATTTTCAGTCAGTCCCCTTTTTGAACCTTGTTTCTCTGAAAGTAGTCCTTCTCTGTCTTCCCCTTATCTTTCCCCTCTTCCCTTTCCCCTCTTCCCTTTCCCTTCTTCCTTCAATCAAGAGATTGGATCAATTCTTCTACAGGTTACCCTTTTAGAACCTTGACTACAAGTCTAAAAATCAGGGCAGATTAGTTTACTAATTCTGTTGTCCCTCCACTGTTTCCTTAGTGTGTGAGGAGGCTGTTGCACTTCTAAAGACTCTGGCACAGCTTAGCCAACTTTTCCAGGTTGAGCTCATTGATCTTCTTAAGAGCACTCTAAACAAACAAACAAACAATAAAAAGATCAATTAATTCCCTTTCCCCTTTTCTCTTCTTCTTTTCTCTACTAGTTGTATCTCTTATCCTTGAAATACAACCAGTAGTTCCCCCCAAACCTTGTGTCCTGTTGTCACTTTAGAGACCCAGGCTCACAAGGGTTGTATCCTGCTGTTTGTGCCATGAACACTGTGTGTTTTTTTGTGTATTCTATAAGACAAGCAGTCTTTTTATGATGAGATATACGGTAGACAAAAGCTATTGAGTGGTTACAAAATTTGATGAAGAGGCAAACCTAAACGGATGGTGAGTCAAGCAGGCAATGAGTTTATGAACAAGATATAGTTGTTAGAGAAAAGATGAGCTAGACCACTATGTACAACTTTATATAATATCACTATTGCAGTTCAGACTATGGACTGCGGACAACAAATGTGAGTATCACTAGATGAAACATAAGAACCATCCAATATATTCTAGGTATGCAATTGCATTAAGAACATGAAACTTTTAACAATCTTTCTAAAATTAAAATGGTTCAATTCTCATGCATTGTGTTTGTTTTTTTAAAATGGAAGAAAAGGAGGCTCAGCTTGTTGCACTGACAATCTTTGGTTTTCCAACCACAGATGTTAGTATAAAACCTGAGTACTAACTAACAATGGGGGAGCTAAGTGACAACCTAGAGTCAAAAAAACAGAGTCAAGTCAAAAAGACAAGTGAGTTTAGAACAGAAAGTGGAACCCATGATTTTGGATGAAGACAAAAAAAATAACATAATTTGTATTGATTATGTTACTATAAACACATCCAAAATTCAAGAATAAGTTTCACTTTATATTTTGTTCTCACTTCTGCCGCACCTACCATAATACCACCGTGGGGTGAAAAAGACACCCCTGGACTGTCAGTTCAACACAGTTCACTAAGGGTCTTTTTGAGTAAGATCTTGCAGGACACAGAAAGACATTCCCATCTCCAAGAAAAACAGATGCAAAAATTTACTTTGATAATATCATGAGTCCTTGTTGAAATAATAATCTTTCATCAGTTTTTCATGCTGTTCTAGATGGTCTTAGTCCTTGTGTAACAGGGTGGTTACAGGCAAGAGATTATAGGGGTCACTGCGGCGTCTTTATGCGGTGTACGCGTCAAAAGTCTTTATATTCTTTGGATTTCGTCCAGAAGTAAGATATTGATGATGAAAGACGAGACACATTGGCTCTGCTTATTGCAAGAGCCGGGAAAAAAGGAAAATAATCTATGAATAAACCGTTTAGACGAAGCGGCTCAACGGTACAGGCTAAATGAATGGTACAGAAGCGATAAACTGAGATACGTGATAGTTGAGAAATCACGTAAACAGCCTCCCTGCGTGTATGAGGCAAGGAGGCTTTGGTATTACTAACTCAAACAGGCGGGAGCCGTTAGTAAAGCCCTAGCCTAGCGCTTACGGTGGGGTCACCTGTCGCGTGGCCTTTTGTTGGGCCGACAATCTGATCTTATTGGATAGTTGGATTTTGTCTTCAGATTTACTAAAAAATCAAATTAATCTCAAACAACTTTGTTCAGGAGCTCTTGAGTTAATTGGAAAGTTGTAAAATATGTGATGGCACATTGAAGTCTTTGTGCTTGAATGAGCTGATGTGGTTGAAAAGGGTAGCTCAAGGAATAGCGCCCAAACCAATGTGGAGATGCTCTGAGGGTCTGGGGGTGGATCAGCTGGCATTCAGCAGCCTGAAATCTGTCATCGTCTGATCTTGCTTCCGATCGCATCTGCACCAACATGTGATTTTTGGCAGATGAAGAATGATGAAAGATGTCGTAGAATTTCTAAACATGCAAACAAACAAACAATGATACAAGATGGTTGGGCAATGTTCTAATCTCTTTGAATGGATCTATGTAGATGTACGCCAGACGTTGGATTGGATATCTCATGAAAAATTGCCCTTCACAGCTCACTTCATCTCGTCCATGATTTCAGCCAGTTCGGCCTCTCTAATTTTCAAACAACAGTGTAAGATTTAAAAGAAAGGGACAATTAGAAAATTCATTTTTTTTCTTCTTTTTGCTCTCTCATACAATTTTGAGAAGGGGGGAGTATGAAAGGGACTTACTCTTCAGCAGTTAGCTCAAATTGTTTTTCGTGAGATGGAGGCTCACTAGGAATTGAGTGAAAGGATGTGGAGGGATTTTTTACAGCGAAACGTTGCTGAAGATGTGTTAATTCCCATTTACGCAGGGTTCCGTCTAAGCCCGAGCTGACCAGCCATGGTTTTTTAGTCTGAGAATCGATCCAAATTCTCAAACAATTCACTTCGTGCCAATGTGCTTTGAGGGTCCCGAACCAGCCGCTCGGTACTATTCTTGGATTAACAGAAGGGGTCGCCTTATGTAGAGCACGGCTTGGTGAGACTGAGTGTTTCTGGTCCTCGATCGATTCGAGGTCGTAGATCCGGATATCTTCATCCGTACTACCAGTGATCAACCAGTTCGGAACGGCCGCCCCAGAATGGATTGTTTGGGCAAAGAAAAGGGGTAGGTTGAGTACGCAGCGGACGAAGTAAGGCTGCTCGACCCGGAGGATGTTGACGATCCGTTGAGTGGATGATCGTAAGAGGTGGAGGGTGGAATGGAGGACGGAGTTGTCGGCAGAGGCCGTCCAGAGTTGCGCACTGGTCTGATGATCGATATCGTGCCGGATATCACAGCCGATTTGGATATCATTGATACTAGTCTTGTGGGGCCAGGAAGTGGAATCGAGGGCGGCTTTGGCGGCTTGTAAGTTTGAAGGGACAAGCCAAACTTTAAGGGTACCCATAGAATCAGCAGATACGAGCAGATGGGCGGAGGTACCGTTCTTCCTGGTGGAGTAAGTCTCTTCCTCTGTTGGACAAACGGTCGGGTAGGAGTTAAGAGAGTCGATCGGACGGGTATGAGATTTGAGTGTGGCAAGACATGCCATGGGAGGATAGAGTGCGTCCGGCCACTTGGCTCGAGTGCTCAAGGACGGTGAGTTGAAATTGGGGAGACCAGCCGGAGCGTCTTCGATGACCTCCTCGGCAGCGATCTCCTGATCAGTTTTCGTCCGATTGGCTTCGATCTTTGCCTTCTTTCGGGTATGATATTCTGTCTCAATCTCGCTCCAGTTATAAAGCGATTCGATCGATTGTTTCAAGTCCCACAGTCGGATATCCCGGTCTGTCGAGCCGGAGACTAGAAGACCCAGACTAGGAATGATATGAATGGACTTGACGAAATCGACATGGCCGGTGGAGGTTGACAGTAAGACTTGGGTCTTGAGACAGATCATCAGTGGTTATCGAACGAGAAGATGATATATCTAGATATACACTGCTCACCTCGACGTCCCATGTTTTGATGGTCTTATCCCAAGAGCCGGTGAATAAGATCTTACGTTTTTGTTGAATCGTGATGGTATGGGTGAACATAGCCAACGAAGTCACCGGTCCAGCATGGCCTCTGAAGGTTGCTTTGATTTTACCGGACTGGGAGAAGTGATAGATGATTAGTTCTTGGGGGATCGATGATTAAATCATTTCGAAAGACGAGCTTGGCGTACCTTCAGGTCAACTCGCTGTGCCACGAAACCGTTTTGGGCCACATAGGCGTCATCCCCGTCCAGGATTATCTGCAGAGGCTTGCTTGGTAGGATGATCGGATATCCATTATCGACGTTGGGTCGATGGTCTGACAGAGACTTCAGCCGGCGCGTCTCGGCACTGAAGAAGTAAGTGTACGATCTGGTTCAGTCACCGAGCCTAAGCAAGGGAGGATAGCCACTACATAAATATGGTGGTAGACTCACATGTTGAGTTGTGCATCCGATTGGAATAGTTTTCCCTCGTCCACGGTCTGCATCTCTCAAAACGGGTCGATATTTATGAGGTGATGGATCTCGCTGCAAGTCCCGGGGCGGTGGTTACAACCTATCACCCCAATCTCTGGACTTTCCTCACTCAGGCCATCATCATAGTAGAACTGCCCACATTAACAAGATTTTAAGATGTGACTCAGGCCCACGAAACAACGTCCAGATGGATTCAATCAAAGTGAGATATCCAGCCCAGACATTAGTCCTTGATCAAAGGTAAAATATCTCAACACAAGCATTTATGTAGAATATCGGAGCACACT
This sequence comes from Puccinia hordei, assembly GCA_007896445.1. NCBI lineage: Eukaryota > Fungi > Basidiomycota > Pucciniomycetes > Pucciniales > Pucciniaceae > Puccinia > Puccinia hordei. The sequence continues at coordinate 276,732 of RDRW01000162.1, read as the reverse complement.
GGACTTGGTTTGAACCACCCAACCACGCGTCTCGAGATGTTCTCCTGAACTTCAAGTAGATCCTATAACATTCAATAGCCAAAGGAAGAACATTTCACATTGAGTATGTACTATACGAGTGCTGTAACACACATCACTTTTTGAATGGATTACATCGCCCTGGATAGGCTGAGTTCTGGGTCGGCTATGGCGAGTGGCGAGACTGAGCGGAATTGCAAGAGAATGTATTGCTGAAGGAAGCAGCAGTAATACCTGGTGACTGAGAGTCAGACTGAGAAAGCTACAGCACTAAGGTCCACTCCTGAGAGCTCCTTCATTTCGTCTTTCTATGCATGTTACCTTAAAAATAAATAAATAAAGTATAAAAGCGAATGCTTTTCGTTCTTCTCAGTCTCCCACTTTCGTGTCGTCTATCTTGGCTGGCTCCTCAGTCAATAGTCCCAAAAATACAGCGGAGGGCATCTTTTGTTCCCCTTGAGTCTCTGAGCATTCCTTCTTAATCTTTAGAATGCTTGGGGCCCAACCTACTCACTACTCATCCTCTCAGAGCAACACGTGACTAGATTCCAGCAGCTGGCCCCATGAGTATAAAACCCAACTCATCTTCCCCACTATCCTTCCCATCTCCAGGCACCACCACTCCAGGCAGCGGCAAAGAACCATAGGCGATACTAATCCACCAGAGCAGGCTCTCTAATTCACGAATACCCAGGCAAAAAGAACACTCCAATCTCCCTCCCATCCAACCCCCCCATTCCATCCACACCCATTAACATCCCACCCCCATCTGCGATGGCATTCAACGACTTGCCCTCCAGTCCCCTCGACCCCAAGTTCAACTCTTTACGTCCTAACGAGCAGAACCCCGATGTCGGTATGAATGACCGGAGCCACCAGGCCCCCGGGTTCTCTTCAGGAGCCGACCACATCCACAGGTTGAGGTGTATGCCAGTTTTGGCCTCCGAGCTCAACCTAGCGGACATCCCAATACGAGAGGCTCCAAGCATCGCCGAACCATTGACTCCAATCTCCCGCTGGCTCCAGACAGTCGAGCCAGTAACGCCGAGAAGTGACCTAGCTTTTCGGTCCTCTTCGTCCTGGAGCTCCGACAGCGACATCTCGACCGACTCCGAATCAGTCTACTCTAACAACGCCGACCAGGATGAGCGAAGTCCCGTGAGGACCTTCCAGGCCTTCGATTTCAACCGTCGCGGGCTTCAAACGCCAGAGGGCATCAGTCCTACGAACCCTGGCTACCCGGTCGCGGATGTCCAGCCTATGGACGGCCCAAGTATCAACCGCCTGACGCCCGAAAGCCCGACGAAAAAGATAAGCAAGACGAACCCAATTGGAAAGCCAAAATGCCAGGGCAAGAAGAAGAACTGTGCCTCCGGGAATCTCCCATGCCGGGTAGCGGTGGTGATCCCTATGACCAAACTTCGATCCGGAAAACAGCCTCCCCGGAAGCCCCTGACTCCCATCCAGTGTCCAGTGCTCGCCCCCACCCGTGACTTACCTCGTCCCTGCGAACAACCCATCTTCCTCTGCCCAATGTGTGGCCTTCGGCTCCCCCTCATTAGTGCAATGATACAACACTACAAACAGGCCCATCCCAACCGTCTCGCTGCCACTCCCGAAAGTCAGAAGGGCCGATCTCCTCCTCCCCTCTGATTAATGAGTCCTAACAGTCAGAAATAATAATTCTGGCCCCTTCTATACCCGCCCCTATGTTCTTTATTATATCTCGTTTGCTCACTAATTGTCGCTGCTGTTTTGCCTCAAAGACTCAATCACAGAACAACATAATTATTGTGTTAATTTCTTATTGATTATGAAATGTAACCCGCTTCTTTGATTGAACAAGAAATTGTATGCCCCTTCCCCATTGGTTCTCTATTCTCCCGGTGTGTTGGTAACCAGGATCGTCCCTGAGACTCCAAAAAAACGCAAGTCAGAAGGAAGATTGAGGATATGGTTGAATGTCCCTTCAAAGTTGAAATCTCCTCCCAACGTTACATGACATGGGACATAACTCGATAGGGGCACTGGCTCAACCACGTACCTGAAGCTGTTCCCAGGGCTCTTGGATGATTGAAAGGAGAGGTGTCCTTGATTTGATGCTAAAGACTGCGCAAAGCAGATAAAGGAAACTGCCTTTTATGGATACACTAATGCAAGAAAGAGTAGGACTAGTCTTGACAAACGTGTCAAAGCGCCTGTGAAGCGCAATGAATGAGTAAGCTACATCTGAGTTAATGGCCCAGTCTAAGGTAGATGCAGTAACGAGCAAGAAATTCCTGATGATGATGATGCTAAGTCAAGTGTAACCGCTCGCAATGGACATGGTACAATTTTCTCCAGTAATTGACAAGGCCACTGATCATTCTGAGAAATGCCGAGCGATGGACGTTTGTCAAAGGTAAGCTCGAATTCCTGGTGAGAGTTTCCCGGTCAATGGCTCCGACGGGCTTGCTTGTTTATATTGGGCTGGTTGAAGCAGGGTTGGTAATGTTTTTGACCATCGGGAATTTGTTGAAGTGTCCCTGATATTGTCTGCTGTTGGACGGCTTGCAGATGAGCGTGAAATATCAAACAGGAAGGCTTAAGGCCCAAAGGAGCCTGCAGCTCACTGCCGCCAACAACTGATCGGATACGGTAATGTGGGTGCTTATCGGACAGATATTGTCGACCGGTTCTGTATGAGCACATCTGCAAGACTTATCCATTCTTGAGTTAAGTGAAAGAATCTCAGCCAACCACATGTACACACCAGATTACATAATCAAACCTTGAAGATTTTTGAATTTGGTGTATCCCCTGTTGCAGGCAGGATACACAACCTCAAGACACCCAGAACCACCAACTCAGATAACCAAGGATTCAGCAAGTTACAGCTCACCACTCTAACCAAAAAAAGACTTCTTTCACCCAGTACTTCAGCTATTGTCAGTCAGTCCCCTTTTTGAACCTTGCGTGTCTGAAAGAAGTGCTTCTCTGTCTTCCCCTCTTCTTCCCTTTCTTCCCCTTTTTCTCTGTCATCAATCAACCAATCTAGATCAACTATCAAATATCAAATCAATCAAAGTCTCAGCTTCTTCAGCTCCAGGTGACCCTTTTCAACCTTGACTATAAGTCTAAAAATCAGGGCTGATTAGTCTGACTAATTCAGTTACCCCTCCACTGTGTCCTTAGTGTGTGGGGAGGTGGTTGCTCTCAAGTCTCTAGCACAGCTTAGCCAACTTTTCCAGGTTGAGATCATTGATCATTATCAGAGAACTCAAACAAATAATTCTAAAAGAATAAAAATATCAACTCCTCTTCCCTTTCCCCCATTCTTTTCTTCTGCTACTAGTTGTATCCCTTATCCTTGAAATACAACCAGTAGTGCCCCCCAAAATCCTTGTGTCCTGTTGTCACTTTAGAGACCCAGGCTCACAGCACCTCAAGTGGTGGCCTCAGAAGAGCAGCCCAAAGCCAAGCCACTTCCTGAGAAACTTGACCTGACCTTGGCCAGCTGGGCTGAGCCTCCATCCACTACTAACCAGATCTCGTTAACAGTCTTCTGCACCATATGCACCCTCAAGTCACCCACCCTTGATGCCATCAAACAAAAATTCAGAGAGGATCATCCCTGTCAGCTTGCTACTAGTTCAGAGACAACCTGACTAGAACAATAACAATAATAATAAATTAATTAATAAAGGGCATTAATAAAAAAACCCGGTTTTTCCGCGTTTACACCTGGTTTTCTGCGCAGCTGCGGCTGCGCGGTGCACCCGTTTTTCCGCATTTACACCCGGTTTTTTTTAATTTTTAATTTTTAAGCAAATAGCACGTGGAGGGCGGCATTTGATGTGCGTGACCTCCCCAATCATCCTCATTAAATATTTTATTTAAAACAATTAACATAAACAATTAGAACAAGGAAAATAAACAAAACAAAATGAAATAAAATTATGGAGGGCGGCATTTGATGCGCGCAACCTCCCCAACTCATTCAATATTTTATTTAAACAAATTAAATAAGTAAGTAAAACAAGCAAAATAAACAAAACAAAATAAAATAAAATTATGGAGGGCGGCATTTGATGCGCGCAACCTCCCCAATCATCCTCATTCAAAATTCTATTTAAAACAAATAAAATAAATAAGTAAAATAAACATAAACCAAATAAAATATAATAAATAGAATGAATGAAATGAATGAAATAAATAAATAAAATAAAAAAGCAAGAGACATAATTGCAAGGTAATAATTTATTAATAAATAATAAATGTAATAAAAAACAAAGAGACATTAGTACAGACTAAGAATGCGCACACAAATAATAAGTATAAGAAAGAGAAATTGTTATAAACACTACTGATAACAACTAGAAAATTCTTACAAATGGTGAATCTACGCCTGAATTACATTCCTGAACCCATATGTAATGTGTAATAATTATCTTACATGTAACACTCCAAAGCATCATACAATGTACCATACCGCTGTGTATCATTATATTTCCGTTTCTTTGTCATGAAATCTGATAACAAGTGAATTTTATAATCTGTATTTGTTTTCAATGAATTATTTACCCTCTAAAGTGTATTAATCCATTTAAAAACTCCCCAAATATCTTGAAACACAGGCGTGAAGGTGTTTAGAAATAAATTCTGTCCAAAAATGATAAAAAAAAGCCAGTCAAGTTAAAAATAAACTGTTTGTCAAATTAAACTCTCCACCCCTTAAAGTTTTTTAAAAAAATTTAAAATTTTGAGAAATCCTGAAAATTGAGCCGTGGGGTTTTTTTGTGAAAAAACCGGGTGGATTGGCCAAAAAAAATAGAAGACTTGTTTTTTTTGCAAAATAAAGATTACCATAAAGTTTTACACCCCTGTAAGTATGATAAATAAATCTAAAACTTTGAAAAATAATGAAAATCCGCCCGCAAAAAATTAAATTAAAAAAAAACCGGGTGGATTGGTCAAAAGAAATAGAAGACATAGGTTTTTTGAAAAATAAAAAATACCATGAAATTCTACACGCCAATAAGTATTTTTAGCAATTTTAAAATTTTGAAAAATAATGAAAATCTGCCCGCAAAAAATTAAATAAAAAAACCGGGTGTAAATGCGGAAAACCGGGTGTACTGCGCAGCAATTTGGACGTCGCTGCTGCGTAAAACCGGGTGTAAACGCGGAAAAACCGGGTTTTTTTATTAATGCCCTTAATAAAAATACATATGAAAGAGACATTATTACACAAGTAATAATGTAGCATAAATTATAATAAACATAAGAAAAAGATAAAATTTTAGAATATAAACATTATTACATAGTAATAATGTAAGGGCATTAATTAAAAAACCCGGTTTTTCCGCGTTTACACCCAGTTTTACGCAGCAGCAACGTCCAAATTGCTGCGCAGTACACCCGGTTTTCCGCATTTACACCCGGATTGTTTATTCAATTTTTTGCGGGCGGATTTTAATTTTTTTTCAAGATTTTAAAATTGTTTAATATACTTTAAGGGGTGTAGAATTTTATGGAATTTTTTATTTTCCAAAAAAACAAGGTCTTCTATTTTTTTGGCCAATGCACCCGGTTTTTTACAAAAAAAATCACCACGGGTTGTTTTTCATGATTTCTAATCATTTTTAATTTGTTTATAACACTGTGAAGGGAGTATAATTTGATGAGACAGACATTTTATTTTTAAACTCATTGGTTGGATTTTCATGACTTTTGGGCCAATCCACCTGGTTTTTTTGAAAAGAATTCCCCACGGCTTGATTTTGAAGATTTCTCAGCTTTTTAAATTTGTTTATATTACTTTAAAGGGAGTAGAATATTATGGGACTAATACTTTTTTTTGAACTCATTGGTTGGAATTTTATGATTTTTGTTTGAATCCACCCGGTTTTTTCAAAAAAAAATCCCCACGGCTTAATTTTCATGTTTTCTCAACATTTTAATTTTTTATAGCATTTTAATTGATTATTAGAACTAATAATCCATTATTGGTACTAATAATCTAGTATTAGTACTAATAATCCATTATTGGTACTAATAATCTAGTATTAGTACTAATAATCCATTATTAGTACTAAATAATGGATATTATTAGTATTAATAACCCATTATTAGTACTGATAATCTATTATTAGTACTAATAATCTATTATTAGTACTAATAATCTATTATTAGTACAAATAATCTATTATCAGTATTAATAATCTATTATTAGTACTAATAATCTATTATTAGTACTAATAATCTATTATTAGTACTGATAATCTATTATTAGTACTAATAATCTATTATTAGTACTAATAATCTATTATTAGTACTAATAATGTATTAGTACTAATAATCCATTATTAGTACTAATACTAACAATGGATTATTAGTATTAATAAACCATCATTAGTACTAATAATCCTTAATAACCCATTATTAGCACTAATAATGGATTATTTGTATTAATAACCCATTATTAGTACTAATTATCCATAATTAGTACTAATAATGGATTAATTCTTAGTACTAGTACTAAGAATCCATTCTTTAGTTTCCCTTCCCCCTCTTTATCAATCAATTAATGATCTTTTGATGAGTATGTTTGGGGAGGTTGTGCGCATCAAATGCCGCCCTCCTTATGAATATTAAATAAAAATTATAAAAAAAAAAAAAAAAGGGTGTGGGCGCGGAAAACCGGGTTTACTGCGCAGCCGCAATTGCGCAGAAAACCGGGTGTAAACGCGGAAAAAACCGGGTTTTTTTTATTAATGCCCATAATGTAATAAACAAATATATTAAATAAATTATTAATAAAATAAGTAATAAATCATTAACCTTTGAGATAAGGGAGAATATTATTTCATATTCTGAAAGAGCAAGTAAAATAACCTAGGGTACCTCAGCCAAAGTATCTTAGAGAACTTACTCCTTCTAATAATAAAATTAACTTAAAGAATACTCCTACTAAGCGCCAAAAATACTTACTAGGTATAAACATGTGTAATATGAGAGTATTCTAGTAAGTAGAAGTCCTTAAAATACGGGATAATTACTTAAATTAACTATGTAATTATCCTTTAAACACATAAATAAAATATTAAATAACATTTGACATAAATACCACACTGTTTCATAGTCTTTGTATTATTATTAACTTATACAAATACACACAGTATAAGCTAAATAATATCATAACACATGAAAGACACGAAAAAGAGGATAAAGAAAACATCAGAATACTTCAAACAAGCCTAAAGGAACTTGTACAATTAAAATAAATGACAAGCTCCTTTAATCACGGGAAAAGAATAAATGCTGACACTTTTCCCAGGATGTTTGGTTGTCAAATAATTGAATGGAGAGCTGTAAAAGCGCCCATCATGCAATTATGACAAGAACTCTCATGGTACAGAAACTTACATATGAAATAACCAAATTGAATACAAATAAGCTTCTGTCCTGTAATTTGATTATTTGTTTTAATTATTTGTTGATCAATTGATCAATACATGTTGTACATCAAACTAAGAGCTCTTGAAGAGCCCTCAGATGATGTCATTAGATGATTGACAGGCTGTATTGATCATTGACAGCCTGTACATGTAATAATATGATAAATTACATCATTTATTTCTACTAAGGATAACTCCTTCCTTGTAGTTTTCCCATAGCCAAAATAAGACTTTATGTTTTGCCATAAGGGCTCCAGAAAGGCATTTCAGAGGCCCTTTCTTCCCCCTGTATTTTGATTCCCCAGCTTTATCATATTTACCACCAGCATTCCACCAGTCCAGTATACTAGTGTCCTGCCCAGTAAATCATTCCTCAAGACTCAAAGCCTCTTTCTCTCAACTCCAACTCTGCCCAGCAGTCCACCACACATTTCCAACCGCTTCAAGCTGTCCAGTTTTCCTCTGAAAGGTCCCCACTCCTCCCCTTAAAGCCTACAGTAAGTCTTTTTCTTTTGGGAGTTGTGGCCCTTTTCAGCCACTATTATCACTGGGATCTAAACAACCCCTGCTTGCAGGCCCCAGTTTATTAAGGTCTTAAATAACCTTTGGAGGGAACTAAACCACCCCTGATTGCAGGCCCCTCCTAAAAAATTCTAATATCTTTTATATTAATAAAACAGATATTAAAAATCACCAAAAAAACCCTTATTCAATATTTTTTTTTGCCTTGCACCCTGTGTAGCTAGAAGGATACTAGTCCTTTTCATCACAGAGCGTGACAATCTCACACTCTACAACCATGAGCTTGACCAACAATCTGATGCTAACTAACACCTAAGCCCACGCTACCCCTATAAAATTTCTTTCCTTGGCATTCAAGTGTTTTTGCTTGTGAAAACTACCTTCCTAAGCTTACTTTTTCCTGATAATCATTGCAACTGAATGAGAGAAATTTTGCCAAGTTTCTTTGTAGAATAAGAAATTTTTGTGGATGAGTTAAGTCATTCATTATGATGGTGAACATTTGTATTTTCTGTTTTCAGTAATTTTTGCAGCCGCTGGTAGATGCCTTTGCTCAAATCAACCTTTTGCTGTATCTATTTTTGTTGAGTAATAGTTCTTTCAAGTCATTCTTCCATCTCATCATTCATCATCAGTTGTTGCCTGAACACCTTGCTTCTTTATGGTTCCTCCAAATTTTACTGAAAAGCAAACATCAGGTTCCAATATCATTAAGTTGATGATAAATGTGACTAACCAATATTTTTATTTGTGTTAATATTTTGAAGATAACCAATCAATCTTTCAACCAAGAATTCTGATATACCAATCCCCCGAGGGAAATGTAGTGCATAGTGATGATTGGGTAAAAATTTAAAAGGAGGGAATATTTGACAAGATGTTGATGGTTATTCATTGTAATTATTTTCAAAACACCTTGAAGCTGGTTGAGCTGAAAATCTGAGTACATTGGACTAAAAAACAAGAGTTGTGAATGATCTTTGACCAATTTGAGTTGGGATCAAGTGTGTTGACATTGTCAACAAATATTTCAAGCAATACTAATTGTACTATAAATGCAAATAGGGTGTACCATGGAGAAACCTTCAATAAACTAACCTTGGCTTCTCCTAAGCTTGTTGGTAAGGCATCAATAGTAGATGGTATTATAACCTCCTTGGCATACTGTTGAAAAAGTGACATGTCTTCATGGGTAAGCAAGTGTCAGTTTGGTCCTTGACCAAGAATTATGTATTCTTTTTTTGTCCATGCCACTAGTGTAGCTTTTGGGCTCAAAATTGTTATGTCATTTTCCCATGAAAGTGTTTATTTACATATTTCTCACACTTTTTATCTATAGTTTGTGAGTTTATGGGTTTTGGTCTCTCACAAACCCAAGTATGTACATGATTTTATCTCTAAATAGTCCACTTACAGAAATAAATTTTCCCCTTGGGGGAGTTTTCCAGTTTAGCTTTATCAAAAATAAGCTGAAGATTCAGCTGTTGCGGAATAATCTGATTTTTGTGCAACAGAATATGACTGAATTACCCAATGCTTTCACTTTCTTTTGTTGTTGGAAGGAGACCAATCACACCCCCACCTGTATTGAAAATGATGTTGAAGCACACCTTCCAGCCAATTGTGCATTACCCCAAGCACCACATGTTTTGCTGGATGCCAATACGTAAGTTGGTTTAACTCTGACCACCTGACACTGTTTTCTTTTAGAATTTTGTCTTGCTGGTTGGCAATTTTTTCTTCCTGTATAGTTCAGCAGATTGAAAAATATGTGCTTTTGTGTTTATTTGTCCTACTTCAAGTTGTTTGATTTCTGAAGATTTAGCATCACACCAGATACAAAAGCAAGCTGCATTATGAATTGTAAATCCACAGACTTTGTGGTTTGCTGGGATGCTGCCTGTTGTGGCCAAGAGCTTGAATTTTCCCAGACGGTGTGAGAACTCCTTTTGGGACGGGGGTAGTTCTGTGAGGTGGAAATAGCAGTTATAGTATTTCAGGTATGTATGAACCTATTACAACTGTTAAGGGTGGTTTGAAAGACCTGCCCCTCTATTTACTGCAAGAGTTAACACAACAATTTTCATTTATTGTTGTGGCTGATAACTTTCTTTTTGTTTTCTTTAAGAGAACTATTTATGTAGTAATCTCTTATCAGAAAAAGAACAATTTCAACTTACAAATGATCAGCAATGAGCTTGATGAAGGGATCAGGGAAGTAGATAGTGGATGGATTGTTACAGAAAGTTCTAGTAAATGGAATACAAGCTTTTTGGAATTGATGAGGAACAAGTATTTATATGTTTTATTTATTTATTTCTTTCTTTTTAGATGTAGTCTGAGGAAATAAGTAGAAGGGTGTTTTGGTATAATGTGAAATATTCAAAGTGTTGTACCCTCTTCCTTAACCTTTAGTTAAAAGAGCACAATTTTCCTGTTGTTTCTTTTGTGTATTTTAAACTGATATGAAAGATTCTGTTGTGGGTCACCTGATTAAGATCACACTATTATATGGATGGGTAATTGTATTTAGTTTGCTTGCTGGATGGTGGGGAGTGGGATGCCTTCAATTTCTTTCTATCCCTGCCTCCTTATATAGTAAAATATGAGGGATTTTTGCTGGTGGGACGTCTGATTGAGGTATTTATGCTGGTGGGGTTTCTTGTTCTACACTGCATTTATGCTTGGAGTGCATAAAGTGAGCTATTTCTGCTGGTGATGTTTCTTGTTCTACACTGCCTTTATGCATGGAATGCACAAAGTGAGCTATTTCTGCTGGTGAGGTTATGTACTTAGGCTTTGCCACAGAGCATGTGCTGCGTCTTGTGACCAGACACTAATCTATATACTACTTCTATATATATACTATGTACTTATTATTCACTATAATTCTTTTTAACTGTATATCTTTTGATTTAGCCGTACAAACCCTAACATAAATGGGTGACTTATAGATTAAATTTACCCTAGATTTCAATTATGCACTTATATTGCTACTATTTTATCTTCTGAAAGATAATGAAAGAATATAATCCTGCATGATACTTGAAACAGGGTTTGGAATACCACAACGGCCTTTGGGAAATGGGTGAGTTGCAATCATGATTCCATTCTCCAAGCTGAGAAGTTCATCAACAATTGGCTTAAGTATATGATTGAAAGTGTCAAAGTTGGGATATTTGGGCCCTGGAGTGATTCCAGAAAGAAAGATGTGGCTTTTCTTGACTTGAAGACTTGGTGGTAAGTTTAAACATGAGAACACAATTATTCCTAGTGACTTCATAGCTCCAGTGGTTTTGTTTCTGGCGGGGTTGAACCAATTGAAGAAAGATGATAGAAAAATGTTAACTTGATTAAAATTTGGTTCCTCTTTCCATTTCAGATATTTCCAAGTGCTACCCGCCTGGAGATCCAAAATACAATCATTGGGTGTTTGCATTTTGCAGGCCCAGTTGTCAATCAATGATTTGAAAAATTGGGTTTTCAATATTGATTGGAGACACACTTTCAATGACTGTGTGATGTAAAAAAAGTGTGGTAATCTAATGTTTTGAAGTGGTAAGGTTAGTATGATTTCTTGTGCTTGGCCAGGGTGGGATTGCTGAATCATTCTGTTAACAAAAAGCATGTTGTTGCAGGGATCAGAAGTTTGTAACTTCTGGTACTGAAAATTCCATGGTGTATTAGATGTTGGATACAATCTGAAACAGAATTTACAAAAACAAATTGTTTTTGTAACTTGGACATCACAGCCAGCAGTGTGGATAACAGTGAGTGGTTCAAGCAGAATATTATCAACAGTGTCTTGTGAATCAGGTGTCAGAAGAGCTTTGAGAATGATAGTAAGGAGCATCCAGTGGGCAATCTGACACGGGCCTTGATAGACGCATGCCCCTGGTGCACACCCAAGCCAGGGGCACACCAACTCCAAAAGGTGTGTTTTTCTGCCCCCACCAGCCCTTTTTGGCAGGTTTGGCGGGCACACCATTTGGTTTTGGCATGTTTCAAGGCAGGCCAACTGCCTTGGTGTGTCTCTGTAACGCACCGGGATTGGTGTTCTTAAAAAGCATGCCAATCTTGATTGGTGTCCACCTGCACGCCAATATGTATGCGGGTGCCTGCATATCCCATAGGCTATGGGTATAGCCTACAGTCTCCCATAGCCTATGGGATACCCGTTGGCGTTCCTGCCGGCACTCCAATGGATACACATAGATACAGTATGTGTATCCATTGGTGTGCCAGCAGGCACACCAATGGATTACGTCAGAGATGTCCGATTTGGACATCTCTGACGGCTGGGATGATTTCCTCTCAGCTGACAAGGTTATACAACCTCTTTGGCCAGGAGGAAATCCTCCTGGCCAACAAGGTTGTATACAACATTTTTTTCCAGGAGGATTTCCTCCCGGCCAACAAGGTGGTATAACCTTGCTGGCCAGGAGAAAATCATCCTGGCCAATGAGGTATACAACCTTGTTGGCCAGGAGGAAATCCTCCAGACAGGCAAGGTTTTATAACCTCATTGGCCAGGAGTATTTTGTCCTGGTCAACAAGGTTGTATAACCTTGTCAGCTGGGAGGAAATCATCCCGCCCATCAGAGATGTATCGTCAGCTTGCTACTAGTTCAGAGACAACCTGACTAGAACAATAAATAAGTAATAATTAATTAATAAAAAATACATATGAAAGAGACATTATTACATAAGTAATAATTTAACATAAATTATAATAAACATAAGAAAAAGATAACATTGAAGAATATAAACATTATTAAATAGTAATAATGGAATAAACAAATATAATAAATAAATTAATAATAAAATAAATAATAACTCATTAACCTTTGAGATAAATGAGAATATTATTTCATATTCTGAAAGAGCAAGTAAAATAAACTAGGGTACCTCAGCCAAAGTATCCTATAATACTTACTCCTTCTAATAATAAAATTAACTTAAAGAAAACCCCTACTAAGCGCTAAAATACTTACCAGGTATAAACATATGTAATATGAGAGTATTCTAGTAAGTAGAATTCCTTAGAATACGGGATAATTACTTTAATAAACTATGTAATTATCCTTTAAACAAATAAATAAAATATTAAATAACATTTGACATAAATACCACACTGTTTCATAGTCTTTGTATTATTATTAACTTATACAAATACACACAGTATAAGCTAAATAATATCATAACACATGAAAGACACGAAAAAGAGGATAAAGAAAACATTAGAATACTTCAAACAAGTCTAAAAGAACTTGTACAATTAAAATAAATGACAAGATCCTTTTAATCACGGGAAAATAATAAATGTTGACACTTTTCCCAGGATGTTTGCTTGTCAAATAATTGAATGGAGTGCTTTAAAAGCGCCCACCATGAAAGTATGACAAGAACTCTCATGGTACCAAACTTTATATATGAAGTAACCAAATTAAATAGAAATAAGATTCTGTACTATAATTTGATTATTTCTTTTTTATTCTATTGATCAAGTGATCAATACATGTTGTACATCAAACTAAGAGCTCTTGAAGCGCCCTCAGATGATGTCTACAGATGACTGACAGACTGTATTAATTATTGACAGCCTGTACATGTAATAATTTGATAAATTACATCATTTATTTCTACTAAGGATAACTCCTTCCTTGTAGTGTTCCCATAGCCAAAATAACACTTGATGTTTCGCCATCAGGGCTCTAGAAAGGCATTTAAGAGGCCCTTTCTGTCATACGGTGGTATATGACACTACAAATTTCCAATATGAACTGGTCATTCAGCCAGTTTCATAGCCTTTTGGTTAAGGAGCGTAGTTCAGTTTGATTGGAAATGCTGAGTCATGACAGTAAACTGGCTATCCCTGCCACGGGTTCAATGCGCGATCAGGACATCTCTAGCCTGTGACCATTGTCAAGGGTTTCCACCCGTTGGTAGCAAGATTGTAGTTATCTTCAAGCTTCACTTCTTGGAAGTTCAAAGATAACTTCAAAGCTGCTTTGAAAGTCGAGGTTCGAAGCATCTCTATCTTTGAGGGAAGTTTCCCCGCAGTCTTGGTGGTTCCTTATAGCGTCAAGAGTGTGTCTGAATATGGCTCCATGAGTAAGGCATGGATTAGTGCCACCAGCCATAGCACATTCAAGACGAAGTGCCCTTAACCCCGGGGGTACTGTCATACGGTGGTATATGACACTACAAATTTCCAATATGAACTGGTCATTCAGCCAGTTTCATAGCCTTTTGGTTAAGGAGCGTAGTTCAGTTTGATTGGAAATGCTGAGTCATGACACTTTCTTCCCCCTGTATTTTGATTCCCCAGCTTTATCATATTTACCACCAGCATTCCACCAGTCCAGCATACTAGTGTCCTGCCCAGTAAATCAGTCTTCAAGACTTCAAAGTCTCTTGCCCTCAACCTCAACTCTGTCCAGCATTCCAGCACACCTTTCCAACCGCTTCCAGCTGCTCAGTTTACCATAAGAAAGCCCCCCACCTCCTTCCCTCAAAGCCTACTACAGTAAGTCTTTTTCTACTAGGAGTTGTGGCCCTTTCTTAGCCACTATTTCACTGGGACTAAACACCCCTGCTTTCAGGCCCCAGTTTTAAAGGTTCAGTTCTCTGCGTTTAGCACAAACCCCTTTGGAGGGAACTAAACACCCCAGCTTGCTGGCCCCTCCATAAAATCTTTGATCTTTTAAATATTAATATAGAAGATCAAAAACCCCTTTTTTGCCCATATTTTTTGCCTTGCACCTTGTGTAGCTAGAAGGATATCAGTCCTTGGCATCACAGAGCGTGACATGTATCCACCTGGCCAATGAGGTTATACAACCTTGTTGGCCAGGAGGATTTCCTCCTGGCTGACGAGGTTGTATAACATTGTTTGCCAGGAGGATTTTTGGCTGGGAGGATATCCTCCTGGCCAACTGTCAGACTTAGAGTCAGTGCAGCTGACCTAAAGTCTGCCTTCATCACTCATTATCTTAATCCCAGTCCCAAATGCATTATGTCTTTTTACCCTGAGGTTTAAACCTTGTTTTGACTTCCAATTCCGTTTCTTCTTCAAAATTTGACCATAGTGCTCACTGAACACTTTGTAATTGCTCAACTCCTTCATGGAGTAATTAAATAAACAATTCTACACTACAGCTGGCTGGGAAAGTGAAACAAGGCCAGCCAACCACATCTATATGTTAGATTACATAAGAAAACCTTGAAAATTTTGGAAGTTGGTGTATCCCTCGTTGCAGGCAGGATACACAACCTCCAGACACCCAGAACCACCAACTCAGATCACCAAGGATTCAGCAAGTTACAGCTCACCACTCTAACCAACCAAAGGCCTCTTTCACCCAGTACTCACCAGTATTGTCAGTCAGTCCCCTTTCTGAACCTTGATTTTCTGACAGTAGTCCTTCTCTGTCTCCCCCTTTCTCCAGTTCTCTTTCCCCTTCTTCATCAACCATCAGACCAGATCAAATCAAGCTCCTACTATCAGATCAGATCAATCTTGATCCTCTCAAGAGATCATCCAGTCTTTTTCTGTGGTTTTTCCTTGAAACAAATCACATAGGTTTCCCTCTAAAGAAACTTGACTATCTTGCTTGACCATAGTCTAAAAAACTGGGCTGATTAGACTTGTCTTCTCAGATACCTTCCACGTTTTCATTGTGTGAAGAGGCTGTTGCTTTTCTCAAAGTCTCTGGCACAGATTTCCAACTTTCTAAGTTTTTGATTATCATTATTAAAGAACACTCAGACTATTCAAATACTCATTTGTATTCTATTTTTTCTCGTTTGTTTCAGGTATTTACTACTATGAGCTTCCTAGTCTTAGCTGCAACAAAGTAATTTACCTCCCTCAATTGATCACACAATCTCATCAACGCCTCCACTCTTTCTTGAATTCTCTTTAGTCTGTAAAAAATATGCAGGCCCCGGAAGATGAAACCACATAGATACTTTGCGACCAAAGATACTAATACAAAAACAAAACATCACAAAGAAGAGTGGTGGGTGTGGAGGCAAGAAAACAATCTGCACTGAAAGAAATAAGAGTGACTACTACACATAAGAACAGCATATATATATTTGAGAAGGAATTCCTGAGATGAAGGACACAGAATACTAGAGAATAAGAGAGACAAGTTGTGTTTCAGTTTTTATATCTATATCTATATATTATATTCGATAATATGTATGCGAGCGAAAATGTGTGTTAAAACAACAAAAGTATTATATACAAATTACTTTCTGTTATAATATCGACTTGTTGAGGATATACATAAATCAATCTCATATAAACACACGTATATATATGACATCTACATGAATGCTTCAACTCTTCAAAGGAAAGACGTGATATCTTTCTTGTACGAGTGGGGAGATTGAGGGTAAGAGAAATGGAGGATGCGGATAATGAAAGGAGGGAGAGGAAGAAGGATAACGAAGCGATGATAGGGGGAAAGGAGGATACTAAAACATGGAAAAAGTTGACCTTAAAGAGGAACAGAAGAGACTAAGTGCTACGGACGTCGAGGACGCCATCTTCGATCTTTCTGAGCGCCCATTGAGATGATTTCCTGACGAATTTCCAAACGGATTGGATAGCTTTAAGGACGCCGAGAAGGACAAAGATTAGGATGAGGAGGCTTCCAATGCCGTTAGGGTCGGCGGCGGCGCGACCAGCGGAGGTTCGACTGGTAGAGCCCGAACGCATCATCCGGAGAACCGAGTTACGGATACCAAAGTTCCAGGGAGAGAAGAGAGTGACAGACATCGCGAGTTGGAAGAAGCTCATCACCCCAATGAATGCTAAACCTTTGATCGTGTGCTTGATCAATGCCTCCAGCTTACTGAAAACCGTGCTCAGGATCGATTGAAAGATGTTCCCTGGCTCGTCCTCTTGCCCGTCTTGCTCTTCGTACTCATCCCTTTGGCTCGTCGTCGAAGATTGTCCCGCTAGATTTGCTCGTTTGGTTGGCCGAGTAGAATAAACTGCAATCGGTTCAGATGTCGGTCCCTGTTCACTCTTGAGCCCCTTGGCCCGGACATAACGGTACGTATGCTCCTCGGTTTCAGCGCTTTGGATTGGCTTTAATTTGCTCACTTCGCTCTCACTTTGGGGTTGTGTGACTAATTTGGACCGGCGGACTGGCGTCGTGGCTGGTTTTTTTGAAAATCTTGTATCATCTACATGGAGCTTATTACTCAGTACACGTACGGCTGAAGTATTCCATAAAAAATAAAAGTCAATGTCAATGATCCTCAATGACTTAGAGGCGTTGTTATTTCTGCCCTAAGCTCACCTTCTCCAACGACTTCGCCAACGATCTTGCCGGTCGAATCATAAGAAAAGGGGCCCAAGCCAGAGTCCCAATGGCTTTCAATAGTGTTGATTTGAGAGTAACTTTCCAAGAGCCAACTAGAGATGAAGCCAGAAACGATGACTAGGATGAAGAAGACCATGAACTAGATCGGTACGATATATAGATAGAGTGATAGAAGATTTGCGGGCAGTCAATCTGACCAATCTTTAATCAACTCTTTCTCTTTCTCACTCCTTCTCTCTCTCTCTTTCTCTGAAACATGCAACATATTCTGATCAAGTATTTCTGATGGAAGCAGGATTTTACCAACAAGAAATGAAGGAGAGAGAGAGAGAGAGAGAGGTGAAGAAGAATGTATGAGGTCATTTGACTTCAGAGCACGTACTGTTACACCGCCCAAGATGGCAGGGTTCTCTGCCAAACCGGCGATCTTGGCTCTACGGAGTTTGTATCGATATCCACATTGATCACACCTGTAGAATGACTTGGGAGATGGCGAGATGGTCCGCCAACGTTGGAGACAGCCCACATGGATGAATGCCATCGTGCCTCGACATAGACAGGGTTGGATGAACCGGCCCAGACTCGGATCGTCATCGTCTCGTCCGCTCAAACAGATCCTGCAGAGAGGTTCTTCGTCCGCCTGTTCATCTTCATTTGCTTCCTTTGTTTCAGTGGATTTCATGGCGCATGCTCCTTGATCAGTCTCAGCCGGTGTTTCATGATGCTCCTCTGGGTCGGATGGCTTTTCGATGTTTGATTGGTCAGTGCTGTTTAGGTTTGCTTGACTCGAGTTTTCGTGTGAGTGTGAGAGGTCTCGCTCTGAGGGCGGTGGTGAGAGAGCATTCTTGGTCGATTGGTCTGAGAGTGGAGGATGGTCAGCCAGCTGATCGTTGTCCTTGTTCGTCGTATTCCTCTGTCGGAGATGTGAGTGGTCGTAGAGCGGTGGTGGTAGTGGTTGGGTGTTCTCCTGTTGGTCGTTGATATCGAGCATGTTTCTTGTTTCTCTTGACTGTTTGCTTGAGGAAGTAGTTCTGGGTGGGCGGCTGGCTTGTGCTTGCCTAGTAGGCCCCGCTGACATCAGGGGAGGGGGGGTGCTTACATAATCAGACCAGACCCACCACACTCCCCTTGGCCTCCCGCTTCAAGAATTTTTATTATTCCTTTTTCCAGCCAGCAATGACCCATCAAAATAAATAAATGTGTATCCACATCAGACTACATACTTCCACTCTCAATCCCAGCTCGAAGAATCGCCGGGATTTGATACTCAAGAAGAGCCTCACAAACTTCATTCTGAGATAGATCTTCGAATATTAACATTCTTCCATCTTGAGGACTCGATCAAACTCTCCTGAAGGATAGTACGTTATCATACAGCCGGAGTTTATCAGACCTCCTAAAACTCCCCATGGCACTCGCTCGATCATCTGTTGGTATTGTGGGAGATTGTGGGCCATCTCATGAGTGCTTTTTAGAGATTCAGCATGCGATGTAGCAGCTACAAGCTCACACATGTTTACATGTCCTGCAAAAAAAACATGCGTGGAATCCATAGTCGACATAGAGGAGAAATGAAGATCTCACTGATCAACCTCATGATGAGAAAGGAAAAATCCATAGTTGTTCCAGATTGGAATAGGTAGGAGTCAGGAGAACGAAATATATTGAGAGCACCAAAAGCAGCCTACATACCTCCGAAGAACGTCGGGTACATACATACATACATCTTTTGCGGGTAAGAATTTTCAAGCATGGCGTCTTCATGGGTGGTATGTAAGTATGGTGATCAGAGTGGCTGGCCCCTTCAGGGAGATCTCCATTCGACCATCTTCATTGGAAATTGCAACGGGCTTCTAACGAAGAACCCCGACTGATCACTGACTAGGCTGCTATCTTTAAGATTGGCTTGCTCTTTGGAGGGCGTTTGGTCGTCTGAAATTGTTAGTATAGAAAGAGGTGCTAAACCTTACTGATATGATTTGAGCAAGAACGAGTGTTCATCAGCAAATAAAGCTTCAGGCCTTGTTCTAAATTCGGCCATTTGGGCGATGGAAAGTTCTCCGTGATTCAATCCGATGTACTGAAGTACATTTCGTGCTGTTTATCCTTCCGCTTATTTGTTTTGTTGGTAGTGACGAGCGATCCACCTTTGAGGGAACCACTTTCCACGTGCACCTAGGAATGATTCACTGAAGACAGATTGGTATTCCGTTTTGTTTAGAGAGGATGAGAATTAAGAGGAAGCTACAAGGATTGGAATTCTAAAAGACAGCAGCAGATCAATGACAAGAAAAGATTGGCTCAAGACTAGATAAATAAAGCAAACTAGAATGAAAGCGTCCGTAAATAAAGGTCACAAAGTACAAGAAAGTGTTCATGGTGTGATGGGACTTCCCCTTTGATTTACTTTAAAGAATTATGGGGATAGAAGGTTCACTGTAAAGAATGGTGGGAATGTATATTTAGTTTATTGTAAAGAGTTGTGGGCATGGATGTTGCCACCCAAGTTCATCGTCCTGAGTCACATAGAGTCAATTCAACATCAGCCCCTTGGTGTAAAATTTAACAGCTGGAAAACCCGTTTGTTCAGCTTACCCTAAAATTCCTTGAAGCGGATCATATTTTCCTGGAAGGTTTGTTTAGATGAAAACTCTTCGAAAGTCCTCAGTCGATTTTGAACGTCCAAGAATTTCTTTTCCAGGATTTCATATTGATTTGAAAGGAATAGACACTTGTCTTCAAGGTATCTATTCTGTCCGCAGATTGCCTGGATCTGATGCTGCTTGTAACTCAACTGGTTTTCGATTTCTCGAAGCTGATGGGACCAAGCGGGACTTAGCGACAGTTAAACAACTAAACGAATCTGTAAGCTCACATGTCGTTCTTTCCTTTCGCGAAAAGCCTTTTGGGCCGTCCTGGTGGGCGGTTTGAATGCGATCGTCAGTGCCATCTTCATGTCAAACTATCGTAGGGCAAGAGATAGAAAACATATTTACCTGTTTTGTTGCTTTCGCTTTTCAATGGTCTCACTTGTCATGTGTCTCTTTCTCCTTGGGAACTCCGCTTTAGATGTAGAGCCCTCGGGGCTATAAAGACTTTCTATTAAACCTGTGCATCAGTATCCAACGAACCATAATAGGGTTTTCTTTTGTTTACAATAATAATAAAACAAGGGATCGCACCCATTCCACTGATTCCACTGATTTCAGAAAAGGCCTCATTGGAATCATTGAACTCGAAACTATCATGGCTGAACATGGTGGAGGGGGGGGGAGGAATACCGAGGAAGAAGAAAAAAAATAAGGACGCGCAAAGTATTGCACCAGTCGGTCCTAGAGTCTGACGGGGGTGGATGGTGGACTTAGATGAAGTTAGGTATTATCTGCTTGTGGGGGGGGGATGCTCGAAGTGAAAGCTAAAGAGTTTATGATTGGTGACAAGTTCAAGAAGAAAAAAAGGTTGTGATGCTATTGGAAATGCAACAACCCAGCCAAGAGCGCAGTTTGGAGTGGCATTTAAGGTCTGGGCTCGCCACGGCTGGAGCCTGGCAAGGCGCGTCAAGCGGGGCTTAAGGTTCGCTTAGAAGTTGAGGTGATTGAAAGGCCTTAATTACGATTCGACTCTCACATGGATGATGGAGGCTCATCCGACCTCATGAATTAGGTTTTGCATGGAAAGCCTATTCAGAAGCACTAGCACCATTCTTCTCGGTCTGCATCAGCATGCTATTTCCTGATACCCTTCAGGCAGCTCGCCCGGGAAGCATAAGCTGTAAGGCAAACAATTATCTCATGAGGATTCGCCCACCAAAACTGAACTGTAAAGTTCTCAACGCCAGGCCGGAAACCCACTGAAATATCCGAATACTACAACGTAGCGCTGTACTATATCCTTTACTCCACCGTATCTCAATCCCATTCATACCTAGAAATTCACGGGGGTCCATCCCGCCGATCCGTTTAAAGGGTCGACTCTCATCCAGCACTTCCCTGCCTTTGTCTGCCCACGGCACACTTCTTTTTGTGTTTTTAGTGGAGCACTTGTCGACACCACCTGTCTTGGGTCTTGGGGAGCCAAACAAACCCTGCTGCAACCCGCATCAATTTTCAATTCAAGTATGCAATGCACATGCGATCCACTGGATGGAGACGTCGAGACTCGACAAAGCACATCTGAGTTTTCAACCGCTTTCACCCTTTTTATCATGTTTTTTAGGCGATGTCGTCGACCACATGTGTCGTTAATTTTTAGTACCCACACACTCCTTCTTCTCCAAGCGATGTTTGTATATACATCGCCAAGCAATCGATCGATCGATTCACCGCAAAGGGAATTTCCCAGTCACCATTCTCCCTCTAAACGACGGAATCTCCATGTATGCAGCACTCTAGAGGCTCATGGAAGCCGATACTTTCGAGTCGATCTAGCAACGGCCACCCAAAACCAGCCACCCTGCCCTTTTTCTCCGAGCCGAAGTACAACCTTGAGCATGTGGCAACATTGATTCCCAACCCCAAATTCCACCGTCTGATCCTCCCTGGTTGAGCCTCCCTTCGCAACAAGCTGGCAGTGCTTTTTCTTCATGGTAGATGGGGTTTTTTTCCCTTTTCGTGTTGGAATACTTCAATTTTATGGATCAATAGGTCTTTATCGGCGAAAGATGTATAACTAAAGGAGTTACCACCGGTAGTAATGACCAACTGTAAAAACAGCAATTAATTGTAGGAATCGGAGGAATAAGCAGCAAATTTCCGTAACATCTAGCTATCTACCCTAGATAAGCCCAATAGACCTGTGGAGCATGAGGCATGTTTGCCAAGTCAGCAACCGCTAAGTGGACAAATCAAAAATATAACTCAGTTATCTTACGGGGGTACTACCCTAACCCAACAATCTTAGTCCCTCCACTTTTTGATGGAGGGCGCTATCCCGGAGGGAAACGCATTTCCCCCATGTAGGAGGTCGCAGCTGTGTAGGGGGTTGGCAAAAGCCGCCCCTCTCCTGCGGATGTCGTCCTCCTACGGAGAATCCTTTGATCCTTCAGACGCCTCATCCCCTACCCGCGGAATTCCAAAGGGCTACACAGTTAAACTAGCAGGGAGCTACAAGAAAATACACTTTGAATGATTCATTAGTCCCACAAAGACAAAGGGGTACGTCTTCATGAATCACTCCAAACACTTCCAACACATTTAGTAACAAAATAGTTGACTCAAAAAGCGTGGTGCAGACATGCGGAGTCCTGAACCGGCGGCAGAGCGTTCCAAAAAGCTCTCATTCCAGGGACGAATTGCGCCGTTTGGCCTCAAGGCCTTGAATTGGTTACTGGCTATATATCTATATCAGCAAAGGCACTCTCAGTTATAATTGTGGAATTTTATAGTCCCTTTTGTGCGTGGTCCGGTGCCTGTTGGCAGAGGATATTGTGAGCTTATAGGTGGTGGTACTTATAGAAGCCATTTCAAAACTTGGCCAAATCTGAAATCTTTTAATATCTCCTTACCAAAAAGCTCAGCTCAGTTGGTTATCTTATTTTTAAAAACATATTCTGCTTGGGGCTTAGAAAAAGAACTCCAAAGCAACATGACTTGAAAAATTACCTGAAATCCCGTCCACCATTGCACAACATCTATGAGGTCCTGGGAGCTGAATTTGGGTTCATAGGTTCTGGAAATCCATTCAACCAAATCTGTGCTAAGGTGGCTAGGTCTCTCATTCTCACATTTCTGATCCGTTTCACTCTCATTGACATCTAAACCACATTGTATTTCTGGAGCAGACGTTGTGGACACATTTTCCTCATCCATCCATAACCAAGAAGCTAAAACTGCATCTTGCTGCTTCGGGTGAGTCTTTCTTTGTCTCTCTCTGTCTATTTCCTGTTTATTTTCTTCCTTTCTCTCTCATATATTGCAATGAAAATCTTTCCAAGGAACAACCATGTCTGGCTTCTTCAGCTTCTTTACTTCAACAATCAGCCTGAAGTGCAGGTTGGGGAGTTTCTTTACCAATTTCAACACATTCAACTTGTGTTCTTGCCAAGAAGTTTGCCTTTGAATTGCAAGCTCAGATATGGGAGTCAAATAGCCAAGGGTAATCATCTTGCCCTTTCAGGTACAAACCACTGAATTTTTTGTGAGACAAGTTTTCATGGATTGGTGAGTGGTAGAGGTTTTTCTCAGTAGCTTAGGAGTGATTAACACTTCAGAATTATCTGGCCCCAAATTACATAGTAATAATTCTTCAACTCTCTGGTAGTTTGAGAGCCATAGTTTCAGTTTTTTTATCAGGGCCTTCAACTTGGTGGTCAAAATATGACATTTAAATTTGGGTACACTTTTTTGTCTCACTCATTTTATCATATTTTAATGAATTCATTCATTAACTCTTCATTATTTCAGTGTTATACTACTACTAGCTATAGTTTATTAGAATGGAAATTAATCAAGAGGTGGAAAAAGGGGTTTGACTAGAGATTTTACTGGTTCTATTCTAATGTAACTAGATTTATTTAGCCTACTACATTTATTTTCTTTTCTCTCTTTTTCTTTTCTTCATCCTCTTTCTGTTCTCTTCTGTCACCACAGTTTTGCTCCATCTCCTCATGTCTCCATCCTCCATCCTTGGACCTTATTAATAAATTGTACCTATCAGGTTTGTTTTCCCTTTTCACTTTCCTTCACTATTATTATTCAAATGAAATCAAATTATCCTCTTTCTGTTCTCTTCTGTCACCACAGGTTTTCTCCATCTCCTCATGTCTACATCCTCCATCCTTGGACCTTATTAATCAATTGTCCCTATCAGAGTTTATCTCTTTAACATAGCTTGTGTGCTGCAATAAAGTTTCATAAAATATCTCAAATTCCTAC
Organism: Puccinia hordei; assembly: GCA_007896445.1. NCBI lineage: Eukaryota > Fungi > Basidiomycota > Pucciniomycetes > Pucciniales > Pucciniaceae > Puccinia > Puccinia hordei. Next base: position 252,537 of record RDRW01000162.1, on the reverse strand, counting down.
ATAACCGGCTTTGAAATTCATTTACAGTCTGTACATATAGACATTTGATACATTACATCATTATTTCTAACAAGCTTGACTTATTATTCCTTTTTGGCTTTCACATAGCCTAAAATAAATCTACTGTTTTGTCATTGGGGCTCCAAAAAGGCATTCAAGAGGCCCTTTCTTCCCCCTTAGATTTTCTTCCCCAGCTTTATGATTTTTACAACCAGAATTCCACCAGTCATACCTACTAGTGTCCTGCCCAGTAAATCATTCCTCAAGACTCAAAGCCCCTTTCTCTCAGCTCCAGATCTGTCCAGATAATTGACAAGTGTTGCAACTGCCTCAAGTGCTCCCATTATCCTTTTACAATTCCCCTCTGCTTCCCTTAAAGCCTACCGTAAGTCTTTTCTCATCCGGGAGCTGTGGCCCTTTTCAGCCACTATCACCACTGGGATCTAAACAACCCCTGCTTGAAGGCCCCAGATTTCTCGCTGGAAATAAGGAAACTGACTTCCCAAATAATTACCTGGGTGTTAAACTGGTATTCACTCAACCAAACTAAAATGGTTTGATCCATCCATGGGAGGTAACTTGTTTTTCTGTTTAATTGGTCCATATCAACCAATTTTAAATTGTTTGAGTGCATCCCAGTTTAAATTGGTTGAGTGCACCCCAGTTTAACTGGGATACCCTTGACCCAGTCAAGTATCCTGGCAATAAATTTACTGATACATTCTCTCCAAAGGTAAAGAACAATCATACTATGCATAGGCTGTGGCAAATTACGTAATGTAAGTCAGCCCTTGGGCTGTAGACATGAACTTGAACATTCACTCACAACTCCCAAACAAAGGATCCACAAGAGCCAGAAACCTTCATTTTTCTCCATGGAAGTAAAAAAGCATTTACATATATATAAATGTTTTTTTATTCCCATAGATTAAAAAAAAAGAAGAAAATGTGCTTGATTACATGTTAGTTATATTCATTACTGTGTACAACTGAGTTAAGAAAGTTGGGGGCAAAATAAACTTGAGAAACAACAAATAACGAAGAACCCAGTGAATAGGGGGATCAGAAGCGAGAGATAGAGGAGGGGGGGAGGAGGAGGGGACAAATTTATATCGTGGGTCTTGAAAGTCACATGCCTCAACCATGAGAATATGGAGGTCTTTTTGACCCCCAGTGTATGTGTACATCTTTGATTTCAGTATTCAATCTCGTCGTATTGCTTGACTCGGTCCTGTGAAATCGTCATCGTCAAAGTTCAATTAAAAACAGTTCAGAATGACGTAACTAGTCTAAACCCTTCATGAAAAACTTACCTTGAGAAACCTTTCCAACTGTATAAAAAAAAGCGGGTAAAAAAAGAGAAATCAATAAATCCTATGACGTGATTCCCAAGAGGACAAAGGAAGAGATGAGGAGAGAATACCCGATTAGCGTTTTAACGTAATTAGATCCCTCGGGATTATAAGTTCTACAATTTTCGAAGATGAGTTTGCAGTCAGAAAGGAACTGATCAAGGGATATGTAGCGATTATTTTCGAGTTTGAGTTCGATTGTTTCGAGGTCCATAGGTTGCTTGATGACAGAATAATAGTCGGTCACTTCGTCCTTATTGATCGGCTTAGTGAACGGCCAGGCCGAAGGATGACTCTGTAAACTCGTCAGTAAATGGTGGATTATGTTATGGCAGGCCAGCCTCTGTGGCTTCCGTGTCCTGTATCAGATCTCATCCTCTCTCAGCATTCTTCCCACCTGGGCATTAGACATCAAACGAATGAGAAAGAATACCGACAGTTGGTCTAGTTCAGGGTTCCAACCGATTTCCTCTATGAGGTTTTGGGAGTAAGAAAAGAACATCAAGTTCAATTAGATTATCAATGTATACGTATATGCGCCCTAGGTAAGAGAAGATGGGACGAAACTGAGGCCGGGTACGTCGGCTGGATTAACGGGCTGGACGAGTGGCTGTCTGAAGACCTCTAATCCTTTGTGGACCACATGCGATTGAGAAATCAATTTGATCTTGCTCGTGATCGCCTGGCAAATTTAACCTTAGTATTTCTATCGCCCGGTTCGGCTTGGGTCCAAAGACTTACTTGTTTTTGTTTCTCTAGGATGATAGAAGCTTCTAAATATTTAATCCGCGGCAACATTGCGCACTAGGACCGAGAAAAAAGAACAAAGTTTTAATTAGCATGTCTTACTCCTTTTTTTTGTGAATTCAAGGGGGAGAGAAATAAGCGTTGTGTTGTACATGCATGACAGTGGCGCCTTCATAATCTTTAATATACCCCATCCAGACGGATTTATCAAGGATGACGTCCTTCGAGAAGCCTTGTTTTTTGAAGTAACCGATGGCATAGTTATCGGCATAAGTGAGGAAATGCATGCAAGTAGTAGACTGTTTGACGTGATCTTTGAGATGGTTCATGAGATGAGATCCGTATCCTTTGACCTGTTCTGAGGCGCGGATGGCGCAAAAGACTATCTCGGCAAATCCGCGGGACTCGAAGGCCCGATAAGTGATTCCGCCGACCACATCCAAGCCTCGTTTGACGATCGCCAGACTCGCATGGTCCCTCGAAAACACGAGTCGGGCTATGTGCTCTCGTGGCATATTCGGTAGCTGACGTTGGAATAGGTTCTTGAGTCCCGTCAAGAGTATCGATGAGTCCGGCTGGCCATCGTTGTTAACTACTACGAAACGGATGATGTTTTGTAGTTCTTCGTAGATCGCTGGCTTGAGTGATCGAGTGGATTGATGGCTTGATAGGACATCGTCCGCTGCTTCTTCATCTGGTTCTTGTACTTGTTCTTGTTCTGGTTCTTGCACCTGTATTTGTTCTTGTTCTTGTATTTGTTCTTGTTCTTGCGCCGGTGTTTGTTCTTGTTCTTGTTCTTGTTTTTGTCCTTGTCCTTGTGTTTGTTCTTGCGTTCCTTTTTTTCGTTCTTCGAGGATGGAGATTGATGGTTGGTTATCAAGTTGTGGTTGTTGATGGTTGTTGGATAGTTTGATTCGTTTGTTGGGTTGTTCTGCTTCTGCTTCTCTCATTTTTTTTTTTTTCAAGTGCAACTAAATCTCAAAACATCTCCGGACATCCAAGAAGCGCATCGGGGGGATAAACCTACCACCCCGAAAGAAGATCTGTGGTGCCCGGGGGCTCCACATACAAACTTGATTTGGTTTGTTTTACTCAACTTTGTTGTCAGCAAACCTAAAAAGGTTGTATTCAACTGGTTGATCCCCATTTAACTAGGTGGAATTCAGAACATAAAATTTAACTTCAAAATCCCATTTTACAACCCATGTTAAATTCCACTGTCAAGAGAGATTAAGCAGGTTGATGTCACGCTCTGTGATGCCAAGGACTGATATCCTTCTAGCTACACAAGGTACAAAGCCAAAACAATATGCAATATATTATTTGAAGGGTTTTAATATTTTTTATTTCTATTAAAATATTATAAATTTAATTGGGAGGGTTTTTATTTCTATTAAAATATTATAAATTTAATTGGGAGGGTTTTTATTTCTATTAAAATATTATAAATTTAATTGGGAGGGGCCTGAAAGCAGGGGTGTTTAGGTGCCCTCCAAAGGTTTGTTCACAAGCAGGGGAACTTTGTAGCTGTTTTACAAGCAGGGGTATTTAGGTGCCCAGTAAAATTATTGGCTAAGAAAGGGCAACAACTCCTCATGAGAACATACTTACTGTATGCTTTTGGAAAGAGGAGTGGGGACTTTATGGAGGTAAGCTGGACAGCTGGAAGTGATTGGAAATGTGTGCTTGAAGGCTGGACAGAGTTGGAGTTTAGAAGAGGATATTAATCTTGAAAAGTAATTGACTGGTCAGGAAACTGTCAAGCTAGTTGAATTCTTGTTGTAAATATGATAAAGCTGGGGAATCAAAATATAGGGGGAATAAAGGGCCTCTTAAATTCCTTTCTGGAGCCCTGGTTTTGAAACATAGGATTTAATTTTGGCTATGGGAATACCAAAAGGAAGGAGTTCACCTTGGTAGAAATAAATGATATAATTTATTAAATTTCTACATGTACAAGCTGTCAAAGAATCAAACAGCCTGTTGATCCCCTAATGTGATAATCTGGAGGCGTCTCTGAAGCTCCTGTTTTAATGCTTTTCATGTAGTGGTTATTTGATTAATTAATGTTAGAAGCAAATGATCAAATTACTATACAAATGTTCCTTTTGTATCAAAATAGTTATGCACATGTAATCTTCTTTTATTGGGAGCTCTTTGGATTATTGCATGGTGAGTGCCACTAAGGCTCTCTATTCAACATCTTTCATGCAGGTATCCTGGGAAATGATAAGTGGGTTCATTCATTATTTATTTTCCCAAGGTTCAATGGGTTTTTCATTTCTTTGTTTATTGAGCAGGTTTGCCTCCACTGAGTACCCAAGGTTATCTCCATCCTGCCTTCGTTTTTTTTGTATGTATTATTTTATTGGTTGTTTTATACAGTATTTATTTGTATTAACTAACAATACTAACTTGCTCTAGACAGAATGGTATTTATGTCAAATGATTTTTATTTTATTTTTTATGGGTTTATGGGATAATTAGATTGCTGAATGAATTCTTTATCCTGTGTTTTAAGGAGCTATAAATACTAGCATGATTATTTATTACATATGTTCATACCTGGCAAGTAGTTTAGCCCTTAGTAGGAGAATTCTGTAAGTAATTTTTATTAATAGAAGCAATCAGTTTTCCAGAGTAATTTGGCTTAGGTCTAGTTTATTTGACATGCTCTTTCAGAATGTGTTAAAACAATGTTACTGCATCTGAGTGGTTACTGAGATATGAATTATTTTGTATTCTTATTTTTTTTATTTGTTTATTGTTTTATTACTATGTAATAATGTCTCTATTAGTCAAATAATAGATGATCACTTGTGTAATAATGCCTCTTTCTTTCATATTTATTTTATTAGTAGTTATTATTTTATTATTGTATTTGTTTATATTATTATTCTAGTCAGGTTGTCTCTGAACAAGTAGTAGGCTGACAGTTGAATTCAAACTATGTAACATGTCAATGAACAGGTTACAAACTAAACCCACTCTATGAACTGGGATTAAATTGTTTGAATGTAGAATGTAGTGGTTTTTGGGTAGCAAGGTTCCACAATGAGCTTAAAATCAGCCAACATACACTGCACAAAAAACTAGCTCAACTGCCTGCAGTTGAAATGTGGAAACTCTAAGTAATCTGGTGGTGTTACTGCAACCTTCTTCAAAGGGTGAATCAACCAAGATTCAATGAACAGTCACTGTGAATGATGCACAGTGACTGTGCCCAAACAGAAATGGGTGGAGATAAAATTTTAGCTTGGTTGAGGCATGCTGCACATCAACTTCTGGAAGTTGATCAAGTTTTTCCTGCAGTGATACAAGAAATTTCAGATTGGACATTGTAGCACAGAGAACCTCTACAAATCAATTTCCAACTATACACAACAAAATAAATTTTACTGACAGCTCAAACAAGATGATCTCATCATCAACTGGGGAGCTTGATTGGCAATTTTCTGTATGTTTAAAATTGAAAAGCAAAAGAAATAAGTCAAAAAAACCAAGCAAAAAATAAAATAAAAATAAAATAAAAAACAATGAATTATACAATTATTGCAACAAAATGTACCACTAGGACATGCCATGCTAAAGTGAGTGAAATTGCAAACACAATGGCCCAACTGAAAAAAATATTGCAAAGTAGAAAACTTAAATAGATGGACATAATGGCACTTCTGTTTTTTTTTTTTTTTGATCCAGGCAAGTATTAAATTAGGCCAATAATGCCTCCATAAAGCACAATAGTCATTTTATGTATTTCCACCAGTTTTCAAATCAAAACAAGCAGTCTTGAATTTGAAGGAGGAATGTATTCTATTTGGAAATACTAGATTTTATTTTTTGGTGCCATGAAACATGGGTGGATTAAGGGATGTGATCTGGGGCACATTGGAAAACAAATACAGGTTAGACTAACAAGAGAAGAAAGAAACTAAATCACAGAATATTTCCTTTTCAAGGCTTGAAGCAGGCACTGACCAAAGAGTTTTTGGGTTGAGTGTATCTATTGTGGTTAAACTGGGATGAACTTAACAAATTTCAAATGGTTTTTTTATACACCAGAAACGTTGAAGTGGAGTAGCAGTCAGTTGAAGGAAAGAAGCTGGATCAATGTATTAAATTGCTTCAAATAAACTGAATACTCCTTCCCTGAAATTCTTTCCAGTATAAAATGAATAATTTTATACTGCAAGTTACTGATGTAATATAAATTCAAGGGCTCTTTCCAGTATAAAACTGATTAATTTTATACTGCAAGTTACTTATGGGATATAAATCCAAGGGAAATATATACTCATATTTAATTGGTTGAGACAAACCAAGGGTAAATTGATGGAGTGCATCCCAGTCTAACTGGCATACCATTCAGCTGAATAATTATTATTCCAATGAAGATAAAAGAATAAAGGTGAAAGAATACATGTTTACTGTTGTTGATTCTTGAAACTTCTGAAAAAATGGTCCCGTTAAGAATCATTTCCAACAAAATCTTAGAAAGAAGACTGCATTGGTTGCTGCTTCAAAGTTTGAATTTTTTTGTGAGCACTTGTGTGAGCATAAGTCTCATGTTTGATGGTAGAAAACAGCTAATATTGTTATGTAAATCAAGCTCAAGCTTTGAAAACAAAGCATAAAGTTTTCAATAGACAAAATAAAACTTGAAAGCAGTTCTGAAGAGTTTAATATAAGGGAATGAGAGGTTTTTTTTGACCAAGAAAGAGGCAATATTTACTTTCTTTTTTCAAGGAAAATCATTTATTGAGAAATAAGGCAATACTGAACAGATGACTAATTAGGCTGAGTTTAAAACAGTTCAACTGGGATATCCAATTCAAGTCTTAAATTCAGAACAGCTGACCTACAGCCAGCCTTGCTTTCCAATTTACCTAGTTTCTAGTTGGAAATTGCCATATATATTTTTGATATTAAGTTTAAACATTTTTTTAACTTCATATTCTGTTTTCTCACACAACTTCGACCTCAGTGTTCACTGGGAAACTTTTTATTTCTCAACTACTTTGTGGATTTCTTTATCTTTGAAGCTTTTGAGGTTCATGCCACAGCTGGCTGGCCAAGTTAAAAAAGGCCAGCCAGCCACATGTACATGGAATATTACATAAGTAAACCTTAAATTTATTTGAAGTTGTTGTATCCTCCACTTAAGGAAGGATACACAAAATTCAAAAACCCGGAAGATCAAACTCAGACACCCAAGGATTCACCCAGTTACAGGTCACCACTCTAACTAAAAAATTCTCTTTCACCCAGTACCTGAAGTATTGTGAGTCAGTCCCCTTTGGAACCTATTTATCTGTTGGTTTATCTCCTGTATCTACCCTCTCTATTTTTTGCCCCCTATCCTCCACCTTCAATCTTCATCAAATATCACTGCTTCAAAATATCCAAGATCATTCACAATAATCCAAAGATTCATAAGCTTAATACTACATCTATTTTGGTGGGTTTTCCTTGAAAAACAAACACATAGTTTCCCTCTAAAAAACCTTGAGCATTTATCATAATTTTAGTCTGATGAACTGGGATTATTAGACTCTATCTTCTCAGATTATTTCCATGTTTCCATTGTGAGAAGAGGATTTTGCATTTTTCCAAAGTTTCTGGAACAGCTTAGCCAAATTCTACAGGTTGAACTTTTTTATCTTTTAGAGAACTCTGAATATCATTCAAAAAGATGATCAAAAAAAATCCCTTCTATTGTTCTATCCCATAATATTTTCTCTTTTATCCCTTGATGTACAATTTTTTCCCCCCACTCTTGTGTCCTGTTGTCACTTTGGAGACCCAGGCTTTCAGGAATGCACCCACTCAATTCAAACTGGTTCAATATCCATAAATGAATTAGAAATCTAAGAATTTTTTTATTTACAATTCATCATTTGAAATCAACATGTTTTCAGTTGGTTGAGTGCATCCCAGATCAGCTGTGATTAAATTAATTTTAACCCAGCCAAAATTTTTGGAAGTGCAATATATCATAAAGATAAACAGGGCTAAAAGCTAAAATATTCAATTATTTTAAGGAAATGCTAAAAATATAAATTCTTGGATTTAGCTTACAAATCTGAGGGAAAACCCCAAAAAGGCAGTAAGGGGCGTGTTTGTATGTGATTTATTCCTCCTCAGCCCAGAGTACTCAATTTATAGTACTTGGCTGTTTTCTTTGCATCCTGTAAAAGTTAATGCATAATTTTCGACCTACAGCCTGATTTACCATGTGGTTACTCAACAGGTTATGCACTTAATTTTCAACACATGTTGTTTGAGCCTTGGAAATGAGACATGTAGAAGGAACCTTTTCCCATCAATTACTGGTGAATATCATTAAATTAAGAGGAAAATTTACCATTTAATTCATGAAGACGGCTCTCTGTCCAAGAAAAAAAATACAAGACTTGCCAGGGGAAAGAGGATTCCCCAGAAAAAAACAATGCTCACTAGATTACAGGTGAGATTAAGTAACATTGGTCTCCCTTGTAGCTCCAGTTCCACTAAAAAACAAAGAAAATAGAGATTTTTTGTGCTATAAAAGGCCTGAAACATATTTTAGTTGGACACACAATCTTTAGCATTTTGAAATTGGTTTATGTCACCTCCCATGTTGATCATTATTTTTTTTCCTGGTGAAGGTGTGGATCAGGGGAGAAAAGAGGTGTGCTGGACCAAAATATATGTATACATAAGGCCTTTAATCTGGTACCACAGGTGCAAAAAAATTTTGGGAGGAAGGTTCTGGATTGGGGGAGGAGCAGAAGCTCAGTCTCTCGGCCAAAAACGTAACATTGCCAACAAGTCTTCGGTGCTTGCAGGCTCCGATCGAGGGCTTATATGTCAATTGAATATATGCATCATCGTGAACATCCCCGGGACCCCCGACTGTGATTTAGTGTGGAGAGGAGAAAAAAAATAAAATAAAAATAAACCAACAACCACAATAAACAAATAAACACACACACGCACGAAACAACACAATGGTCAGTGCAAGATATACCCATTCTGAAAGGATCATAGCCTCGTATCTGACTTTCTTCTCATTAACACCAGCCTCCTAACAAGAAACAGAGCCACAACCATGGATTAGGGAAAGCATTGATGAACCATCGGGCAAAGACCAAGAAATTGGAACATGAGAGAGAGTTGGTAAGTCGAATTAGAAATAAGTCGTCTCGAAAGGATATATCCAACTGATCTTAATGTTAGTAATTATCTTCCCGCTATCCATCAATATCTGCTTTTTCCTAACAGCATACCACAGCGGTCTATGAGAACAAGCCGATCTCAGTCACTCAAGAGAGTGATCTGGAAAACTTCCTGAACACCGCTGCCATGGCCGGCGTCGACTTCACTGCCGTCCGACAAAACGTGGTGATTGTTAACTCGGGCAATTCAATCGGCACAGGTAATGGGCCCAACCCATTTCTACTTTCGCCAGACGACCAAGCCAAAGTCCAAGAGAGCCATCGAATCCACAAGGACTTACTGAGAGTTCCACGACGACCGAAATGGTCAGAATCCACAACTGGCGCTCAACTAGACCGACTAGAGCGAGACGGATTCTTGGAGTGGCGGAAAGGACTCGCAGATCTCTCGGACCATCGATCGTTACTCTTGACCCCTTTCGAACGGAATATCGAGGTCTGGAGACAGCTCTGGCGGGTTGTCGAGAGGAGTCAACTGATCGTGCAGATCGTCGATGCCCGGAATCCACTCCGCTTTCGCTGCGAAGATCTCGAAAAATATGTCAACGAACTTTCCGATGATGCTCTCAACGCTCTCGAGCCTCCTCCAGATCCACCAATGACTGGTGGGCCCCAAAGGCTCAAGACTAACCTCCTACTCGTCAACAAGTCTGACTTGTTGACAGAGAACCAGAGAGCACTATGGGCTGACTACTTCGACAGCCAAGGTATCCAGTACGCCTTCTTCTCCGCCGCCGACGCGGTGGCTCTCCAAGCTATTCAAGAAGAATTAGAAGAATCAGATGATGATGCTCAGGATACTTGGGAGGACGAAGAGGACGAAGATGCAGAGTCAAGTTCTACCAGTCAGTTGCCAGAGCCTCTACCTGATTCTAAGCCCAGCTCTGCAGACCCTGTCGAGGAAGAACGCCTCTCTCCATTGGCCCCAACCGAATTGGCTCAACCCACCACCTCGACTACTCATAGCGCACCCAAATCGAAGACGAAAATACTGACGGTAGCCGAGTTGGAGGACCTGTTTCTCCGACATGCAGAGACTCATCTGAGTAAGCCGACAACAGGTTCATCTGAGGAAGATCAAGCACGGAAACTAGTTGTCGGTCTAGTAGGATATCCGAATGTTGGAAAATCTTCGACGATCAACGCCTTGGTGGGTTCGAAGAAAGTCTCAGTGTCCGCAACGCCTGGGAAGACGAAGCACTTCCAGACGATCCACTTGTCACCGGAAGTGATTCTTTGTGATTGTCCGGGGCTAGTGTTTCCCCAATTTGCGTCAACCAAGGCGGAATTAGTGTGCGATGGGGTATTACCGATCGATCAGATGCGGGAGCATACAGGGCCGATCAGTCTGATCACTCAGCGGATCCCGAAGAATGTCTTGGAAGCGACGTATGGTCTGCAGCTCGAGACCTTGCCGGTCGAGGAGGGTGGAGATGGAAAAGTGACGGCGAGCGAGTTCCTGACGACTTACGCGATTGCCAGAGGAGCGTTCACGGGAGGAGGTGGAATGGGACGCCCAGATGAGTCCAAAGTCGCCCGACCAATCCTTAAAGACTACGTCTCCGCCAAACTCCTTTACTGCGAACCCCCGCCCCTCAAAAATGTGACTCCCGACTCCTTCAACGCCGAGAGTCGAGACCTCAAGCTTAAAAATGCAGGCAACAAAAAACTTGCGCCGACCACCCGGGTGCCTCTGAATAGTGACACGTTCATCAAGGGCGTCATCGGCCTCGACCCTCAGTCTCGTCAATCTTCCCGCTCTCAGGCACTTGATCAAAGCTTCCTTAAAGACGAAAACAATCATGCTGATAAGAAGCTTATCAAAGTTGGCATCAAAGGCCGTCGTTCTCTCGTCGATCGCACCCTACTTGATACCGTCGGCGACCTGTCCAAACTCCGCGTCTCCTCCGACCTTAACCTCTATTCTATCGATGACCATGGTAAACTGATCCCTGGTAACTTGCGCCATTCCTCTAAGCCAAATCCGCCTCTTCCTTCTTCCTCCTCTTCCAAGAAACACTTCAAAAGAAACCCAAACCTTGTCAATGGTAAGGGGAAAAAAATGAGGTCTGGAAGAGGTTACGATGACTCTTGATTTATCTTTATCTTTTCTGTTTTAAAACTTCTTTTGTGTTATTTGCTATCATTGATTCAAATCAAGTACACCATGCTTACAAAAGGAAAAAAAGGAGAGAAAAAGGAAAAAAAGAGAGAAAGAGACTGCCCTCATCATTTACGTATGTAAATCGGGGAGGTGAAGAGTCGAGGGGTGGCTCAACAACTTGGGTTAGTTGCCATTATAATTGAAACGGCACTGATACATGCACATTTGTACTTCATTAATCAAGACTGAGGTAGTTCCGACTGTCAAAGGCATGAGGATCTGGTAGCGTAAGAGGGGTGCATCTGTAGGTTTTACAACCAAGTGAGAGGCGCCTTGGCAGTTGAAAAAGTTTTGTCGGCTGGCAAGTAAAACCCCCTAGACTGGCCAACATATTATTTTACTACACCATCTGCATTTCCCTTAAGTTTCACATTCATTTCACTCATTTCATTATCAACATACTGTACATATGCTTGTATTTAGTCAACCTCAGCAAGCCTCATGTAAAGTTGTACCCTCTGAACTCTCTTGATCCCCAGACTTTCAGAAGAGAAGGTAATGATAACCTCATTTTATTTACTCATTCCTCTTAAGCTTCAAGATATATCAACAAATCACTACTTCATAGCTTGCTTGACCCATTCAAATCTACATATCACTGTCTGGATCCTCAAGCCTGAACTTCTCAAAACTTATCACTGGCTGGGCATAAACTCTGTGGAGTTCAACCATCTACAACTCGGAGCCACTGTTCAATTCCCGTAAGCTTCCATTGGATGGATTCACAACCTCCCTGGAGTAACCCACCACTGACAAGTTTAGTTATAGAGAATTCAGGGAAATACCTGGTTTTGAACCTGGCTACTGTGATCAAAGTTGGCATTGAGGAGGGCAAGCAGTTGGAGGTGAGATTGGAGGGTGTCTGAATAGCCAACAAACTTGAGGATGAGTGTATGCAATAAAGTGTGCCACAATGTGTGACCAGATTAGGGATCAGATTGGGGATCAGAAGAATAAAGAAGAGGATTGATAAGATTTAAAGGGATGCAAAGAACACCAAATATAAAATATCAAAATAAAAGTTGATGTTATTCTGGCTTGGATCAGCACTGAAGTCCATGCTTCCAGCTTCCCCATTGTCTAATTTTGGGCTCAACCAAGGATTTGGGGAAACAGAATCCAAGCCTGGGTGCGTAAAGTGACAACAGGATAAAAGTGAGGGGAAAGAAAATGACATTTCAAGGGATGAAGGAAAACGACTATTAAGGAATAAAGAAAAAGAAGAAAGAAACTTTGTTTATATTTTTTGAATGGTCTTCAGAGTTCTCTTTAAGATAAACAAGCTCAAGCTGGAAAATTTGGCTATGGTGTTCCAGAGACTTTGGAACAATGCAGCAGCCTCTTCTCACCATAAAAAACTGGAAGGAATCTGAGAAGACCGAGGCTAATCAGCCCAGGCTTTTAGACTATGATGATGGTGAATATCCAAAGTTCTTTAGAGGGGAAAATGTGTGATGTTTGTTGAAGGGGAAATGAGAGAGAAAGGAACATTATGAAGCGTGTGGATCGTTGAGATGGTTATGATTTGTCATGAATATATTGAAGCTTTTATATGTTTCAAGATGATTGAAGGTGAAGGAGAGGGGGAAAAAAGGGACAGGGGATGGACAGAGAGGAGAAACTGACAGATAAACAAGCCTCCAAAGGGGACTGACTGACAACACTTGAGGTCCTGGGTGAAAGAGAATGTTGCTAGTTTGTGTCAGCCGCTGTGATGCCCAAGAACTGGATTCTTCTAGCTATACACAGTGTGCAAGGTGACAATATGTCAGCTTGCTACTAGCTCAGAGACAACCTGACTAGAACAAAATAAGAATAATTAATTAAATTAAATAATCAAAATACATATGAAAGAGACATTATCACACAAGTAATAATGTAACATAAATTTTAATAAACTTAAGAAAAACATAACATTTTAGAATTATAAACATTGTTAGATAATATCAAGTTGGACTTGCATTAGCTAGCTTGAATCCCAGACAAAAGAAAAGAAAAAAAAAACTAGGGTTAGATGCACCATGTCTGATGGAAGAACAGCTTTAGAAAACAGTTGTAGAAGCCAGATTGACTGGCCCAGGAGAAGTCTTTCTGCAGGGGTTATGATCTACAGGTGTGGTGAGCTAGCCTGATGACATACAAGGAAGAATGTGTCCTGGTTATGTCTGTCTCATCTAGAGCTGGCTAGGAGGACCACGTTAGACCTGCACCATGTTTTGCTTCAGCTGCTTGGCTGGCCAACATACCCAGTAATACTCAGGGAAAATCAAACTTGTCTGTCATCCTCCTCTTACACCTCAATTTGTTTTACATCCATACATACCCCATTATACAAGGAAACAAAATTCTTCTGTTTTGATTGGTTAATTATAAAGTTTTTTTTCTCTTTTTTTGGATTTGTATATATATATATATATATATATATAAAAAGAAACACAAATAACAAATCAAGACATAAAAAAAACAGAACACATGCTGGTTATATATAAATATCTTGTTCAAACAAATTGAAAGTGAGAAGAACAAGATCAATTTTTTTTTTGTATAAATAAATAGAAAAAAAGATGTCAAAAATTGACCGTAATAAAAAAAAAAAAACCAATAAGTATATGTATGGGTGTAATTGAATATGTATATATATATAAATGAAAATATATATTGAATATATGATGCATAGAAAATGGGTTTTTGTAGAGTTCCCTGGGTTGATGGACTATGTTGTTTCAAGACACAAACAAACCAGCGAATTCGTACTACCACACTGCTACCAATACTTAAAACAAATCAAATAGAGTAAATATATATATATAGATAGATATATAAATATATAGATGTCTAGAAGGAAATGTTTGTGTCTAATAAGAGTTCAATCTATGTGAGCAGAAAGAAATGCTAAATATTTATATAGTATCTATATTTATTTGGAGGAAGTAGCCTTAGAAGAAAAAAAAAAAAAAAAGGGAAAGCAAAGAATTGATTCAAGATAAAAGTCTGTACCATATATATATATATATATGCATATATATCAAGTAGACATTGAACAAACCCCAACGTCTTCTTTCCGCACACAGACATGCAAACAGAACCAAGCAGATTAGGAGAAGGGAGAGCGAGACGGGCGAGGGGGGAAGAAGATGAGGTGGTGGATCACTTCTTCTCAGCCGAGTTGGAAGAGTCAATGTCTGCATGGGATGCTTGGGCTTGTCCTTTGGGAGAGGCGATCGTAGGAGCTCGATCCTTGGTCGATTTCTGTTTGTAAGTCTTCCGATAGAAGCCGATGAACTTTAAAAAAGACAACGATAAAGAGATTAGTCTGGGGGGGTTTTTTTTTTCTGTCATGGATTGCACAGAGAGAAGGCGGACGTACGAGGAAGAGATAGGAAGTCAAGATAGCGCATCCGAAGACGGCTGCGCCTTCGGTTCCGGTGCAGTTACCCATCGTGGGCCAGCCGACATATTCAGCGGCAAAATACGAGTAAGCTAGAACCAATCCAGCAGAGTCAATACATGTACGCGTACGAGGACGAAGGGGTCAGTTGGTAAGCTTACAGGCAAAGTAGACGATGAAGAGGTCGATGACGAATTGGCTGATCTGAAGCGTTGTCAATGCTTTCTTGTACCAAGGCTTGTATCCTGGGAAGGCGGAAGTGGTGAAATAATACTGTAGGGAGAATGTCAACAAACGGCGATCTGCGAGCGCAAATCAAAGGGTGGGAAAAACCTACGTAGTACATGATGACGTGAACGGTCAGGTTAGCGCAGATCGGCACCCAGCTGACTGACGTTCGACCGCCCAGTTGGGTGTAGCAGAGCAAGGCTGTGGCAGTGTGATGGAAGACGTGCAAGAACTGGAGACTCTTCTTCTTGGCGACTAGAAAGCAGGTATCGAGTAGCTCCCAATATTTGAAGCTATAAAACCGAGAAAGATGGGTGAGATGAGGGAGGGAGAGGGAGGGAGGGAGAAAAATGATTTTTGAGAGGGGCTGACTAGTAGTTGATCATGTAGAGGGTGACGAGTTGAGGGGTCCATGAGTTGACGTGACAGATGGAATAAAAGACGCCGTGGTTGTAGACGATCGGTGCGACCTGTTCGATCATTAAGAGTAAGAGCCATAGGGAGCCTAGGGAGAGGAGGATATTGTGGAGCATGAAGAGAGGCTTGAATTCTATGGGAGAATCAGTTAAGCTGTTGTACATACAAAGAGAGAGAGAGAGAGAGAGTACGAACGCATTGGTTTCCGATCAGCCATCAGACGTTGGCCGCCAAAGATGATAGAGAGATAGGTGACGATGGCCGCAAAGACACCCGAGTAAGTTGATAGTGGACTTTGAGGAGGTTCCCATTGGATGAAGTGAGAAGGCACAGGTGGTAGTTGTGCGAAGAGTTTCGTGGAGAGCTCCCATAAGATAGGCATTTCCGACTGGCTTGATGGATGGATTGTTTGTAAGGGCTGTTGATGAGAAATACGTAGAATCAGAATTAGAATTAGAATCAGAAGATGGGAATCTGATAAGTTTGGAGGGTTGAAGAAGAGAAAGATGAGTTTGACTGACTGACTTTTTTTTTTTTTTTTTTTTAGTGTGGTCACTGTGGTGGTTGTAGGAGGGAGAGAGAGAGGGAGAGAGAGAGGTGTGGGTGGGGTTGAGTTGAATTTATGTATCAAAGACACACTCAATTTGGCCACAGCGCCAAAAAAAAAAAAAAAAACCAAAATTAAAAAATAAATAAAATTATCAAATCAAATCCAAATTCAAATCAAATTCGTGTGGGAATCATGATAAGTTTCTATTTTATGTACATATATTGTAATGATACCAAACTATTTATGTACCATAACAGATTCGGAACCATGGTGGATCCAAAGACAAACCAACAGATACGATCATGATTCAAGAAGACAGACACCCAAGAATTCGGAGTCGATAATTACGTGTTTATCTATATCAGATTCAAGCCCAATTCTTATTGGGGGAGAGGGAGTTATCATTATCCAGCCAATTGATACCAACAAAAAAAGGAGTATTCGATCTCAACCATCTATTTGGGAAACATCCACATAAGGAGACTGCCATGACTGAAATAAATAAAAACGTAAGAAGAAAACTCAAAATCATAATAACAAGTTATAATGTTATCCAGAACTGTTTTTTTTTTCGTTTTAAGAAAAATGGCCACATAAAACTGATAGGAGATAACAACAAGGGATGATCTCAAAACAAGAAGAAGAAGAAGAAAAAATAGGAGAGGTCGACGAAATCATAATCATCATCCAGAAGCTCAAGATGTGAATCTGTTAGGCAGAGGAGCAGAGTGTACAATCAAGAGGATCAAGAGATGGAGGAGAACCCCAAGCGCTTCGCCAAAAAAAGAAAAAAGCGATGAAGATGATGATCTATCGACAAAGCCCCACGATTAGATTGACAGGGATTTTAACGAGACATAGGAGAGCAACTCAGTCCAGAGGGAAGAAGAAAAAAAAAACGGGTGTCAAAGCCACATTGTTGTAAGCAAGACGTCCAGCTTAAGCTGATTTGGAATCTTCGAGATCCTGTTCGTCTTTTTCTTTTGAAAAGAGATCTGTTGTATCTCTCTCTCTCCTTGTCGTTCGCACCAGCTCCAGATCTTGGATCTTGTCGATGCCCTCCCTCCCTCCTGCTTAATCACTCCTTCACGCCGAGGAACACGCCGCGCGGAAACTCCGTTGGGGCTCATCCTCCGATCCAATCATCTGTACTTGCTCTCCTCTCACAAAAAAAAAACTATAACAAAAAAGTGCACAAGCAGGGCCGAAAAGGGGGCAAGCACGTGGCTAGCCATCAACTGCTCCAACGTTATCAAGTTCCCCTCGTTTCTTCCCCTTACCTGTCTATGTACTCGGATATCTTCTCCTAAGGGAGCCGGTCCCAGACACATCCTGTTGCCTGAAATCATCCTCTGGGAATAGAGACAGCGAGCGGCGTCATGTCGACTCGACAGCGGCCAATATCGCGAGGGAGAGTGAGTGACGGCGAGCTGATCATGCACAAGTCTTGCAGGCCGTTGCTAGTCTGTTGTTGTGGTGGTTGTGGTGGTGGTGCTGGTGCTTCCAGGGCCGGGAAACCCTTATTTCTATCTGGCCAGTGACGCGACGGCCAGGCCAAGGCTCACATACTACAATCCGATTTCCCGAATGGATTGGAGCTGTCTTATGGGCCATGCCAATCTTTCGTAACCTTGCTCATGTTGCCAGGAGCACCCTTCTTAGGCGCAGGTCTCTTGGGAACTCTGATGTATCCCTCGTCGGGCCTTTTAAGGCTCTTGGTCCGCTCACCTCCCTTCTCCTACTCATCCCCAATCTTGTATAGTCCCTCTCGTCACTTCCTTTTCCCCTCTTCGTCAAGTACTTGTATTATCCCTCCACCCCTTGTTCTATTATTGTCTCATATCTTTATTTGTTCCTGTTTCCCCCCCCTCTGGACCAAGTTCCTCGCCACGCCTTTTTTCTCCTTTTTTTTTTTTTTCTTTCTTACGACCACGACTACACTTGGCCAGAGTTTTCCAACACCTTTCTCTCTCGGAGGAGTTTTTTTTTTTTTTTTTCTTAGTCTAACTACCCGTTTCTCCATCGAACGACGATGATTCATCCGATCCAAGCATTAAGTGCCTACATCTACAAGTACTGTGACAAGACAGCGACCCGATGTGTGAATGACCAATCGATACCCCACGCCACCCGTAACAGCAAAGTCACTCGGGCACTATTAGCACCAGAGCCGGTGCCCGAGGTCATCCCCTCAGACTTCTCGGAGCCTCCCCCCTACGGCGACGTCCTCCCTCCTCCAGCGTATCAGTCCATCGTCGGTCGCCTCTGTCTTATCGATCGAACCGACCAAACCTTCAAAATCTATCAGACTGATTTGATGATGCTTAGTCGAGAGTGGAGTCGAAGGTCTGGGACCAAGAGGGACGCACTGGAATCAGTCAGTCATCATCACATTCAACCATCGGCTACATCTCCTTCATTTCCAACTGACCCTGTGGTTTTTGTTTTGTTTCGGGGGCTGGCTTTCTCAGGTCATGGGTGGTCCTAAAATGGCCCCGAGACGGGTCGTGATGATGATCGACCTGTTCATGTCTATCGTCCAACACCAACCTTGTCCCCGTCCTCATGGCGCGCCTTCCTGCGAATGCCGCATAAAACGCTGGGCATGTCTCAAACAAGAATGGATCGAAGTCATGTTCCTTCTGGGAAACCAATGTTGATGATAAAAAAAAGAAAAACTCCTCACCTGTACATGTCATCCTCTCTCGCCGACTCGCTTCGTTCAGCTCTTCTCTTTCGGGCATTCCCTTGTATATCAGTTCACACCATCCACTCTGTATTTTTTTTTCTTTCTCCCCCCTATCGCTGTCACACTTCACCACTGCAAGACAGCTTTTTTCTTAGAGAAACCTTACGAGCTCTACAACTCTCTACCAAAAAAAAAAGTGTAAAAACAAATAGCTTGTTCATCGAAAATGTCCTATATTTATATATGATATTTGTTCCATGTGTGTGATGACGATGCTAGCGAGCAACGTGTGTACACAGGAAACTTGCTCTTCCGGTCTCTCAAACCTTGCTTTCCCACCCTACTTTTTTTTTTTTTCTTTTCTCAACAACCCACGAAGATATAACTTCTTCTGCCCCACTTTCATTACTATTTCAGTTATATATCTTCTTTTCTTCTCTCCTCCCCATCATCATTGTTATTTGTTTTTTGCGTTTTGTTTTCTCTTCCCCTTGTTTCCCACGAGTTCGTTTATGATTTGTTCGTGGGATCCATGTCAGTGGTACCAGGGTCTTATCGCAGCTCTATGTATAGGAGGGTCTTCCTGCTCATGCAACGTCACAGGACATTTCTCTCAGTTTTTCTTTTTCTTCTTCTTTTGCTTTTTTCTTTTTTTTGCTTTTCCACTTGTTTTTTTTTGTTTCCTTCCTTCAGAAAAACAAACCAATTGAAATCCTCAGTTACTTTGCAGCACTACCAAAAAAAAAAAAAAACATTTCTTGAAAGCAGGTTGTGTGTCCAACTGACTTCTTGGTTGAAAGACAAGTAATTGGTTGTCCCAAAGACCCATCAACAGTGTGGAACCCATGTGGGTTTCTGGATTTAACCACTGAGGAAATTGCAAATAGGTTGAACATCTATTACAACTTGTGGGTGGTTTGAATCAATGGTACTAGGAAAATAACTAAGAGTCATTCAACCAATATTCCAAAAGATATCACTGATTCCAAGACAGAGCTTACTTTTGTATACTGACATATGTCAGAATTAGATACCCCAAATCATTGTTATTATTAAAATTATATATAAAAAGGGGATGGGGTGATGTCTGACCAGACTCTTTCTTGCTTGGGGCTCACGATTTGACTCAGAGGGGGAAACGGAAAAACTAACTGAGGGGAACTGATGAGGTCTGATCAATGGATATAGGCTAAAGGCTATGTTCAAGTGGTGAGAGTGTGGGTGAGAAGAAATTGAAAAAAAAAACGAATAAAATGGTATCTGTAACACTCCAAGGTGTTCTTTGATGACAAGGTGTGAGCAGGCTCTGCTATTGATATCACTAGAGATGCCCAATGAGTTCTGAACATCAGATTTCAATTAAAGGAGAGCTATTATGAGTAAGAAGAAGAGCAGAAAATCCAACAAATAGTCTTTCAGCTCTGTTCCAGCTTATTAGAGCTCCTGGGTATTCCTGTTTGAGCCTCACCAGACTTCCTCTCTCCTCCTCCTCCTCCTTCTTTTTTTCTCTTCCTTTTCCCCCAAATGTCACTCATTCTCTCCCTCCAGATGTGTAGTTCAGCCTCTATCCCACACCTGGCTCCTATTTTTTAGAAGCTTATGTATCTTATCCCTTGAGGTGGAAATAAACCCATCTGGTCTTCTGTGCACATTTCCCTGGGGTAAATATAGGATGAAAACTGTTGCAGCATGGTTGCTTTTTTGCCATGCAAGCTGGCAGCTCTAGCCCTCTTTGAGGGTTCTCTTTGTGTTCTCAGCCTCAATACCTTTCTCTCACTGATTTGTTGTCTACTTGCCTACTTGACTTTAAAGCTACATTCAAGCAGTTACAGCTACTCCTACTTGTTGCTATAAGGCTGGAAATGATGCCTTCCTTCTTGAAATGTTTTTTGATAAACTTTAATCAATTTTAGAGCTCCTATTACTCCTACTCATACTGTCTGTCACATAGAAACCAAGAAGTCAACTTACTAAAGCTCAGCTTTCACATTTTATCCAGCTTTTAATTGTGAATGTGTCTATCCCAGATGGTAAAACCCATTGGTTTTAGTGTTAAATATACAGCTAATAAAATATAGCTTTCTGTTTTTGCAGAAATTTGTCTTTTTGACACTAATTTCTGTTTCCCCTGAACCCAACTTTCAGCCTTAGAGACAATACATATGTCCTCAACCTACAGTTAGGCCAATAATTATTGCCCTAAAGACTTCAAACAAACTAAAGCCCCTTGGAAAAAGGGAAATAGAGCCTTGTAGCTTATGTAATTATGGATAACCCATACAAAACAAGACACATACCTTATAATATGTGAAACTTATAGGATAATTACCTTATCCATGGAAAGATAAGGAGTATCATCTAAAGGGAAGACATAACCCATATAAGATGCTGTAACACATATTATAACAGTACAAATGAATGGTTTCTCCTTTGAGACTAGTGTCTATTCCAGATTGAGAATGCCAAGCCACTTGGTTCAATACTAAGCCCCAAACACCATGTGCCAGATTAATTACAGAACACATGGTCTACATACAGCTTAAGCCCACATGGTAATTCAACAAGGAGGTTGAGAATTATACATGAACTTGTACAGCCGATAGAGCACCCAGCCAAGTACTATTTAAAGAAGTGCTCTAAGCTGAGAGAAAGAAAACATTTATAAACAAACCCTTTACTGCCTTTTTGGTTTTTCATCCAGATTTCTAAGTCACCACCAGAATTACATTCTTAGTATTGCCTCAATAAATCTTTGAAGTAACCTTCTAGCCATTATCTTGGGTATCCAGCACCATTTCATCCCTTATAATTCCATCAACCAATTCCCTTAAACAAAGGAAGATAATCTGTCCTCCTGTATCAGTTAAACAAACCCATTCACCCTTAAATTGCTTTTGCAGCAGACCTATTTTTAGGTTGGAGGTTGTCTTCAGAAAAATAGCTCCTTTTATCATAAAGTTGAGTCTTGAGCTGCATAATACTCCTTTCTTCTGGCTTCTACATTGCTGATTTCCTTGTGTCCTGTTGTCACCAAAGAGACCCATGCTCACACCAACTGTGTCTGTGTGGCATGCTGAAATAAATATCAACCCTGGCTACTGATATCACCCATCCAATATCATCACAGATCAACAATCAACTCATGCCTGGAACATTTGTTGGTCAAGAGGTAAGTTTTTTTTTATTGTGTGAACTGGTTGCAAACACTGACTAGGGAAAACTGCTGAATACTTTGATCAGCATTTCAAAAATACACAGATTTCAGGGATTCTATCAATCCCAAATCTCTAGCTCCAATCAACCAGTCTATGGGGGCTTCAATCATCCTGGGCTCCTTGAGCCAATGTAAAACTCTTTACAAAAGAACTCTCAAGTAATTGTGTGAACTCCAGGAACATACCTCTCAGCTTTCTAATATTGCAGAGAAAAAATGGCTATCATAATTGATGTTTAATAAATTTACACAGATCATTACACTAAAATATGTAACATAAACAACTGCCATGAGATATTGAGAAATCACTACCCTTTTTTTGCAAAAAGATACAATACAAACCAAATAAGTAGTAAATAAACCATCTATTATTACAAAAATTAAGAATCTTGTTCCATATGCTAAATCTACATATACCAACCTAGGGTACCCGAGCCGCAGTGAAGAGATGAGGTATCAGAGCACATGAAGAATGAGATGGAAAAATTTCCCGAGGGAAGAAGGTTGCAATGGAAATTGCAAAATGATTATACAATTGGTATGATGAGAAATATAAAGTAATATAAATGCATGTAATACCGGATTATAATATGTGATAGAAAGATATTTATGTATGTAAATTAAATAGGCTGTGAAATATACTCACATAACAAACAGTACCCTATTAATCTCACTCCTTCTATAATAAAATGGTTTACCAAGAGTTACTTCTGTTTTCACTTAGTAAGCTTATATGTAAATTATTTGAATATAATTCATGAGAAGCACAATAACATCAGCAATATTTCTTGTCAAATAAAAACTTAATTGAATTCATAATACATATGTTTCAGATTTGTTTTTTGGTCTGATTGGGAAGATAACTTACCACAGGTGATTGTGAAATGTATATGAAATGGTTCACACATTTAATTGAATGTTTGGAAGAAGAAAAAAATCTGAGAGCTCAATTTAAATTTTAATGAAATGACACAGACGGTTTCCAAGTCCACCTGTCAATAATTTAAATCATTGCCAAGATGACATGGCACATTTATTCTAGTTACTACTAAGAGACTTGAAAAATACTAGTCATTATTTTCCAAACCCTATTTCCCCTTATACATATCCCTCTGCATCATTATATTTGGAAATTCCACCAGTCTCAGTCACCAGTATCTCGCCTAGTAAGCTAGTATTCAATGAATTAATCCTCATTAACTCAAACTTTCCATTCTTCATAAATTATTCAACACAGCAGCTTCAGCATTTCCAGTTATCCCCTAGCAGACCAACTACACCCCAGAAATGCCTACAAGTAAGTTGATTTCTTCCAGGATTTGTGGCCCTTTTAGCTTTCTATGCTGGACACCAAGACAACCCTGCTTTCAGGACCCAGATGTCTAAAGTTGAATTTTTTTCTCTGATTTCATTACCAAGGGAAACTTAGTGTGTTACCACATTACCTGTCACACTATGAGAAGCCCATTTTTGCCACTCTTCTATTCAATCCATTTTTGCCACTCTTCTGTTCAATCAGATTCAAGATGTTTGGCAAGCACAGATTCCAAAACCACAGCTTGTTAGTTGGTCATGATCACACCATTGTACAGTTAGCTTTAATTTTAAGACTTGAAAGTAGAGGAATCAGCCACAAATTGAGCTCCTCAAGTTGCCTCTCCCAAAGGCCAAGACCAAGCTTCTCAATCTTCTAACTTGGCTAAAAATGATTTATCAACCTCCAAATCTTCCTCTCCCTCTTTCCCCCCTTTCTCTCCCTTCTTCTCCCAACCTAACATGTTGTGTGATGTGTGAAGGAAAAGCTGGGTTTTGTTCAATGTCTATTTCATCTCTATGCATATGTATGTGGTACAGAATTTTATCTCGGATAATTTCTTTGATTTAATTTAATTTTTTCTAAGTGTACTTCCTCAAGATATATATATAGGTAAGATATAAACATTTCACATCTCTTTCTGCTTACATAGATGGAACCCTTATTAGAACCAAATATTCCCTTCTATACAATTACATATAGGATTTTTAAATGATTATTGATCATTGAGGATATACATCCATTTTCAGTGTTATACATCAGATTAATCATTCAAATTTGTTATACATTACAAGATTCATCCATATATAGTATGTGTAAATATCTAGTCAAAGGTTTTTCTTTTTGTGGGTCAAAAACCATAAGATCAGATATGTTGAAGATAAATCTGGGTGAGAAATTATGTGTGTAAGCTATTGGGGGAAGATTTTTGTGTTGATCTGTTAATAATCATTAAGACTTCTTTGTGTGGTCAAAATGCCTCTTGAAGAAAACAACATCATAGTGTGCCCAGCCCGCATTCCAGTGAGTGTTTGTGGACTATCACAGTCTTCTAGTCAAGAGGTATCACAGATCAACAACAGGGGCTGTGTGATGATCCACGGGACTCGGACCGATCCCATCAGCTGTTGAGAAAGAAACCCCCGATCTCACTCACCAGTAAGCTTCAGAATCAGTTGATACTTTGGAAGCAAGAAAACCTCTCCGAGCCTTTCGAACAGATACATACACCTAATCATGCCCACTGGACCAATCAGCTTACCTCAACGCAAGTACGATCCCACTCGATTATGTCTCATCAGTTTTCCAAAGTTTGACTTTGGATCTAGGGGACGGAAGACTGCCGTGTATCTTGGCGGTGCTATCTTTTCTGCAGGATGTATGTTCCAGCCGAATTTCCTCGTTTCTTGATCACTTTAACAAGTCAATAGACTATCCTTTTGAACTAACAATTTTCGTTTGTTTGTTTCTTTTGATGAGCGTATAGGGTGGATGTTTTTTGATGCTTGTACGCTATCGGCTACCATGAAACCTTCGTCCGAATCACCCTTCGATCCAGTTCCGGTCCACATCACCTTCACAGATTGGTAAGAATATATATACACTATTTTTTTTTATCTAAAAAGACTACTCTCGCAACGACAAAAAGAACTCAAAAAACAACCAAATGAGGGAAACCCCCCTCCAAAAAATGGTTGGATACATTATGTGTGTAGGATTCCAGGAATTTGTTCGACGGTGGGGATGATAATCGTGAACCTGATAGACAAGAAACGACTGATATCAGATGGTTCAACGGGGATATCTTTCTCAGCCCATGAGGGAGTAGCCTGGAAAGCTCGGCTGCTACTGTTCATGGGTTTTGCGTTGATGGCAGGTGGGTTAGCGGGCAGTATCGTAAGCTAGATCTTCCGACCTCTCTTGAAATTGAATTTTGTGTGACTCCTTTGCTCATCCAACTCTCCCAACCCTGCCTGTGTGTGTTGTAGACCGTGCTTATTCTCAAATACACGATCCCCGATTGGGGTACTTATCAAGTCACTTATTGGGGGGTCGCAAACGTCATCCAGAATTTGGCCATCATGGTCTGGTCCGTCCTGGTTTTTTTTATCACATCTCTTGGCCTCCCCCTCATCCATCTTTCCCCTAACACCCAATCATTCTCGGTTGTTCTTTCGACAGCACGGTGGCTCTATGGCTCACACAAAATACCGAAGAGTATGAGTATCAATTGTAGAACAAACGGATATCTCCAGTCCATACCTTCTCAATCTCTTCTCTGGATCGGTTTCCCATGATACATGTAATAGTTTTTTTTTACCACTGTTCATCTGACAAGAAATTGTACCACTTTGTGATGGATATCTTATTCAATGCACCACTCCTTGGGTCATTGGCTATCTCTGATGACCATTGTCCAAGTTTTAATGTCTGGCTTAACTAAGCCTTTCGAACTTTGGAGGGGTGCGCCTGTAGGAAAGCTGTGATAGCCAGGCATCTTGGCTTCATTTTGGTATCCTCCAATGTCCTCCAAGTGAGAATTGCGTTGAAGAATGGGACTGACCAAGGCTTCTTAGGACAAGCTTGGTTCCTCAGGCATTCCTGACATGACATACATGGTTGAGCCACAATTATGCCCCTTTGAACCAGCCATTGTGACCAGGTTGCAAAGTGGACTGGTAGATATGTTATTACATATGTAATACAACTAGACAGTCTTGCCTATGTTAATTTAGTATTGAAAGAGACAGGAAGATTCAAGATTAATTACAAACCTTTTTTTAGGGTCATTGTTATACAACTCCCAGGAATTGGAGAAACAACTCCCAAATTCCCAGGACATCAAGTACCACCTGAGGACCGCTTTTCAGGGTCCTCAGGTGGTCCGGGAGTTGTTTCTCCAAAGCAACCATTGAAAGGCTGTTTTGGAGAAACCACTCCCAAATAAATATAGTTATATTTTTTAAAGTGCCCCCCAGGTGATGACATCACCAAATCCCAACTGGGAATTGGTGATGTCATCCCACCTTGAAGGCTGGGAGAAACCCGGCCATTGAGGTTGGATTTGACCTTGTCGCTAGGTTTCTCCTGGCCATGAGGTTGTATACAACCTCAGCGGTGGCCAGGGCCACTGTTGAGGTTGCATTGGGCCTCAACGGCAGGGAAATTCCCAGCCGTGAGGTTGAATACAACCTCATGGCAAGGTGTCTCCCGGCCATCAATAACAAAAGGAAGGAGTTATCCTTAGTAGAAATAAATGATATAATATATCAAATTTCCACATGTACAGGCTGTCAAAGAATCAAAAAGCCTGTTGATCCCCTAATGAGATCATCTGGAGGCTTCTCTGAATCTCCTGTTTTAATTCTTTTCATTTGGTGATTATGTGATTAATCAATGTTAGAAGCAAATGATCAAATTACAGTACAAATGTCTTGTTCTGTTTAATTGGGTTATTTCATATGTAAAGTTCTGTACCATTTCAATGCTTGATTTTATTTGCATTAGCTTCTTTAGCTCTCCATTCAATCCTTTGAAAAGCAAGTATCCTGGGAAAAGATGTCAGCATTTATTGTTTTCCTGTGATTCAATGAACTTGTCAGTTCTTTTTGATTGGACAAGGTTTCCTTGAGTCTATTGAAGGTATCTCATTTTAATCTCTTCCTATATTTCTTGTCTTCCATTCAGTATTATATTTCTTTAAATTTATATACAGTATGTATTTGTACTAGTTAAAAATATTCAAAAGACTATAAACAGCATGACATTTATGTCAAATGTTATTTACTATTTAATTTATACTTTTAAGGGATAATTACATAGTTTATTTAATTTTTTATTGCTTATCTTCAGGAATTATAAATACTAGAATACTCTTATATTACATATGTTTATACCTGGTAAGTATTTTCAGCACTTAGTAGGTGTATTCTTCAGGTCAATTTTATTAATAGAAGGATTATGTTTTCTAGGGGACTTTGGCTGAGGTACCCTAGGTTATACCAATTCATCCATCAGAATATGTAATAATATTCCTACTTATCTCATAGGTTGATCAGTAATGAGTGATTTTAATATTAATTCAATTTACTATATTTGTTTATTAAATTATTACTATGTAATAATGTATATATACTTAAATTTCAAATCTTTCATATTTTAATTATAATTTATTCTACATTATTACTTGTGTGTAATAATGTCTCTTCCATATGTATTTTTATTATTAATTAATTTATTATGATTTTGTCCTAGTCAGGTTGTCTCTGAACTAGTAGCAAGCTGACACAAAGCGGGTGTCAGCTATGTGTATGAAACACTGGCTTAATGTATATAAAAAGCCAGGTACCATCACTATTTTGAAAGGTTATCTGAATAATAATTACTATTATTCTCTCTATAGTGTCCAAACTATGCACGGAGGATAACCTAAACTCTTTATAATTGTCTTATTTGCTTTAAAAATTTGTAAATCAGGAGAAGACTACCAGCTAACTGTATAGGTTTGGCTATCTTTCTGCCTTTTTGAGATATATGTAACAATATCATTTTTACTAAGCAGCTGGTAAGCACTTTACTATCAGAGGTGGTAGTCTTGCTGCAACTAATTTTTAAGGAATATTTCAAGGTCTAAGATAGGGAGATTTTACGGTAACTTGATAACTATTCCAGTAAATAGGGTGGTTTGTGTAATACAAGGGTAACACTACCCTAAAATTAGGAGGAGAATATTCAGGGTCATTACTAATGTGGTACTGGGTGAATATGCTGAGGATACAATCCTAGGCCAGGAAATGGCCTCATTTTTATATTCTAGAGGTCTTCAGGGGAAGGTTCTAGAATGTTGTTTTACATTCTGCTCTAATGTATTACAATTCAAATTCACTATGATGCAATGGGAATTGTGTTGAATTGAGCAAAGTATTTTCTATGTGGCCATGACCTCATGGCATGTATGTATAACCAATCACATCATGGGCCAATTCATTTAATAGAAAAATAATGTGAAATTACCACACACTTAGGTAATTTATTCCTTATTAGGATAATTTTATTATTCTTATATTTATGCAAATAAGGCTATTGTCTCTTAGCTTTTATTACAATACTTTTTAATCCATATTTTATAATTTTATTCCTTCTTCTTATCAAGTATCTTTAATGTATGCAAGTACCTTTAATGTATGATAAAGTACTAGAAGGAGTAGGAGTTTATTGGTAGTTTGAGTGAGCTGCCCCACTTAATTTTACATTATGAGTTGATTGATCTAATAATATTTTATGATACAGTTCTTATTATACTCTGGAGTATCTCTAGGGCTGACAGCGTGAGAGGACATCAAAGGGTGTGTAAGGTGGAAATAGTGTGGTTGAGCTTGTTTATCATCATTCTAATTTCTAGGTTTCACTCTTGTACATAGGTGATCTCAGCTTTTATTGCTTCTTTCTGTTCTTCTTTTTCCTACACATCTTTGTTCTCATTGACTTGACATCACCATCAGGTGCCTACATTCTAATCTGGCTCATCTTGTTGGCTCATGACAGCCCCATCATTCAGGTCCATAGCTCACCGTTCCATTTCACAGGTGCCTGCAGTCTCATCTTGCCCATCTTGTTTGCTCATCTCAGCCCCATCATCTGGATCCATAGCTCACTGCTCTTCTCTGGCATTTCACATGACAAGACAAGTCTCACAGTGCAAAGGGAATCAGGGTTTACTGTGGGGAAGTGTTGAGTTTTTTTGTTCTTCCCCAAAATAGTTTCCCTTATTTTAAGTTTCAGAGAATCAACTTGTTTTTTCAGACTAGAATACATCATAAATATTAAGCTATTTGTAATTAAAATTCTTATTTTAATTGATTGTTATTTGTTTTTCTGAACTCATTTTATGATTACTAAAAATTGATTAGTTTGAATTAACGCCTCAAATTATTTGTGACTTGTAAAAACATTTTTTCTTAATTAATTTGCCTGGCTTTTCTAAAAGAGAATGAGATGTCTGTTTAGTCACTTACTTACAAGAACATGTTTTTTCTGTCTCTCAAATTTTGTTCATTACTATTTATTCATTTTTGTTTTTTATCAACCACAAATTAACCACTTGTATCTAGTCTATAGATACATAGCCTAGTCCAAGCAATAAAAATCATCAGTTCTCCTCAAAAAACAAAGTCCCCATCCTTTGAGTCTCCCAGAGTCTGTTCACAATATCCCTTCCTCTTTTCTTTTTTCCAAAAATTGAACAGGAAGTTCAAGGGTCTGGTGACCCGTCACTGAAGGGAAAATTGGAAAAGGAAGTGAGGTCTTGGAGAAAGCTCTAGAAAAAATCTGTGGGGCTTTATTGCATAGTAATAGATCAGAGAGATGTGTCAGTCTGACAGTATACAGGGATCCCTTCTACAACTAATGAGGAGAAAGGGAGAAGGATAAGTGATAGGGTGATTGGCTTACCTAGCTCAGAGAGATCTTTCAGTCTACAGGGATCTCTTCTGAGCTCAGGAAGAATCAGGCTGAGACTAAATGCACGATAATTGTGTATAATATGAAGGCTATTGGAAAGTCTTGATGAGACCCCAAAGGTGGGGGCTTTCAGGCAGGAGGCAACAACATCAAAAGCCCAAATGTTCCACCAAAGCACCATAGGTGCTCAAGCCAAACAAACATCCTAAATTTCAAGCCTCCTTTAGAGGCTGTCTTTTTTTCCAGCCAGGCAATATTGAGGGTTTTTTTCTGAGCTATACCAAACATATCCCTCTAGTCTAAAATACAGGGCCCCAACATCCCTTCATAGAATAGTAGTACGTAGTTCCCACAGGTCAGGTGGGCCACAGCTGGTAGGAAGCCCTTGACCACCAGTAGGGCTGCTGGCTACTATAATCAATCAAGCCTCATCAGAGAAGAGTCCAATCTCAGCTTCCTCTGTTGGTGGAAAAGAATTGGGACTGACTCATAATAAGTCCCTTGCTTTGGAGGGCTCTGGTATATCCTGGGCTGGAAGCCTCCCATTGGGAATGGTAGATGCTCTGCACACCTAATCCCAGGACTTAGTAAGTTAGAATGGGGGAAGGCCTGAGAAACAGCCAAATATCCACCAGCAGAGGCTTGTTTCACCCAGACTATTAAAGTATAAGCATATGTTTTCTTGCCTGGATCCAGCACTGGGCCACTGCACCGCACTATATATCAGCTAACTGGAATTTAAATTCCACCAATACTTGGAGCTGAGGGTATTGAGCTGTATAGAAGGATCACTTAAGTAGTTCCTTATTATAGTATAGTTAGCTTCGCCGCAGCAGTTAGACCCAGTTGTAGTTTTGTTTAAGAGCCCGCAGGCAACCATGTACTGTTTCCCTTTTCTCTTCATTCACTCAACTCGGTCATAACTTCAAATCACTGATCCACGATACATCGTGTCTCAGGTCTGTCTCCTTTCATCTATATTTCTTCATCTCAGTTTCTTACTCACATGGGTTGTATCAGGTTGGATCTCTTCTGTGTCTCGTTTAGTGTGCTCCATAATTTGGCTCACACATCTCACTCGTCTAAAAGGTCTGCTTGAAATTCATTCACTCAACTCGGTCATAACTTCAAATCACTGATCCACGATACATCGTGTCTCAGGTTGGATCTCTTCTGTGTCTCGTTTAGTGTGCTCCATAATTTGGCTCACACATCTCACTCGTCTAAAAGGTTGGATCTCTTCTGTGTCTCGTTTAGTGTGCTCCATAATTTGGCTCACACATCTCACTCGTCTAAAAGAGGGCTCCTTGTCCCCGGATTGCAACAATTGCCCAAAAATTCAAGGTTTCCAACCAGAAAATTGAAACTTCTTTTCTAAGATGGCTAAGTTTTTCTTCTGTATTCTAAAATCCATCTTCAAACTTTTTTTATATATACTTTTTTTAGGCCAGGATGAGGCTGAAGAGCTTTTGGTTGTTGGATGATGAGATGAAAGGACCTCCTGGGTTATATAATGGCTCAAACCACAGTCAGGCTCCCATCCAGTAGCAGCTACTTTATTTTTCACTGGCTCATTTAGGAATCAATGGCAATTTTGGTTTGCTACCTATTATCTGACAGGTTTCCAGTATATCATAATCCAGGAAGGTTTCCTTACTTACTTATTTTTTTGAACACCCAAATGAAGTAACAAAGGCTTTTTTTAGAAGATAGCATAGAAAATTACACAAACAGATTTCTGCATGCAATTTCAGACCTTTTGGATAACTATTTTAGATGGCCATCTGCAGCTGATTGGATAGAATATTGTTCCAAACACATGTCTTATGTTATTTTTTCAACAGTGCAGTTAGCTGGCTTGTTGATGGGTCAATTTCCCCAATATATTTTTCACCCACTCTACGTAAAGAAGAATACTGGATGCAAAAGAGTGGTTATGCAATGAATTTGATGATTGTATGCTATCAACACTGGAGGATCATCTATGCTTGACATGGATGGTGTGGAAGTGCACATGACCAAGGGGTCTATATGAATTCCCAGGTATATTGTTCCAAAAGAAAAAAAAAAAAAACAGTGCAGAAAGTTCTCTGTCTCAATACTGAAAAGCAATGTAGCTCCACCTCAACCCAAACAAGTTCTTCTTGCAAGGGGAGTACTGTTTTTTGGTTCAAATACTGTCATCCCTGCCTTCAAACGTTTTCTTGGAAAACAAATACTAGCACAGAAAAAAGAATACAACTACGGACTGAGTCATCAGTGAGTAAAAGTGGAGCACTGAATTGGAATTCCCAAGAACCAACGGCAGTTTGGTGAAAGGATTTTGATGTCAAATCAGCAAGGCAATTACCCCAATGGCTGAAGTTCTGTTTCATACTCCACAACTTCTTGATTTCTCACAGCCATTATTGGATATTTTCATCTGCCAATTACAATTGGTATAGCAGACACACATCACATGATGAGGTGGAAGCATGTGAGCCTGGGGAAAGCTCATTTGTCATCAAAGGTATGTCTCACCAAGAACTTGTCAAAGCCTTTTGTGAGAGAGCAAAAAAATTGAGCTGTCAGAATTCTACTTGTTTAAAATTAGAGCTATCAGAATTTTACTTGTTTATTTTTTAAACATGAAATAAATCATCAAATACACCTAATTTTTTTTTTTTTTTTTGAATTTTTAGCAGTCCATGTTTTTGTGTTTTTTGTAACAATATGTAAGTGAAAGTGCAAAAATGGTTAAAAAGAAATTGAATTATTATTCTATTGATTGATTTCACTTTATGAAGACAGTCATGTTTTGGCTCATGCACTGCCACCATAATTGCCTAGGATGAAGTCATCCCAGTTAAACTGGGATGCACTCAACCAATTTAAACTTGGTTGAAATCAACTGATGAAATATAAATCAAAGGGAGCCCCGTTGGTTTTATATTTCATTTGTTGAGGTCAACCTACTTTAAATTGGCTTGTTTGCATCCTAGTTTAACTGGGATGAACTCAAGCTAGGCAATTATGCTGGCAGTGATGGTTTGCTTCAGCATAGGACAGCCCAGACTTCAAGAATTCCTGAATCATCTTTTCCTGTTGGTATGCTCCTGCCTTGGATTTTATTTGTTCCACCTCAGCTTGAGCATTTTCAACCTCAAACATGTGCATCTGGATGTTGAGCTCTTTTTATGTGCAGTTGAGGATGTTTGATATCTGGTTCTATTTCTGGAATTGGGGTTTCCTTCTTGATCATTTTTGAGATCATTTCCAATTCTGCCTGGGAAAATTTGTGCATCTGGCTGTACCATCTGAAGATTCAAATAGGGCATTAATAAAAAAACCCAGTTTTTCCGCGTTTACACCCGGTTTTACGCAGCGGCAACGTCCAAATTGCTGTGCAGTACACCCGGTTTTCCGCATTTACACCCGGTTGTTTTATTTAATTTTTTACGGGCGTATTTTCATTATTTTTCAAGATTTTAAATTTATTTCTTATACTTACAGGGGTGTAGAATTTTATGGTAATTTTTATTTTGCAAAAAAATTATGTCTTCTATTTCTTTTGGCCAATCCACCCGGTTTTTTTTTTGATTTAATTTATTTTCAATTTATTTATTATACTGACAGGGGTGTAGATTTTTATGGTAATTTTTATTTTGCAAAAAAATTATGTCTTCTATTTTTTTTGGCCAATCCACCCGGTTTTTTTTTATTTAATTTTTTGCAGGCGGATTTTCATTATTTTTCAAAATTTTAAATTTATTTATTATACTTACAGGGGTGTAGAATTTTATATTAATCTTTATTCTGAAAAAAAACTATGGCTTCTATTTTTTTGGCCAATCCACCCGGTTTTTTCATAAAAAATCCCCACAGCTTAATTTCCAGGATTTCTCAACATTGTAAATTTTTTTAAAGCACTTTAAGGGGTGTAGAATTTAATGTGACTAACAGTTTTTTTTTAAATCACTGGTTGGATTTTTATGATTTTTGGACTCAATTTAGTTCCAAACACCTTCACGTCTGTCTTTCAAGATATTTAGGGAGTTTTTAAATGGATTCATACACTTTAGAGGGTGAAGAATTCATTGGAAAAAAATGTGGATTATAAAATTAACTTGTTATCAGATTTCATGACAAAGAAATGGAAATATAATGATACACAGCGGTATGGTACATTGTATTATGCTTTGGAGTGTTACATGTAAGATAATTATTACACATTACGTATGGGTTCAGGAATGTAATTCAGGCGTAGATTCACCATTTGTAAGCATTTTCTAGTTGTTATCAGTAGTGTTTATAACAATTTCTCTTTCTTATACTTATTATTCGTGTGTGCATTCTTAGTCTGTACCAATGTCTCTTTGTTGTTTATTACATTTATTATTTATTAATAAATTATTAACTTGAAATTATGTCTCTTGCTTTTTATTTTATTTATTTCATTTATTCTATTTATTTTATTTTACTTGTTTTACTTATTTATTTTATTTGTTTTAAATAAAATTTTGAATGAGGATGATTGGGGAGGTTGTGTTATTCATAAATGATTAACTTACAATTATGTCTCTTGCTTTTAATTAATTAATTTATTTTATTCATTTCATTCATTCTTATTTATATAATTTTATATAATTTTATATTATTTAATTTTGTTTATTTTACTTGTTTTACTTATTTAAAATGCCACCCTCCATAATTTTATTTTGTGTATTTTCCTTGTTTTCCTTGTTTACTTTATTTGTTTTAAATAAAATATTGAATGAGGATGATTGGGTAGGTCACGCGCATCAAATGCCGCCCTCCACATGCTATTTGCTTAAAAATTAAAAATTAAAAAAAACCGGGTGCACTGCGCAGCCGCAGCTGCGCAGAAAACCGGGTGTAAACGCGGAAAAACCGGGTTTTTTTATTAATGCCCTTCAAATAATGGTTTTCTCCCCAATAATAATTAGCTATTTCCCTCTTTGATGGAAGGAATTGACCTGCAATCTGTTTTTTTATAAGTCTTAAATGTTTTGAGAGGAGGATGATTGAGCTGGAAAGGGGGTGGTGAGGTTGATTGTGATGAAAGGGTGACATTGGCTGACTCTGGAATGCTACATTTTTTTTTCAGAATTCTCAACTTGCTCATGAGTAGATCAGGCCCTGAATGGCTGAGTCAAGTGTAGTTTTGATGGAAAAGGAAGGATTGTGACATCTGAAACTTGACTTCTTATTTCCCATGAAGAATTCAGAGGGTTGTTGGATCTTCTTCAGTGCTCTTTTGTGTGTTTTCTGACCCAAGAAACGATGGTTGATCATCATGTGTATCTTAATTAACAACCAGGCATGAAGAAGGGAAACTAAGCATGACTTGTTCAATCTGATAGAAGTATAGGAATATTTGCATTATTTCCGCTGAAAAAAAAAACAAGTTAGAGCCTTGTGGTGAAATGATTCAATCTCATCTCACTAACCTTCAACATGATTCCTGGAATCCAGAAATGATGGTTGGTGCATCAAGATTTTCATTTGTATTTTTCTTGTTGATCTTCCCTTCCTTTTTCCATGACTCCCTGGCCCGTTTTCTCCTTGTAGGAATGTGCATCACAAAACCTCACTCTCCTGTTGAGTAATCTAAGTTCAACCCAAATGATCAATGCACCCAGTTTGTTCAAAGAAATAAAAGCTTCATGTTGAGATAAATAAAAACCTGTTGCTCAATCAATGCATTTATGTTCTTGCTTTTGGGCAGCAAAGCCATTGATCTCCAGGAAATTGTGAACGTTCTCACAGACAGTTCTCTTGCTAGTTTCTCCAGGTATTGTAGCAGCCCTCAATGGTGAGCCAATCAATGATCAAGTCCAGCCCAGACTTTCCATCAACATTCTTCATCTACTTGCATGATTACGGTGGCTTTCTATTTGATTTGTTTTGACATACCCTTGTATGCTTTGCAGGTACTTGAATCTTGAGGTCCCTTGACAGCAACTCCACCACCACGATTGCAATATCCTCCTTGGGTGCAATGTGATAGATATGGTCTGTGGAAGTCTGCACTTGGACTGGATGGTGGATTCACAGTACATGAAGAGTTTGGAGTAGCGCTTGAGACAATTGTTGGTGCTAGTCACGTTGAGGTTTGGGTGATTAGCTGACTTGGGCAGGACCAATATATAGCAACGGCGTGTTCCCGATGGTATTTGATTGCAAATAAATCCAGGATCGGCAGGGGAGGGGGGGGTTCATAAATTGTGGCACTCACACAAGATCAATGGCAAATTGATTCCCTCAAAGAGCAAAGGCTGTTGGGATTGCGATGCCGGTGATGGGCAAGGTTGCCAAGGTGGAAGAGGTTGTCCTGAGATTTTGAAGCAGTCGGATGCGGGATAAGGCAATACTGTGGTGTCCCAAACGTCGTCCAGAACTTGGCTTGTTCATGCTCTGCTCGATGGGTAGTTAAGTTAGCTCTAGAAGAAGGTCATTATACGTCTACTCTCAACTTCCGAGATATTAGTTACGCCTAATCAGACATGTTCAATCTCTGTCCCGAGAGAGTTATCAAACTTTGTCTAACTTATAATTGGTTGCAGCTAATAATACCAGCTCCGATCGAAGTTAAGCTCTATCCATACTAATTAAATTTAAATAAATAGTTGGTGTGTATATTTGTACTTGGTCTCGATTGAGATGACTTTTATCTTGTGACGTCATCGCCGGTCGAATGTTTCCCAAAACGAATCTGCTGATGATTTATTATTAAAAAACTCTTTCCGAGCTTAAAGCTCCAAACTCAATTCATCCATAGAGACAGAAACAGGGAGATAGTTAATGACAACCAGCTTCGACTTGAACCTGCAACCAATTCCTGATCTTTAGCCCCGTCATTATTTGTCTTCAAATTCCAATCCGAACAGTCGTTGGGATGTCCAAAAGCTGGAACGGACAGGGAGGAAGTTGTAGTACGTTTTCTCTTCTATGGATGTTTTATTGGCAAGCGGGGCAAAACACTCTGATGAATATACTGACTGACCCTTCAATCCAATGACTGTCGCTCGGGATATGTGGATTCAAAGACTGCCGGAGTTCCGGGCCGACGACAGCCGACGAGTATTACCACCGGCCCGACTCCTCCGGCCTGCACGACTCGAAGACCAGCAACGACTCACCATCGAGCTCCTGTAATCCCACCTATCGCTCCGCTTGGAACTTCGAACGACTCTTCCATCTTCCACTTGACAAAAACCTTGGTCATCATCACTCCTCTAAACAAACTCACTCTCGCATCTTTATGGTCTATCGTCACCTCAATCCTCCCCCTTAACCCCCCATCTCCTCATCTCCTCCTCGATTGTACCATTTACTAGACCATCTTTATATTCCATCTCTTCTTCTTTGATCGTCATCTCTACCGACCCAGGTTTGCCCCAAGCCTTGGTGATGCCAGTCTTACTGGAACCCACATAAAAAGTTCGAAAGATGGTCGTAGATTTTTGAGCTCTTTTATGTACCATGGGTCCTGCCTCCAAGAACCAAAGAGGGTTTAGCTGCACATACCAAATGGTAAGTATTATGGAATGCAGGAAGAGATAAAACTTACTGAAGGGCTATTTCTCTGCTCCAGACTGACATGCCCACTTGACCCCCAGGAACCAAAAGGAACTTGGCCCATAGAAATCATAACCCCAAGTGACAACTAAAGGGCAAAGAGGGAGGATCAGAACCAACAAGATGTGAGACTTAAGATCAAAAGAAGAGTGAGTGATGAGATAAGGAGCCACACCTGGGAGGACAATACAAGCAATGATAAACACAAGTTGAATGAAACAAGATGAAGTAGTGAAACTTGAATGAGAAAAAGGAAATTACAATAGTGGAAAACATGTACTAATTTATAGATCCTCTGATTAGGTTTCAAACTCAATCTATCATTGATTATGACGCTTCAGTTGCTGGTGTTTATCCAAAGTGATCCAGCACTTGATGTCTCTAACTGTGCCACTTCAACAACAGCTTGAGCTAAGCCATCATGTTGACAGCGGGATACCTAAGAGGAAGCCATGCGCAAACTGGGTCTGTGAGAGACACAGATAGAAATAGCAGGGTTGTCTGGGCCAAACCTATCATAGAGGCCCAAGACTTCTTCATTCCTGCTTCCCTCTCATCTTGCTCCTCATCTCATCTTCATCTGTCTCACTTATCCCTTCCCCTGTCCACTCAAAACAGGGCCTGACTACCATACCATTCTTAGCTAATTGTGTTTTATTATATTTCATCTATGAACCATCTATATAAGTTCCTGATAATATGGAAAAAAAATTATCTGTTAGTTGTATCAAGTGGGTCCTTTGTTACACTCTCAATACTTTGTTCTCAACAGAAAAACCTAACCTAGTTGCAATGTCTTGGTAAATGTGCCATTGGCAACAGTACTTGTACCAATTTCTCTTTTTTTTCTCTTCTTTCAATAATAAAGAGGGGATCTGTTTGCTATTTTTTGGTCCACATTCTGTGCCTCTGGTCTGTTTCATCTGTCTTCCACTACCTTTATATCTCTTTGTTTTTCACTTCTCATTTTTCTCTTTATTGTCTCAGGTGTGGGTGTTTGGTTGTCTTGCTCAAGTGTGTCTATATCCATAGCTCACACTTCTTGCTTTTCTAAAAGGTGGAAATTCAGTCAATCACAGCTTGGGGTTTTTTTTTCTATTGCTCATCCACATTCTGTGTCTCAGGTCTGTGTGTTTTGTTGTCTCACTCAAGTGTGCCTGTATTCATAGCTCACACATCTTTCGACTCTTCTAAATATTTGTGTCAAATATTCCAATACACACATGGAAGTTACACCACTATATTTCTACATTGTAGCACTGGTAGAAGGAAAAACAAGAAAATTGGTGTAGTTGGTATGTAAGAACCCACCCCAGGGATGTTTTTAACTTTATCAAACTTCCAGTTTGAACCCCCCAGTCAGTTGAATGTAAACCATGCATCATTTTGGAAGGATTTTGTGCAGCTGGTTGGTAAGTTCAGTTCACAGGCTGCAAAAATCCACTGTATCTTCTGGGTAACACAAGTTTAACTTTGTCTGATGTTACTTTATATGCTGTTTGAATTTTCATCCAAACATGAGTCCTTGGATGTGATCCAATCAACTGCTTATCTTGCAACAGAAAAAAAAGTGGGCCATTTCCTGCCTGTGGTTCAGCCTGTGGGGTAGAATTTTGGGAAAGGTAAGTAGCAAAGATATCACCTTTGGTGTGGGATGACTATTTGTCAGGTCCCTGGGGTGAAATGAGGAGATAGAGGAGCAGTAGACCTGGATTGAAGGAGATAGAAGTGATGATTATGTTATGAGCATGAAGAGAACATGAGATAGAAAGGGAGGGATGACTTGATACCCAATCAGGTTTATGGCTGATCAAATGCTCAGTAGTAAACATAAAACAATATGATATTAATTAACTGAGGAAAAGAGAGATAGCAGGAAAAGTACAAAAATGCTACTGCTATTGATATGAGTAGACAAGGGAAATGAGTCAAAGACTAATGATTAAGTATGTACTTGGTGTTAGAGTTACAAAATCAATCAAAGATACAAGTGTGAAATGGAATACGTAAGGGATCAAAGTAAGATGAAAAGCTTCAAGTCTGAGGGTAAAGTTTTCTAGGTGAAAGAGTTGGCTGAGTGGAAAGGCTAAGTGCCAAGCTGAAAGTCAAGTGTAATTTGGGTGTATCCAGAAAAGGGTTATTGGATAGCATCAAGTATAAATTGAGTCACTGGGAAGGATAGTCCCTAGGTTGGAGAGCTGGTCAAGGTAATGTTCAAAGATGAAAGTTGAATTCTTCACTTTGGTTAATTGTCACACAAATAGTAATTCAAATTTCCCAAGCTGAGGTTCATTAAAAGTTTGAGGGGAAAGTAATTGACTGCACAGTTTTTGGCTGGGGCCATAGAGTCACAGTCTGAAATCCAGTTGAACTGGGATGCATCCAACCATGTTAAAATGGTTTGATCTTGCCTGATGAAATGTAACGATGAGGACTTGGATTTCTATTTCATTGGTTGAGATCATCCAAGATCAAGCTGTTTCAGTACCTCCTTGCTCAACTGGGATACCTTCAACCCATCTAATTGTGCTGAAAATGAGAGTGGTTACCTTTTTCTCACTTGAGTTGGCTCATAGAGTACCTAGTTATAGAAAATTTAACTGGTTATATCTTCCACATCAAGTCAACTTGTCAAGATCATATCCCTCAGTAATCTGAAATCCATCAGAAAACCCAACAAGGTATTATCAAGCATAGGTAAAAGTTCATCACTGAATCCATCTATTAAATCACCAACTCATCATTATTGGTTTTGACATATCACCCAGTGCTCATCTGTATCTGTGTCATCATCAATCTAAACACAAAGTTTCATTGGGAGGGGGAGAGAGAGTTTAGTTAATTACCATCAATTCAGGCTTTCTAATCTAGATATAAATTCTAGTTTCCAACCATGTTTTGGTTTTTTTGGTTGCTGTATTTTTTTAGTTTCTTTGTTTTTTGTCAGTTTAATCCAAAGTGGTCCGTTAATCATATTAGTCAACCAAATGCCAATTAAATATCCATTCCCTATCTCCATTCACACTCGTAGTTATTGATTCAAACTGTTGTTTGATTTTTTTTACCACTACTGTTTAAACGTCTTGGTAAAAATCTCATTTTCCTACGTCATTGGTCCCAGTAAATGATCAAGATTTGATCTTCAAATTATTTTTCATAAAAGCTTGATGCGCCAAGCTGCTTTGAAGCTTTGTTGTGCCTTGTGCACAGTCAAAGAGCCCCAATCACGTTCAGGTGTGTAGCTATTAAAAGGCATCTTTGAAAGGAATTCTGCGACGGTTTTTTGAAGGTACTTGGCGTTGTCTGTGATACTTTGTATGAACCAGTCCCTAAACATGT
Organism: Puccinia hordei; assembly: GCA_007896445.1. Taxonomy (NCBI): domain Eukaryota; kingdom Fungi; phylum Basidiomycota; class Pucciniomycetes; order Pucciniales; family Pucciniaceae; genus Puccinia; species Puccinia hordei. The sequence continues at coordinate 211,877 of RDRW01000162.1, read as the reverse complement.
CCAGATGACTACAAAGTAATGCCAGATACCGAAAAAAATACTTTAGAAGAACCCGATTACGAAACGTTTAAAGACTGCGAAGGCGCTGTTGGTGGGATCTTATCCCAGTTATCCCGCCGCGAAAAATTATTAATCCAGGCGAAACCGACACGAGATAATGTCTCAAAACGTGATTGCGGCGATGAGCTCCAACTACGAATTCAGGTTATATTGATCTTGCCGTTGCAAGCGATGTTCAAGTGTTTAATAATGCAATATCACGCCGAAATTGCTTTTGCTCTTGTCGGCCCAAGCGCTGAATCTACTTAGTCACTGCTAGTGTGATCTCCTGACGTCACATGCGTCCACGGACCTAAGGCAACTCGGCGACTGCCAGCTATGTTTTATGTATGTACATCGCCAAGTTACCGATTGCCGCACAAGCGGTACCTTGGTGCCTAACTTGATATTTCCTGCCAAAGAGGAATACAAGCATATCTAGAGATTGGCTGTCTTCAGTCAAACAGGATTTCGTCATCTTACACCCCTCCTATCACCTCACAATTGAAGGCTCAAGTTAATTATTTACTCACCTCCATAGAGCTTTTCCGCATTATTCTTTAGTGGGAATACAGTATGTAAGAGTGTGAGCAATCAAACCGTCTCCAAAAAAAGATAACGCCAATTTTGGCAGGGAAATGACGGCGGCGCGGCGCGCATAGAACTTGAACCGACTGCTCTCAGCCCAATTGGTTTTCAAAGTGTTGAACGGTAATACACATCAATGGCCAAGTTCACGTCAGACACATGTCATGAAGTCAACAATATTGCTCTTTGCTCAATGTACATGAAAGGTTCCTGCATCAAAGTGGTACATTGGCGCAGATTAGCGCTGAACTTGCTCCCAAGCATGCATTATGTTTGTAAACTGGACTGATGCCGAAGGTGACATCAAAGGGATAAAAAATCGCCGTCCCTCTCAAGGCAAAATCGCAAGATTGCCTTGGTGGCGAAGCTCTCGCGCGGGACTGTTCAGTTAGCGCCGACCCACTCTCATGGTTTGAGTCGGGGGACCTTGAAGGACTCATCACCTGTGAACAGTGGTTGCAGTGTATTCCCGCTCCAACACCCAGAAGCCACATGATCCTGAGAAATAAAAAATTAGTGGTCACCCGAACCGGATATGGATTGTGGATCCATTACCCATCCGATCCATAAAGCTCGAAGACAGACCAACCTTGCCCACCACCACCCCATTTGTTTACCACCATCACTTACTCTCTCTTTTGTAACAGATCGTTGTATCACATCTCCACATATTCAAGTAATAGTCGCTTCAAAACATCACCACCCCTTTCCTTAGAAAATAGTAGAACTTGTTCTTCTTCAACCCTAACAACATTATCATGTTAGCCTCAATCAAGCACATTGCGTTTACTCTGCATTTAGCTACCTTGATAATGCTCGCGGGTGTCTCCGGTTACCCTCGTGCGTCCATAGGCGTACGGTCATCAGATTTGGCCCTTCGTGGAGTTGGTAGTCAATTCTTTAGTTGTCAAGGAGGAAAGTGGGTGTCAGTTGGAGCTGGTAAGTTACTCCATTTCTCCATCTTGATATCAAATGCGTCAACATGGGTAAGGGCAGCAGATTGAACCGAACCGATCGGTTTCATTTCTTATTTCAAAGAGGCACAATTGTCCGGACCTCAGGGAGGAACGGTAGGCCACCACCACTTCTCGAACGGCATGCCGGTATTTGAACTGGGTTCAATGGGCACAGTAGTAGCTCGGAAAACCGGATCATCGCCTGGCCAAACTCCTCAAGATGCGCCCTGGTTGACACTTGCCGTTGTCTCTGGCCCCTTCAGAACGGTCACCCGTACCCAGACCCACGGTGGTGCAGCGCCAACGTCTCCTTGCTCGCCCGGTCAACAGAACCACGCAGTAAACTATGATGCCATCGTAAGTCTCCAAGACTGATTGTCGCATGCATCGAGCCTCCTGTCTCTGAAACACGTTCTCGCGCTTCCCATCTTTTAGTATACCTTCTCCGGGTGATCCAAGACGATCACATGGGTCCGACTGGGTCGGGAGGGCATCCCTTCCTCAAGCATGATGTTGCTAGGAAATTGCGTGAACATTTGACTCCTAGAGGTTTATAACTTACCTTGGACAATTATTTCCATCATTCTTTTCCTACTCTCCTTTGTACATCTCACTCGAAGAAACTATCTGACAAATGTTCAGCCATGTGTGCACCCATCGCACCTCGATCCCGGGGGTCATAGCCCGTATCCTTGTGAGCCGTGAAGCGGTTGGCGATACCATCGGTTGGTATTGAGGAAAGATGTTCATAACTGTTTTATAAGTAGATTTCAGACCATACTCGGTCTTCATGATCACAATCTAATCATTCTTGTGGATCACATGAAAGAACATTCGAGTTTGGTTCATCTGAGTATTGCGCAACTAGAGGTTCTAAAGGAATTAAGGTACAACATGATCAAGTTCCGAGAAACATGTTAGAAACAAAAGTCAGATTTATGGCTAACGCATGGTATGAAGTTGTAAAACTCAAAGAAACGTAATATAATTAACAGGAAGAGGGTCGCTGTGAGAATGACAAAACAAATTATTAAGAAGGATCAACACATGAAAGTTGGCCGGGGGAAACACTGAAAACCCTTAGTAAAGATTATTAGAGCATCTCAATGTTGGGAATTAATCCTGCCAACTGTGAAATGGAGGATGTGGCATGCTGTAATGTTGAATGTATGCAATATTCAATTTCAGTCGTATAACTGGTGCGGCTCGAGTCAACAGCTGAGGGACAAGATCGAGAAGCAACCCATCAAGTAAATCGAGTCGACCCATTCCATTCTCGATTATCCAACCTACAGATTCCCTTTCCCCTGATTCATCGTCAAGCATCCTAAACGCCGGTTCAGTTCCAACAGCGACGCTGGTATACAACCTAGAGATCGAAGATTCAGGAGGAGCGCGAAATAACCCAAGTGGAGGTACTTGGCGAATGTCAGCCACCAAGATATTACATGTAGTATGTAACATGTAATACTTGAAACGCAAGCTTGAATAATTATAATTATTCTTTATTTTTTATTATTATATTTTATTACATTAATAGTCTTAACAAAAGGGAAATTAGACCTTATCATTTTATCAAATGGTACAATAGTCTAACACACAGCTGTCAATCACCTGTTGCATCAGCCTGCTGCGCCACCTGCCGCAGCAGCCGGGTTTCCAATCTTGGGCCCGCATCCTGCTGCAACAGCTGCAGGACAAAACTGAAATGTGTGCGATAGGTGAACCCAAGGGCGGCCTGACCTCTTGACATTCATCAAATCGACCGTTTGGATTCGCCAAGCACAACAAAAACCGACAATCAACTTTGTTTTTCTCCACTAGCCTGCAGACGGTCAATTCCACCTTTATCATTCAGATCCCGGGTTACTCAACTCACAAACAACTCGCTTCAATTCCTCCTCCCAGAAGTAGACCTACCACAATCTCAGGAAACCTCATCAACCTTCTCTAAACGATCTCCGCCGATTTCTTGATGAATCTGTGCCAATGTTTGGTTTGCAGCACCAATCTTCTTGGTTACAACTCGGGTGGTCAGGAGATTTACGGAAAACACCTTTCTTCCCGAAACAAAGCCAAGCATTGCTTGTTGGATATTCAGAGGCCCGTTGAAGTTCAGTCCAACTCTGGAACCACCGAGAATAATGAAGAGACTGATAACAAAGAGGACAAATCTGCTTCTATAACTAACTCTTCTGAATCTGGCGAATTGTTTATCTATGAAAAAAATAACCAACTCATTTGTAAGTATTTCTCTATCATCTTAAAAAAGCATTGGACACATTAAACTTGACCCAATTTTTGATTCTGTTTTGCCATTGAAAGATTTCATCTACATGTTTATATGTTGGCTAAACATCTTCTGCAATCTTGGTTGGGAAAATTGTGGCGTTGCTCTCAGGATCGTTTTAAATATTATCAAGGAATCTCAAAAAAATTCCACACCAATCAGGATGCTCAACAAGGTACCAAAGGATCCCCGCACACTTGTCAAAAATGCTCAACTTGGTGTCAAACTTGTTCAAGAGCTCTGCTGTCGCACATGTTTCAAGACATACAAACTCAATCAATCTTCTCCCCTTTTCTGCACATATAAACCTTTTCCCACCTCAACTCCATGCAATGAACCCTTGTTCATTCAGAAGACAATGTTTCGTGGATTAAAAGATCTTGGCTTGCATCCTCAAAACCTCTTGGAAGTTCAACCTGAATCAGCTGGTCTTCCGCGGTGTATATATGCTAGGCAGACAATTAAGACATGGTTGATCTGGCTTCTGGGAAAGGAGGGGATTGAGGAGTCTATTGATAACTGGTCAAACAAAACTCGAAAAACAGCAATCGAATGACTGACATCCAACATGGTAGCGGATTCAAGAAGATGAAATGGCGCGACAAACCGAACTCATTAAACCTTGTGTTATCTATGTTTATTGATTGGTTCAATCCAAGAGGACTGAAGATCTCGGGCAAGATTGAATCAACTGGAGTGATAACATTTGCTTGCCTCAACCTTCCTCCTGACATTCGAAACAAGCCTTCTCACATCTGTCTAGCTGCCATCTCTCCCGGGCCCAACTCACCCAATCCGCAAACTGTCAACCATCTCATGAATCCACATATTGACGATTTAATCGAACTTGAATCTGGAATCCTAATCCCAATGTACCAATATCCAAATAAACAATTTGTCCAAGTGAAACTGCTATGCATTGTTGGCGACATTCTTGCAACAAAGAAAGCGGCTGGCTTTGCAAATCACAACACAACCTACTTCTGTTCTTGGTGCATGGCTAAATCGGCAGATCTCTCTTTACTAGAACTTGGCCAGATCAGAAGCAAGGATTCTGCAATCTTGGCTGCCAAAAGAATGACAACAGCAACATTGAGTTACATGCAAGACCAATTGCTGAAAAAATCCGGAGTCCGATGGTCAGATCTCAACCGGCTCAGCTATTGGGATCCCAGCTGCAATGTTGTCTTAGGGATGATGCATAACTGGCTTGAGGGGATTCTCCAAACCCACTTTCAATACCGCTGGGCATTCCACCTCTCCTCTTCGAATATGAAAAAATACAAGCAAAAATTAAATCCTTCAAACAATCAGCCACGCAAGCTTGCGCGAATTGATGACTCAACAATGTGGCTTGACAACCAATCCGAAGACGGTAGCACCAACACTGATGAGGACGACAATATTTTACTTGATGCTGGCCCCAAAGGAAATCTCTTTTCAGAAGATGACATTGAACGATTTTGGTTAGGTATGAAAGATGTGGTTCTCCCATCTTGAATATCAAGATTTCCACCCAATCTTGGTGAAGAAAAGCATGGTTGACTAAGTGCGGCGCAATGGTATAGCCTGTTTGCATACGTAATTCCCCTGGTAATTTTTGACCTCTTTGTCGACCAACCAAATAATCTACCAAAGGATTCAAACCGCTGTCAACTTCTTTAAAACACTGGCTACCTAGTTCAGTGTACACACATAGTATGCTCAAGATCTCTGAAGGAATCCAACATCCATTGGTTTGAAGTCAATTACAAACACTACAGCAATTCAATGTCCGACTTGTTCCCTGAAGCCAAGGTCCAGCCTAACCACCATTTCGCTCTTCATATTCCTGAACAACTAAAGACCTGGGGACGGGCGTTGATAAACGCACGCCAAGCGCGCACGCCAACGCCAACCCGCACGCCAATTTTTTTTGGCGTGCGGGGCCTACACGCCAAAAAAAAGTGGCGTGTAGGGTCTACACGCCAATTTTATTTGGCGTGTGAGACCCACACGCCAAAAAATGGTGTGTGGTTCCCACACGCCAATTTTTTTTGGCGTGTGGGCCCCGCATGCCAAATAAAATTGGTGTGTGGGCCCCGCACGCCAATTGTTTGGCGTGCGCTCCCACACGCCAAACAATTGGTGTGTGGGAGCGCACACCAAACAATTGGCGTGCGGGAGCCGCATGCCAATTTTTTTGGCATGCGGGTCCCCCCTTGCTCACGTAATCGAATGGGAGGGCCCATTCAATTACGTGAGCGGGCCGGCTGACGAGGTTATACAACCTCGTCAGCCGGGAGGACTTCCTCCCGGCACGAGGCTGTATAACCTCGTCGGCTGGGAGGACTTCCTCCCGGCCAACAAGGTTATACAACCTCGTCAGCCAGGAGGAAGTCCTCCTGGCCGACAAGGTTGTATAGGCTTTTCGGCCGGGAGGACTTCCTCCCGGCCGACGAGGTTATACAACCTCGTCAGCCAGGAGGAAGTCCTCCTGGCCGACAAGGTTGTATAGCCTCGCCGGCCGGGAGGACTTCCTCCTGGCTGACGAGGTTGTATAACCTCGTCAGCCAGGAGGAAGTCCTCCTGGCTGACGAGGCTATACAACCTTGTCAGCCAGGAGGACTTCCTCCTGGCCGACGAGGTTATACAGCCTCGTGCCGGGAGGAAGTCCTCCCGGCTGACGAGGTTGTATAACCTCGTCAGCCGGCCCGCTCACGTAATCGAATGGGCCCTCAATTACGTGAGCAAGGGGGGACCCGCACGCCAAAAAAATTGGCGTGCGGGGCCCACACGCCAAAAAAATTGGCGTGTGGGAACCACACGCCATTTTTGGCGTGTGGGTCTCACACGCCAATTTATTTTGGCGTGTAGACCCTACACGCCAATTTTTTTTGGCGTGTAGGCCCCGCACGCCAAAAAAAAGTGGCGTGCAGGTTGGCGTTGGCGTGCGTTTATCAACGCCCCCTGGGGACCCCTACTATCTATTTCTGAGTTTGCGGGCGAGAGACTTATTGGCTCGTTACAGAAGTTCCACACAAATCACCAAATTGGTTTGTGTTTTTTGTGTTTTTTATTTTTTTATTTTTCTTTCTTGTTGGTCTAATTGATTGAGTTACTGATAACATGTGCATCATTCTTCTCCTTCAGATAAAATGAATATTACAATGATGTATTGTGGAATTCAGCTGCAGAAGCTACTGGAGAAGCCTCAGTACAACAAGATGACCAAGAAAGACAACAACGAGGAAGTTAATGATCATTGATCATTGGTTGTGCAGATATATCTTTTCAAATGAGATATACGATTCCCTGCTGGTGTTTGTCAGAAAGACTGATCCAACTGCCGAACCCAAGGATGTTTTCCCTGTCCCAAAAGGTGCAAAACTACTTGGGGGACGTGCAACTTCTGTGCAAAGCGTAGTTGGTGGTAATAATGTGAGAGTTTCCGTAATCAGGCCAAATGATTGTATAATATTCCAAAACAGCACGCGCAAGATTCACTATGGGCTAGTTTGGCAAATATACAAGTTTCAAGATGACGTGAGGCCGAAGCGGGCAGCAATTAGGGTTGTGGAGATACACAATCAATACCCCAAGCGGCACTATCTTCCAACCACCCAATTCCGACATCTGCTATACCTTCATAAGTGTGTTTTAGGGCAGATAAATAGCCAAACAAAATTGTTGGTAGGCCCTGAAGATGTTATATTGTTAGCCGCATATTGCCTCCTGCCTCCCAACACTTTAGGAATTGCCACCGATGGTATAATTCTAACCCCTCACGACCGCAAACCATTCCTTGATATAGCCAACACTTGAATCATGTTTTCTTTTTGCTCTTCTTACCCCATGAAATGCAACCCTCCGAATCCCAAACACCAATCAGACTGCGCCTCTATGTAAATAATAAATAAAAACTTGGTTTATTCAAGTTCTAGCCAACTGCTTGAAGCAGGATGATGAACCGGTTCAAGCTGCTGCAAAAAAAATCCAAAGCCCTTGATTTTTAACAGACATTAAAATCTTTAAGTTGGCCGGCACGATGAGGATAAACACCTACTGGCCATTTTATTCTGCATGTTACTTTTTTCCTGCTATTATCTCATGTTTTGATTGATTCATTTCCGACTTTCACAGCCAATATTAACTCCAAAAAAACCTGCCTATGTATCATTGCAAAATTTCCGCTTGTGATATCATGTCTTGATTTGTCTTCACTTCCTACTTTCATGGCCAATATCTAACACTATAGACCTTTCCCCCCCTGTGGTTTCTGCTATTCTCTCATGTATTGATTAAGTTTCCTTTCCTACTTTCATGGCCAATATTAAGTTCAAGGAAACATGCCTACATATCATTTTACAATTTCTGCTTGTGATATCATGTTTAGATTCCTTTTCACTTCCTACTTTCAAATAGGTGTTATATCACAAGTTGGATGAAAGAGAACACGAAAAAATGGTGATGTATGACTTTTGAGAGTTAATAATTGATCAGCAGTGTTTTATGTAGATAAGATGAAAGCATACATGCCAGATCACTATCCAGACTAAGTTTTCTTTTCTGAGCTAGTATGAGGAAAATTTAAAGAGGAAAAAATGGAGAGATTGGAGGATAGGTCAGTAGTAATCATGTATAGAGTAAAATCAGTGTATCAAGTAGGCAAGATTGTGTAGAGTAATCATTGTGTGTACAGTAGTAATTGTCGAGTAAGCAAGAAACCAGTCTCCTTTGGTCTCAAAGTGTGAGCATGCGCCCTTGACTTATTTAATGGTGGCCCTTTTACCATTGCATGTCTCCATCTAACCCATACATCTCCTCATCATAATCATCATCGTGCACAGCCCCTATAATCTCGCCATCGTCATCCTCATCCTCTTTGGCATCATCTTCATTGTTGTCATCCTCATCCTCATCATCGTCATCATCATCAACAATGAAATCCGCCGGTGCATCGTATAAGTCCCCTGCATTGCCTTCGGAATAGCATTCATGCTCGGATCCATCAGGGCTTGCGGCAGTCAAGTCAATTCCTGCCCCCTCTTCATCCTCCTCGTTTTCGTTGTTTTCCTCGCTAGATGAGTCTTTGTCTCCATCAAGGAGTCCATAGGCGGCAGAGTGTATGTCCAAGTAAAGCTTGTTGAAGGTGCTATCTTCCAGCTTCTCGTCCGGGTGAGTTTTGCCTTTGGGCAATAGGGACTGGCTGGCATCAGGTAGGAGTGCCACTTTGCGAATATTTGGGATCTTCTTCTGTTTAGAAAGAGATAGCTTCTTGAACCAGCTTGGATCATAATAATCAAGGGCCAGGCCCACTGGTGCCTACAGGAAATCGGACATGACTGGTTCATTAGGCAACCAACAAGTTTGACGCTTTTGGCCAGTTTCTTGGATGTATGCCTCCTTCATCTGTATGTCTAATTGCCGCATGAACTTGCCTACGTTTTCTGAGCGATAAGGAAGGGTCTTTATCTTCCAGTATTTCCCCGTTGGGGATTCCTCGTCATCACTGTGGGCGCCGACTGGTAACATCATGTTGATGTATCGCTTGCGGAACTTGTTGGTTATTGCAAATAGCACTCAATTGTCTTGGAGCTGATACCGGATGACATTTATCAGCAACTGTATATTCCAAGAGAGCGAGAAAACTTACACGTTCTCGATTCTTCTGGTGTTTTTTTTCTCACAATCTTTGAGTACCTTTCCACTCTCCTTCTTTTCCTTGTTGTAGTTGTTGAAAACAACAAAGTGAACGTAATGATTGTACGCTTGGATGAGTAAATCGGTTGCGTTGATCATCTTTGGATTGATGTTGAAATGCTTGTATGCGTTGGAAACAGCCATTTCTTGAAATGTAGTAATGGCAGCAATTCGAGAAGCTGAGTTGTACAGGGATGATGCATCCTTGTCAAGGTTTGGGCACCAAACTTGCATCCCAAGCCGGGTTAAAAGTCCGGGGGCATACCAAATGTGGATGACTGATTGGCCAATTTTAAACCGGCCAGATTTAGCGTTCTTTAGACATTGAACCTTGCTGGAGTTGATGATACTAGGGCTCTGGGTTGACGAAGCAGCTTGTTGAACTTGTTTGTCGTTCAAAAAGCGGTTGTAGAATTCCTGAAGATTACGCAATTCCGGGGCCTTTGGGACCAACAATTGTGTGAGAAGACCCCAGAGGATCTTTATGTGTGTAAACATGGCATTCTGTCAACAAAAAAGAATCAGGCCCCTTTAAGCGTGAACCCAAGAAAAAGAAAACAATATGTAACTTTGTTGTGGTGAATTCAGGGGGGAAATCTGCAGTTTGCATCTGTTGAGGATGTCGTTTTGGCGATGGTGCCTTGGATTTGGCAATTTGTGCTCTGAAGGACTTGAGAATAACCTTTTTCTTGTCCTTTGGTGTAACGTTTGCACTTGCCGGCGGTGCAGAAGCAGCTTGATTGACTCTGCAAGGGGTTGAAACCGGCGGGGCCTTCGGTACAGTGCTTTGCTTACCTTTTGAACGAGCCAACGGGCTGGAGGTAGCAGGCTGGTTGGGCTGGGTGCTGGGCAATTTCTTCTTCTTTGCGGATGGTTTTTTTTGGCTTGCAAGAAGTTTGGCCTCAAACTTCTTGGTCAGATTTATCATGTCTTCTCAATGCTTAGAAGCTTGTTGTTCTAAGATTTCTGGATAGACTGGATATCGGCGGGAGGGTTTGGTGTGCTGCCACTTGGGCCGGCGGTTGGGGTCCAGGGATTCTGAGACGCTTGCATATTAAAATATAGTTGGCAAGAAAGGCTGTGGAAATAATGTTTTGTGCGCAGTAATCTGCACTATGCATTTTGCATATCTTCAAACCTAACTCTGGACCGACTCATCTAGTTATACTCGCTCAACCGGTAGATGTATCGGTAGGATCAAAACGTCAACTGCTTTGATTCAATCCCATTAGTCAAGAATTGGAACGAAGCCAATCCGTAAACTCATCAAGCTCAGAATTCTAGGTAACACTCTAAATCAACTCAGATACATGACACTGCCAGCATAATTGCCTAGGATGAAGTCATCCCAGTTAAACTGGGATGCACTCAACCAATTTAAACTTGGTTGAAATAAACTGATGAAATATAAATCCAAGGGACCCCCCTTGGTTTTATATTTCATTGGTTGAGTTCAACCTACTTTAAATTGGTTGTTTGCATCCTAGTGTAACTGGGATGAACTCAACCTAGGTAATTATGCTGGCAGTGTGAACAATTATTAATCTACAAATATCAACTACAACTAGATTTGGGAAAAGAAACATCAAGTTTAGGAGGAGTCAAGGTCAAAAGAATATCACATTCATCTAGTTGTTACTGCGAGGTACTTAGCATCTCTAGTCTCTACTGTTCTTTCTTTATTCATTTGTCTAGTCTTGATGTATTAACTTGCTTGTTTTTCTTCTTCTTAAGTCTGTGTTTTGTTTAAGATAGTTTTTTGTCGCTTGTCATTGTCATGTTGTCATCTGCTGGTTGTGTTTAGTGTTGGTTACTAGTCAGTATATTTGTTTTGCTTGCTTGTTATCTTCTCAGCTCAGTTTATTTCATTCTCTGATTTCTGGTCATTTTCATTTATTTCATTGTTTATTTTTATTTAGTCTACTACTACTGGCGAAATATAAAATCTCTTCAATAAAGAGTTCCTGACCAGCTTCACATGATGCTGTGTGTGTTAGAAGTTAAGCGTAGTATGGGTGTGGGGCATCAGAGCATGGAGGTGGATTATGGAGCTATTTATATACATGTTTGCTTACTCATCGCTTACTCATCATGTTAAAGCCTTGAAGGGATTATGTATTAGGTTTTGCTGTTCCTTGAATCGCCAAGGTTGTTCTGATTCATCTCTTAGATGAGGTATGTAAATCTAAGGTTGAAGCCTTGAAGCAATTATGTACATGTTGTGTTTGGCTTTTGCTTGAACCGCCAAGGTTGTTCTGGTTCATCTCTGAGACGGAGGTATGTAATTTTATTGTTCTCCAAAACCATAAAGGTTATTTTGGTTCATCTGTAGCATGCAGTGAGTGATGGTCGCATGCAGCTGTCGGGGGGCTGTTCAGTCGGATCAAACTTGCTCTGTGCTGCAACAGGGTGTCGCAGGCAGCCGCAGTGACAGCGCCCTGTCAGCTGTGACAGTTAGAGACTGGCTCAGTAATAACTGTTATAAACTTAAGGACCTGAGTTCAAGCCACACTCATGACCACATTCAATAAAAAAATCATTTATTTAAATTATATCTATTTTTTACCAAAATTAAGTTATAATTTAATTAATGAAAATCTTTGGAAAATTAATTTTCAAACATGCAATAAATGGATAGAGAACCATTTATTGGCATAGTTTTCTTCTTGAAAATCCTGGAAGATCCAAGATTAACACATAGTAATTTATAGTATAGAATTACACATAAATAAAGGTAAATCTTCATGTAAAGTATATTAATTATGCAATAATGACTTATAAATTAATTCCCACATGTTTAACTCTCCAGAGCAAGCGCTTTTCCAAGCACTAACCCCAAAGAAAGTTACATGTACATGTGATTAATAATTATTTAGTTTAATTAAGAAAATTAAACATTAAATTAATTTAATTAGTGTGAAATAAATATGGCATCATTTTAATTAAAAATAACACCATATTTCACTTCTTACCACGAACAGGCTGAACAGATTCACCTGTCAACATTGCCCCAATCCCCACTGTCAAATAAATTACAGAGGGATTAATACAAAATATTTATTATTTAAGGAGGAGGTTTCTTCACCAAATTGAAGACATCTCCCCCCATCAATTTTAACATACAACAGATAACTTATTATAAGCTACAAAGGCGCTCACCTTCTCCTGTAAGTAAGGAGGACTGGCCTTTATTTATATACTATCTTATTTAGTTAAAATTCTTCAAACAAATTCCCCCCCAATCAATTAAATACTTTTAATTGGATTGGAAGAACCGTGTATCAATCTGGTTAGCCCTTCTGAGGGTTTATTCCCATCAACAGAAGTTTTGGCAGCAGGGTAATAACCTGTTCTTTTGATACTTAGTGTTTTTATAAACACTTAAGTTATTATTCTTATTGGTATTTACTTTATTACACTTTTAAGTGTAATATTATTATTTTAGTCCTTACTGTACACGCCACAACAAGTGGAGTAGAGTACAGAAAGCTGACAGCGAACATCCCTTCTCTCTCGATTCTCTTGTTCTCTCGTTTATTGTTACTCATATTGGCATCCATTCTTTCAAATTTCAGGCTTGTGGTTATCATCAACATTCCTCTTATTTTCTTTTTTCTTTGCCAATACTTAGCGCTCCCACTAGGACTAGAGCATGAGAAAGTATATAATAATACTCACTCATTTTTATTAATCTTGAAATCACTAAACAAAGTCATTATTCTTTATTATCTAAAAGTGTTTTTACTAGTATTAGTATTTTAAGTTGAAGCTGCAATAAAGTGTTATGCCTCAATTTCCTACACTTTACCGGTGGCTAGTTCTGCGCGACGTAAGAGCGTCTCCCGCAGGGGGATGGGACCCAGTAGCTCAACTCCAACATTATATACTGTGACTTTTTTGATATCTGCTGCAATAAAACACCTGAACCCAAATTCCTATGAAGAGAGTTGGTGATGATCTTCTTGAAAATGTATCAATGTGAGTATTTCACTTGTTGCAAAGTTGTAAAAACTGCGAACTACAGGATATATTTTCTCATATCAAGATTGTATGAAACTACTGTAAGCAGGTGTTAAGCAAGCAAAGCAAATAGGTAGGGTTTTCATCATCAGAAGCAGGGCCCTTTTCTCGACAAACTTTATTGAGAATTAATGCCAGTTTGCAAGACTAGTTTTGATGGATGATAAGCCTGTCTAGTCGAGGGATTTTGGCTGCTCCCCTCTTTTTCAAACTCTTCTCTGATTGAGAGCCCGTTGGATAGCCTTTTGTAAAAATCCATGAATGCCTCAAGAACGTGTCAGCGAGGGATTCAGTCGTGACCCGAGTACAAAACCATGATTACGCAATTTTCACACCCTTTCCCAGCAGGATACGGTCTCCGTCGAGGTTCGGGATGTATGTACTGGATTTAAGCGCTTGGCAAGGTTTGACTGCATGTTTGCGATCCTCGAGTCCAATCCTCCACAACTTGTAACGGCGGGTTCCCTAGACTTCTTGCCAGCTCCCGTGTTCCCCATGCAGCACTATGTGATACCAGCTCAACAGAATTTCACCGCAGAAGGCCACAGTTGGCTATTGGGTCATTTTTCACCCTTTAAACAATCTAAATGAGGTGTGATGCGCTCATGTTTGCCAGCGGTAACAGGCGAGTCATGTTCGAAGAGACGCAGTGCGGCCCGAAGAAGGTGAAAACTGGTTGGCAGCTCGAAGAACTTCGGTGTACATGGGGCAGCATGGGGCCCGAAAGAGATCTTTTTTCAGTTGATCAAGGGAATACCAGGACTTGGAAGCTATCCAGATAAGCTGGGTTCTAGTTGGTAGGGTCCAAGAAATTTGACGACAGGCTACTGTTCTAGTTGCATTGTCTCTAGATCCCTGCTGCAAGTTACTGCAACACACCTCGAAAATGAGCAGTCTCGACTTCCCAAGATGTAACTATCCCTCATATCCGTGATTGGTTGCCCATCGGCCCAAGGCCCACGTCCAGTCACGGCAAATTCGGCACATTTTTCCCGACCACCAATTGGGCCTCCGGCTTTCAGCCCTGCTGCTGCTGCTGTTCGTTCACAGTGACGTTTCACGCTTCCTCGCGCTTGGTCCTCTTGCCGCTGAGCTTGTCAGTACCAATGAGAGCACAGTCTCTTGACTCTCTTTGAGGCCAGTATATGGCCCATGCAAACAGAGAAACATAGACTAATAGTTTCTGGGTGAGCTCAGACGCTATGTTACCCATTCGCCAAAATTGGCCTGGGCTAAACCTGGCTTGGATGCAGGTTAATTTCTTTACTAGCCAGTCTCTACTAGTCAGGGAGCTAGCCAATGAGGTCTATGGATCCGCTAATCAGAAGGCCAAGATTAGCTACCTCACTCAATTCTCTTCGGCCAATTTGCTTCCTTAATATATTTTCTCCTTTCGGCATATTTCGAAGCAGCTCACTTTAGGTCTATAGAATGTCTCAGTTCAACCGGAATCAAGAAAACTCACATGAGCCTACACCTCTGGGTCGCGAACCGGCTTCTCCGTTAATCACCTCATTTAGCAACGGAGAGCCCTCCCGCTTGGTATCACCTCTATCAACATATTCTCCGAATTCTTTCTACCTTCAGAGGGAGAGGTCCAACAGTCCTCCACAGTCAACCCGCGAATTGTTGAACGCTTTTCCCTCTCCTCGGATTTCTTCGCCTGGTCAAGCCTTCCTATCACCTTCTCAGCCTTCCGCAGCTTTGAGAAACTACCATAACGAAACCTTGCCCCTGAATGTAGTCTCTGCAAGCCCTGCGGTGAATTATCTTAATCGGTACTCACCGATCCCTCTGGCTACTGAAGAAAACCCATCAGCTACATTTCCTCCCAATAGCGGACTCGGTATAGCGGATACGGTGTATGGGGAGCCAAATCTATCCCCGCCTGAGCAGCAAGAAAATGTGCTCGACTATCCCCAAAGCTCTCATGAAACCCCCCGACATTCACACCGTTTCTCAGTGCAAGATGTTGATAACTTTTACCAATCTGGCATTAATTCTCCCAGCGGCAATTCAGAACATTTTGGTCAGCAAGATCGACGCGACTCTAGGAACTTTGATCACGTCAAGCGGCTTTCCATGATGCCACCCCCCGAGCCAATTGAGATCCCAACAGCAGAAGACGTTAGGTTTGGAATAAAAGGTGCAAAAAGTATTGGCTGGACGGAGGTTCGTCGACAAAGTATGATCCGGCAAACATCCAACAACTCGAATTCATCCAACCAAGGCTGGAGACAAAGTTTCTTTGGAAAATTCGGTAGCACAGATGACATGAGTAACTATGCAGAGATATCTGAACCTATGGAAACCAATGGGAGAAGCAAGGAAGAATTGGAGGAGCTGCAGTACTTTCCTAGGAAAACAGAACCATCCTTGTCTATCAAGGTGGAACAGCCCAACCTTGCTAGATCGCACGACACTACATTTCTAATGAATACGGATTCCAATGTATCTAATCCATCTGCGAGTTTCATGCGACCTATTAGTATGGCTGGGGACCAAAATCTCAAAATGATGCGCGGAGACAGACTGGATCCAGTGAGCCCAATCAATCGAGCCTGGTTCCTCAGAGACCTCAATTTTTGAAAGAGACTATTCCTTATTGTTTGCTTTTTCTTTACAGAATCCTACTGCCATGCGATTTTGTCCGCCTCTGGATACCTCTGAATCAATGCCTTCTTTTCGTGGTAGTACGGCAAGCGTTCTATCAGGAAATGAGTCTGGCCTTTACAGCAGATTTGGAAGCACCAGAATGACGGAGGATTTTTCAATTAGAGAGAAGGAGGATGATAAACGCCTTGGATATTTACCCCACAATCTCGATGTATTCGATTTTCGCGAGGCGGAGGTGGATGATGCACTTCATGATCCTGGCCCCATTCTGCCCCGGAAAGGCGTTGACCGTATGATTGTGGAAAGCAAAGCGGTTTCAGGCGAAACTGATTGGTTATCTGCCAGAGGCTGGCTTAACGCAATTGGCCTGGCAATACTAGCAGTGACTCTGGTGTCTTTGTTTGCCGGGTTTCCGATCATCGATTATTTCATCAAACATCCCATAGGTACTCTTGGGGGCTTCAATCTCGGGGGGATCAATGCCACTGGTCAGGTACCGGAGATACGTGGCTTGCGAGGGCTAATCGATTCTGACACACCGCGATCAGCTAGAACAAAAAAAGGGACGGATGGAAAAGACTATCAACTGGTTTTTTCTGATGAATTCAATCAGGACAATCGTACATGTAAGTTCTTTTATGCTGTACGAAAAATAAATGCTTCTATCATCGAAAATTGATGGCTCAGTGATCAAAAAGTTTCATCGCTACTTGAATCAACAAACTCATTATTGACTTGATCTTGTTTATCTGGACGTTCGTCGACGTCGTCACAGTTTGGCCAGGAGACGATCCTTATTGGGAAGCAGTGGGTGAGTCCCAACTTTGAGCTCTTTCTTATGAAATTGAGAGAAAAAAAAGTTAACAAATAATCACGAAATAGATCTCCATTATTGGGCTACCAGTAACCTTGAATGGTACGATCCCGATCAAATCATAACTCGGAATGGATCGTTGGTAATTTCTTTGGACAAAGTGGCCGACCCCTCCAAGAATCATAACCTCGACTTCAAAGGGGGCATGCTGCAAAGTTGGAACAAGTTTTGTTTTACAGGGGGTATCATAGAGGCTTCTATATCTTTACCGGGTGATCCAAAGGCTGGTGGATTTTGGCCTGCGTTTTGGACGATGGGCAACTTGGGACGAGCTGGCTACGGCGCATCATTAGATGGCACATGGCCATACAGTTATGACACCTGCGATATAGGTACATTGCCAAACCAAACTGATCCTAGAACCGGAGGACCCATTGCTGCTACAACAATGGGCGACCCCTATCACGATAATGTATTGAGTTACTTACCTGGTCAGCGTTTCAGTCGGTGCACATGTCCCAAAGCCTCTGGAAAAAACTATCACCCGGGCCCGAAGCATCCTGATGGTACTTGGGTGGGGAGAAGTGCGCCTGAGATCGATATGTAAGCTTCCTGAGAGGGGGTGAATAAATTAGTTGAAAGAGCTAAAGTAGCTGACATCTTAATAATTTGGGGATGTCTTTAGTCTTGAAGCGATCACTGATTCAAAAACCAAGTTGGGACAAGTCTCACAGTCTCTACAGTTGGCTCCGTATAACGCCAATTATCGCGTGGTAAGCATCCAAAATACCAAAAGGGAAAAACACAAGCCCTTTGTTTTCCAGAATGTTGTGCTGGAACCGACACAAGCTCTGATGTCTGCATCTCCGGTAGAACAACCGCACCCAGGGGAACGTGAAAGTCGCCGATAATCCATTTGAAACAGCCTTGAATACATACACAGGAAATATATACCAACAAGCCGCCTCTGGCCTTAGTAACACCGACCAGGTGCGCTTCCTTTTTGGGGCTTCACGATATTTTTCTCATCAGAGCATACATCCCTCAAACTTAACTTTGCTTTGTGCTTCATCCATCTTCCAGACTTCATACGAAGGCAAAGGATACGCAAGCTATGGATTTGAATATGCTACTTCAGATTCAGCCAATCCGTATATCACTTGGACCCAGAAGGATCAAGTGAGAGCCCGTTCAATATCTTTTGAAGAGTATTTCGTCAATTGACTGACAATTGTTTTGATAGTTTATGTGGCAAATCACTCCCGGAGCGATTGGACCAGACCCATTAACTCAAATTGGTCCCAGGGTGATTCCGAATGAGCCAATGTACATATTACTCAAGTAAGTGTTCAGTTTCTGCTGTTAATAATTTACGTTTAAAGCTGAGATAACACGATTGGATATATGACAAACAAAGCCTTGGGATTTCATCGACGTTTGGAGCGGTTGACTTGAAAAAGCTAGGTCTCCCAGTGAAGATGAGGGTAGACTGGGTTCGAGTCTATCAGCCAGCGGGCACACCCATTAACACCAACTGTAGTCCTAGTAACTACCCCACTGCTCAGTACATCCAAGACCACCAAGCAGCTTAGTGAGTGTTCTGTTATTTTTTAACTTGCATGATGATTGTCTTCATATACTCTTGCTTCTTCTTCTGCAGTATGAATCCTAACCTAACCACATGGGCACAATACCAGCAAGCCCACGGAGACAACACTGGAAACGCTAAAACTGGCTTTCCTAAAAACAAACTCCTTGATACATGCTGAATTGACTTTTCTCGAGCTGAAGGATAGACTTCGAAAGCCGATCATCTCCTTCAAATCTACGCCACTTCTTCATTTCTTTCTTAACTCTATGAAGTCCTTCTTTTAAAACATATACCTTGTTATTTTTCATTGAACTTAGATGTCTATCAGTCACCACCTATGTAACTCAAAAATCTATTCCTCTTCATCTAACTTATCATTGGCACTTCTATCGCTATCCTACATAACCACACATTATTTTATCAGTTTTTCGCATTTCGTGTTTTGGATTGTCTGTATTCGTACATCACAACTGACATATACTATATTAATTCATTTTCCTTGTATTACTCATCAAGATTAATAACTGTCAAATGCACATGCCCCTTCCCTTTTCAAACCAAAACCCATTCAAACCTGCTGTGTTAAAAAATTGAAGTCAGACCGCGCGAAACCTCCAACAATCGTTGAAAATTTGCCAGGTCTTTCATTCCACTTCTATTGAATTGTGTCTTTCACCAAAACCTGGCAGTGAGTGCTTTGCTCATGGGCGAGAGTAGATTTAACGGATACAGGGGGTCCCCTTAAAAGGTCCAATATAGAGCCCTGACAAGGAGTTGCTCAGTTTCTCTACATTTCTTGGAGCAGAGAAAGTTGAGCGATTGGTTTTAAAAGAATCTAAACAACTAAGAGATTCAATTTCTTAATGAGAATGTTGCCTTTTTAATTAAATACAATAAATGTGAGAAAGTGATTTACCTAAGAGCAGCTTGACTGATAGTTTTCTTAGGAGATAAGGGAGAGAATAAAATAAGGGATAATTGGAATGAAATAAGAAAGGAATTGATTGTAATTGAGAAGTTATATGATGGGATTGTGTCGATGACTTGAGAGAAGAAATAAGAGAGAGAGAGAGAGAGAGAGATCAGTCATTGCAGTTCATGAAAATTTTTTTCTTATAAATTCTCTAGAGTCTTATCATTCATCTCTAAGGATAATGACTTACAGCAATAATTCTATTTTGTCTTATTTATATATTGCTGGTTTGTTCTGATGAAGTGTTTTCTACATAATGTTAATATTAGCATTAGTTTCTTTATTCTTCTACTCTTCCTAGTTTGTCTACAGAAAACAGACAACTTACCATTTAAGGAGTCAAGAGCTATTCTTTCTAGAAGGCTGCACACCAGGAAAAAACAATGATCACTTGGCTACAAGTAACATCAAAAATTACAACGGGGCCTGTGTACTTCCTGATGTCACTTGTAGGCAAGTGATCATTGTTTTTTCCTGGTTCTGGGACCATTTTTAGTTGGCTGGGGTTTTGTAGGTTTTTGAGTTCAAATCACTTTATTGCAACTAGATTCTAAATGCTAATAGTAGTAAAGTTCTTGAAAACAAATAGAGTAGAATGAATAGTGAGTAAAAAATAGATTCAAGAAAATAAAGAGAATGAAATAGCTTTTTATCAATAATGCCTTCTTATGATCTAATCCTAAGAAAACCTCAGTAAGAAACTTCTAAGAATATTTATGGAGATAATAGACAGTAACAAACAAGCCTGGAAGAAATAAGAAGTGTCAATAACAGAAGCAAGATACAGTAGAAATGTAATGTAATCAGATAGAGAGAATAAATTGATCAAGTACCTCCACTTGCTTTAAAGCTTAGCCCCTCCTAAATTCTTTGAGTTTATTGAGAGGGGTGTTTTGGAGAAGATCTGGCTGTTAGGGTGCTAGAAAATGGATTAAGGGATTGGTTTGGGTTTGTTGAGATGGTTTGTTGTAAGTCTTGACGAGTCTGCCCACAAATTCAATAGAGCACGTGGGGTCTGAATCTCTTGTCAATTCACCTCTTATGCATAAAGGTTCATGCATATCATTGGGTCTGAATTATTATTCAACAGGTTTTGCAAGTTGTGGAAGTAAATTTGTTGATCTACCTATGTCTGGAGCATGAGAATTTTATTCATAAGCCTAATGGTTTTATGTCTGGGACTGTGGAATGGTCTGCTTACCAATTCTTGCAGCTAGTTTTTGTTTATTTGTATTTGCATAGGGTAAGCCCTTTTTAGCTGGATTCTCACAGGTTTTGACTGAAAAGCCTGCTGGATTTAAGATTGTCCTCTTTTCTGTGAGAGTATTGTCAATTGTAGATTTTTCCTCTCCTCCTTGAATAGCAGTGGGTTGAGATTAGGCACGGCAACTGAATTATCTAGCCGTGATTTTCCCTTCTTCTCAATCAATCATTTGTCATTATTGGTGTTAGTGTGAAAAAAGGATTTATGCAAGGAAGATCCAAGGATTTACGTGAATGATTATGCCAGGTAACTTAAGAAGAAGAAGGTTAGGAAAACAAACAGCTTGGAAATACAAACCAGAAGATTATAAAACAGATGTCATTGTGATTGTTATGGAAATTTCTCATTGAACTGTTTTTTTTTCTTCTTTTCATCATCATTAAAGCCTTTCAAATATAAATACACAATTCTAAAAACTAGTTATTTGCCAAAATTACCAAAGCCTACAAATCCAACCTTTTCATCTTAAGAAATTCTTAATCCTTGCAATTAGAAAGTCCACTTGTCCTCATTAGCTCTTCTGTAAATATTTGTGAGATACATTTTCTCTGGCCTGTCCAATATCTTTCAAGTGTGATACTTTGGTAATTACAATTAGGTTGTTCATGTGGAAGATAGTCAAGGAATTGCATACTTTTCAAGTTGATCACATGGCCATCATTGGCCAGGGTCAGTCAAGATTTTACCTCAAGGTTGAAGCCAATCAATGTTAGGTAATTAATTCAAAATCTGTGACATGAGAGTTGTGCATACAACTAGGGTCTATTTTAGTATGTGTTATCTTCATTGAACTTGAATCCAAGGCCTGCATCAAGTTTGTAATTCTTCAGACTCAAGAAGAACCACAAACTCCGCTTGTAATCAGAGTTGAATACCCTTAATTCACTGTTGATTAAATCTGAACTGCTTATCACCTATATCCAATCCATTCACTCATGTAACAGAACTTGGGAAATTGAGGATGAGAATGGTTATAACTCAAGTGGAGGCCTGCTGGTATTTTCCATTCTCGTCTATTAACCGTTTCCTTGGTTTATTTTTGAGTCACTGTCCGGACTAGAACTCAAGAATGTATATGCTACTATTAGATTTTGGAGTTAGCTGAAATCAAGTGTCTTGATTTCTAGAACCTACATGGTAGCAATAGTCAACCCTTGCAAACTTCCATTGTAGGTCTAAAGTTAGAATAACTAGCAGTATAGGGGTATCAACAATATTGGGGACTCATTGGATAGCTCAGAGGATGGTTGTGTCTTGCAGACTTTTTTAAAGAAACTCAATTGTCACAACTGGTTGGATTGGAAAAAATGATTCCAGAATTTTATCACGGCAAAAGGCTATGCAAACATTATGAAGTTTCAAGTTTTGTGGGAGAGAAATTTAGGATTTGAGGAAGGTGTAAAGTTGAGAGAGGAGATTATCTTACAGAACTGATGGGACTAGGTTTTATGATCTCAGACTCAATAGTTTTTATTTCATATACAAGGAGCAGAGTTGAAGGAGAAAACTAGAGAGCCCCCTTGCAAGATCCAAAGGGTGCCAGAGCAAAATTACACTTAGAATAAACAGTAAAAGGAATTTTGGACAGGAATAAGACTGGAACAGGCCAGGGGACATGAACAGGAACAGGAACAGGAACAGGAACAGGAACAGGAAAAGGAAAAGGAAAAGGAAAAGGAACAGTAAAAGGAAAAGGGACAGGAACAGGAACAGGAAAGTAAAGGGAACAGGAACAGGTAATAAGAGTGTGAGCAAAAAATCAGACTCATATTCTAACATGAAGGACAATTGGTTTAAGAACAAAAAGGATACCAATGAATTTCAGAAAATTTCAGCACAGTTTTTGAACAATCTCTGGCCAGCAGCTGAGTAAGATCTCCACCCAGCCATCTCTGAAAACATTGGCAAAATTTACAGTGCTATAGAAGCTTTTGCAAGCACCTGTGGTGAAACATTGATTATCATGTTATGCAAGCAGATTTTTATATTAATAAATTGTTCCTAAATCCTTTATTCATCCTTATCTGAGAATTTATTCAAGTTTTGGAAATTGCACACGTCTCTTCTCATGAATCTTCAGTCTCAACCTAGCTTTATGATCATGCTGACTGGAATTGCTACATCTCTTCTCATTTTAAGTTTGAATCAAGAAGAAGGCTTAGCTTTGTTAATTCAAAGTGTTTACAATTCAAAACCTTTTACCTTTGAAAAGTTTTATGATTGAATTTTAATTGAGGACACTTGGAAAGGAAGTGTTTTGACTGAGTCTTCATATTTCTCTAATCATAATGTTCAACCTGGGAAACAATCTTTCAATCAAGATCATCAGTGTACTTCCACTCTTTGTGAATCTGGTGCTCATCATGGTGGATATAGTGGAAGCAACTCAAACCAAGGAGGATTTGAAGGTGTAAACCCTACTCAAACTGCTCCATAAAAATTTTGATTCTATCCCTGATAATTTTGCGAAATTCTTTAACGTTCAAATGAAGAAGTTCATGTACAATCAAGAAAGCTTATCTGAAGAGAATGATGTCAAACATGCCTATACCATTCAATAAAAAAAGTACTATCATTATGTCAATCCTGAGGATAATAGGTTTATAATCATTGATGAGGTCAATGCTCACAGGATGTCTTCCCCAGAATAAAAACAGCACTCTGATTCTCAATTTGGGTGCATTCAAGACAAATTTTTGTGATTTCAAATTATTATTATATCCCAAACCAATGCACAAGTCTATCCCAATCTACACTGGATCCATTGAAATCACCCATTTCAACATTAGGGGAACCCTGATTTATCAAGCCTTTTATGCCCTGAATGGTCCAAGAAACCTCATCTCAGTCTCTCAGCTTGAAGATCATGGTTCCCAACTGGTGGTGAAAAACCATCTGATTCTGTTGAGGGTAATTTGATGAAGTGTTGTTATTGCATATTCATTGTTAGGTGTACATGTGGCATACACATTTAAAAGCTTGTTCACTTGTTAAGTTTTCTGTTTCTCTCACCTTCTTGGTTTCTCTTTCACCATTGAGTACTGTCGGGACAATTCCAATTTCAAATCTCTCAAGTCTCAAGAAGGCCAAAGAAAAAGAAATAATCAACATTCAGGTAAAGAAGAGTTATTGTTTCAACTATCAACAAGAAACTCAGTTACTTATTGAACTCATTTGAATCAACAACAATAGATTTGAAAGTTGAAGACATTAGTGGTTCAAGACGAGTTTAATCAAGAAATCTATAAATTGGAGTCTTAGCATTTGTTTTTCTTTCTAGTCTCATATAATAGTATTTGTTAGATTAAAATACTGAAATCAAGTGTTCTTCAGACTTTATTGTTGTAGTTAGTTGTTGTAATCAAGTTTTTTGTCTACTATTGTGGTTTCAGTTCCTAGTATAGATTGCTTCTTTATCCTGTTTTTATATTGTTCTTTCTAGTTGTTGGCTTTCTCTACTTTGACTTACTCATCAGATATGTTATGTTTTCTTATGGTTTTGTGTTTAGTTTCTTTACTACTACTGGCTGAAATAAATATATATTTGCAACAAAGAGTGATTTCAAACCTCCACAGATTCTTGTTTTCTTGGGCCAGAAATTATGAATTTACACCTTGTGTGGCTAGAAGGATATGAGTTCTCGGACTCACAGAGGGTGACAAAATCCACAAATTTGTCAGTTGAGGTTTTACCCTAGTTGGGTCCCCCATGCATTCCCTGCATGTGATTGGTCCCACCCTATTTTGATCCTCTGATGGGATCATCTGGAGATGCTTCTGAAGCTCCTGTCTCAATACATGTCATGTGGTTATCATATGATGAATAAATTTCAGAAGCAAATGATCCAATTTTCTTATATACAAATCTTCTTGTTGGTATGAAGGTTATTCAGCACAAGCACTGTTATTTTCCTTGATAATGCGTTGGATGATTGGCATCATGGGTGCTTCCAAAGCCGTGCATGATGGAACAATCACAGAAATATCACAGGACTCTGTGTAACTCTCTCTCTCTCTCTCTCTCTCTCTCTTTCACCTGCACTTTGCTTCCTTCTGTCATGCTTGGAAATCTCAGGCCACCAAAGCTGAGCTTGAACCTGAAAAGATGCCATGCTCTGTGATCCCAAGGACTGATATCCTTCAAGCTCCACAAGGGGCAAGGCAAAAATATCAGATAAAAATAGGCATTTTTGTATTTTTAATCTTTCATATTAATATTTAAAAGATTAAATGTTTTATGGAGGGGGCAGCAAGCTGAGGTGGTTAGTTCCCTCCAAATGTTCCTGTGCTAGAAGAAGGGGAACTGAATCTTTAAAACTGGGGCCTGCAAGCAGGGGTGTGTAGTCCCAGTGGATATAGTGGCTAAGAAAGGGCCACAACTCCTAATATGAAAAAGACTTACTGTATGCTTTGAGGGAAGGCGGTGGGGGCGGATTATTGTGGGAAACTAGGCAGCTGGAAGCGGTTGGGAAGGTGGTCTTGAAGGCTGGAAAGAGTTGGAGTTGGGAAAAAGAGGCTTTGAGTCTTGAGGACTGATTTACTGGGCAGGACACTAGTAGGATGGACTGGTGGAATGCTGGTTGTAAATATGATATGGTGTATCAAGCCCGTTTGGGCCCGTGTTTAAGGCATGCTTGGCCGCGGACAAGCAGGGCTTAACCACCGGCCCACACAGCTTCATTTCACCCATTCTTTGCGCGCTTGATCTTGGCTGGTGCTTAAGCTAGCCTGATCTTCTTTTATGCCAAGCGTCTCAGGACTGCCACACATCACAAGAACCGTGAACTAATCATACAGGTCAGATTTTTTGTTCTTGTTTTTTTTTTCTCAAATCAGGCCATATCATTAATCTTTCAATATTTGTTTCAAATTCAGAATGACAAACAAAAACGTGATGAGCAAAAGGGAGCTCTGATTGGAATCACGCAAATCAGAAGCCAGAGAACTTGCACAACGACTTGCAGAGCTTGGCGTGGCCGGCTGACTTGATCCGGGGACAAGCCAAGCTTAAGCCTGACCCCACCCTCCTTAAGCACCGGTCAAGCGGGACTGAAGCACCAGCCAAGTGCACTTAAGCAGCGGACAAGCGCACTTCAGCAATTTTGGGGCTGGCTTAACCACCGGCCCAGACAAGCTTTATACACCATAGAGCTGGGTAATCAAAATACAGGGGGAAGAAAGGGCCTCTTAATTGCCTTTCTGGAGCTCTGATGGCAAAAAATCAAGTGTTCTGTTGGCTATGGGGAACACTACAAGGAAGGAGTTATCCCCAGTAGAAATAAATGAGGTGATTTATCAAATTATTACATGTACAGGCTGTCAATAATTTTATGATATTATCTGAGGGCGCTTCAAGAGCTGTTGGTTTGATGTACACCATGTATATCGATCACTTGATCAATAAATATTTCAAAACACATCATCAAATTACTGTACAAATGTATGTTTCTGTTTGATTTGGTTATTTCATATACAAGGGTCTGTACCATGAGAACGATTGTCATACTGGAATGGTGGACACATTTCCAGCTCTCCATTTGCTTATTTTGATGACCGAATATCCTGGGAAATGTGTCAGCACCTATTGTTTTTCTCCCCGCAATCAAAAGAGCTTGTCATTGATTTTGATTGTACAAGTTTCCCTTCAGTTTATTTGAAGTTATCTAATGGTGTCTTCCTCCCCTTTTCTGCTATATTGGGGAACTTATGCAGTATGTATTTGTATGAGTTAACACTATTCAAAAGACTCTATACATTGTGATATGTATGTCAAACATTATTTAATATTTTATTTATATGTGTATAAAAGATAATTACACAGTTTATTTAAGTTATTATCCCGTATTCTAAGGACCTCCACATACTAGAATACTGTGATATTACCTATGTTTATACACCAGGAAAAATAAATTGTCACTAGACTACAGGTGACATCAGCCTAGGTACAATGAGCTACCCATCAGTAGTGATGTACAGCCCTTTGTAGGACATAAAGGGGCCATTGTAGCCTAGTTGGAGTGGAACCAGAGCTAGGACAAAGCTACAGCCATTTTTTTGTGATGTCATCAGATGTCAGGTGACAATTAATTTTTCCTGGTGATATACCTCGTAAGTATTTTTTTTAGCACTTAGTAGGAGTATTCTTACAAGTTGGTTTTTTACAATTAATAGAAGGGGGATGTTTTCTAGGGTACTTTGGCTGAGATACCCTCGGTTAATTTACTTGCTCTCTCAGAATATATGATCATATTCCCACTTATATATCTCACATTTTAATGATTTATGATTGATTTTGATATTCATTAATTTGTTTATTTCATTATTGCTATGTAATAATGTATTTATGTATTCTAAAATTTTTCTCTTTTTCTTGAGTTTATTATAATGTATGGTACATGATTACTTGTGTGTGTAATGATGTCTCTTTCCATATGTACTTTTATTAATTAATTAATTATCAATTATTATTTTGTTCTTAGTCAAGGTTGTCTCTGAACTAGTAGCAAGCTGACAAAAGCCTACAACAACAGCTTGAATATTCTGTCATCTTTGAGATTGTCTGCATGTCATCATACCCATTGTATGACAGCACACACAATACTCTCTTCATCTGGCATGTATGTGTGCTATCATCATTATCATCACATCACCATGAAGATATCTTCTTTTCTTTTTTTTTTGTGTCTCAACATTTGGGAGAGAGAGCGAGTGAACACAAGACGTCCAGAGTATTCCAGATACAGTTATGTACATAATCATTCTTTTCCATCAATGTGTCTAATTTTTAAATGTATTTGGGCTGTATTTGCGATGTCCTGCAGGTGTAAGATAAGCGGGTATATAATGTATGACGACTAATCCAGATCCATATGAGACCACAAAAAACCCATCTAATCAATTGATAAATAAACACGTTCTGAGTGAGCAAAGACAAAAAAATAGATGTACATAAATTATAACATAAAATGAATCTGTTGAAAGTAACCGACATTGAATAAAAAAGAAGGATGATTGATTGAAGAGAGAAAGGAAAACAAAAACAAAAAAAAGTAAACAGAGAGAGTCAAAAAGAAAGATACGAAGTGTGCACAAAAAGTGAGAGAAAGCGAGGGAGAGAAAGGTGGTAATAACATGAAGCAATGAGCAATAAGAGGATCTACAGGGCGACAACAAGGATGGGATGGGATGGTGGGGCAACAGCGAGACGATGAGAGGGCGATAGATAACGACAACAGTGAGCAGAAGAAGATGCAGAGAGAGAGAGACGGAGTGGTTGGCGAGGAGAAACAGACCACTAGACGAGATATCGTTGATAGATGAGAGAGGTGGAGATCGCGCCGAGGAGGGTGAAGATGAAGAACACGTTTCCGTCGCCATCGCCATCAGGAGAGGCCATCAGATTCCGCAAGGGAAGAAAGACCAAACCCTAGAACGAACGTGCAAGATCAAACATAATTATAAAAAAAAAAAAGGTTAAGATTTCAGAGGTAAACAAAAAAACAACTGAATACATGTGGGGCGGAGGGGAGAGAAAAGGGGGACTGACGACGGTGAAGTTAGAGGCCCAATTGACGGCCAAGCCCAATGATCCGGCAGCACTCACAGCATAGAGTGGGACGACTTCGCTAAGAATGACGAAAGGGATGGGGCCCAGACCTATGCTAAAGCTAGCGACGAAGAGGACGATAGCGAGGCTTGAAAGAAGTGTGATGTTGTAGTTGATCGAGAGGCCCAAGACTAAGGAAGTGATGGCCATCGATCCTGCCGAAATCAAGAGCAACGATTTCCGGCCGAGCTTGTCGACCAAGAAGATCGCGGGAAAGGTCATGATCACGTTGATGGCTGTGATGAATAAGGAGATGTAAATCGCCTTGGTCGGTAGAACTGATTTCATGATCGAAGTTGAATAGTAGAGCACTGCACTATTGATGATCAGGAGTTGAAAAAGGTTTGAGTTTGACCTGCTCGGGGGGCAAAGAGGGGGGGGGGGAAGGAGGGAGAAGAAAGGGAGAGGGAGCGACAGAGACCAGACTGAACTTGATTCCCGATAGCTGCTGGGCAAGTTGAGTGATCAGGAGGATCTTCAAGCCGCTGGCTAGGGCGGGGTCTTGTTTCCATGACTGTTGGATGAGTAACTGTGAGACGGAGAGAGGAGTGGTCTGAGGTAAGAGCTGTGGGTGTTGAAGGGATGTAGGAGTCAAGAGAGTCTCTCGTTCCAAGTCGCCGTCTAGGGAGGAGCGAGGAGACGAGGAAGGAGGCTCGACGATTTGTGCTGGGCTTAAATGGGGGGGCAGGGTGTGTGGGTTGTAGGGTGATGGATTTTTTTCGGTGACCAGTGGGGAGGTGAGCACTTGGAAGGTGGAACAAGCGGCAGAGACGATGAAGATCCAGCGCCAGGCGAACGGTCTTGCGAGAGGAAGACTAAGGAGTTGAGAGCTGAAGATACCAAAGACGATGGCCAGTTGGTTCATGACGCCTACCGAGCCACGAATCGCCGGGGGGGAGATCTCGGAGAGACAGATGGGTACGAGGACGGTGTTGATTCCACATCCGATCCCGATCACCGTGCGTCCGACCAAGATCATGCCAAAGAAGTTTGAGAGAGACATCAGCAGCGAGCCGAGTCCGATGGTGACGGCCGAGATCAATAACGTGTTCCGCTTGCCGCGTGACTGGGCGAGTTTGGAGGCATAGACCGAGCCGATCAGGCCGCCTATCGTATACGATGCCGTCAACAGTCCGAAGAGATTATCCGACATGGGTATACATGGGGTGAGGAGCGAGAGGGAGGGGTAGAGGGTTTGATCTGAGGGATGAGACCTGTTGGATCTACAGCTAATCACGTCCTGTGCTCCATTCAATGCGGAGATGTGATAGCCATACGAGAACTGTGGAGAGGAAGAGGTGAGGATGGAGACTGAGGCGCGAATGGAGAGTGAGGTAGGTACTCACGGCGCTGATGACGACCCAGCCGACGGAGAAGACGAAGTGGAGGGTGGTAGTATCCATAGTGGTGCTTGTTGATGAGTGTCAGTGAGGTGATGGTTGAGAGTCAGATGGTGGATGAGGTAGGCTCCCGCTCAAGGCTTGATGGCAGCCCTGTTGATAAAAATAAATAAATTTAAATAATTAATTAATTAATTCGATTACAGATCTCTCTAAACACATAGATACATACATACATAAATACATACATACATAAATAAATTACATTCATCAACCAAAAAATAAAATGAGTTGCTTGTTTTTTGTTCTTTCCAAACGAATAAGACAATGCGGCTGATCACCAACTAAAAAAAAAAAAAAAAAAAAGAAGATATAGATAAGAAGGAAAAGGAATATATCATGTATGCTATCACCAAAGGACGAACTTTAAGAATTTTGAAAGAACGAAAATGAGAGGAAAGGGAGAAATCAAAAGAAGAGACGATTGAAGACATAGACGACTAGGAAGAATCCTGGGAGAGTCAAGCCGAAAGTCCTGGCCAGGTCGGCGAAGTTTTTGAGTTTGATAGGGCTTTCAAACGATCCGGTCTTGGGTTTAGAGGAGGAGGGATGCTTGTCGGATAGATCCTGGGGAGGAGGGTCGAAGCGACCATGGGTGTAGAACCGGTCGAGGAGCTGGTCTTTCTCCGTCCATAGTCCGCGCAGCCATCGATCGAAGCGCTCAAGCTCTTCGGGCGATGGATCATTCATCCCAATCAACTTCTTGTCCTCTGCCGTGCTGTCTATCGTACCAGCCTCTGATGAGGATGGTGAAGATGGAGGAAGGGTGGATGGAATGGTGCCGATCGGGATCTCGGAGACCGGGATGACCTTGAGATGGATGTGTACCTTGGGTGGCGGATGGCCGTGACCAAAGATGGACTGAAGCGTATAATAATCTTGTCCATATCTTTCAAAGCAGAAATTTAATAATACCATTGAGTATCAACAATCATGAGGCTTGCCTTGAATCTTTCCAGAGGCTACTTACCCATCAGATGGGATTCCAGGATAGCCAATCGTCAGATCGATCAGCTTCAAGTTAGGAATCTTCCGACTCAAGGCCCTCATACAAAACAGAGAGCCAGTAGATCGAGGCAGTAGACAATGTTTTAAATCATCCTTGAACATACACAAGTCTGATCAGCCGGGGATTCCCTCACACAAGTTATAATAAAAAACTGGTTCTTCAAGATAGACGGACTAACCACTCCACATTTCTCGGCATACTTCTCACTCGCTGGCCGAGTTAAAGGACTGACCAAGGTGCCCTCTGGGAAGATGAGCAAGCCAATCTTGTTCAATGAGCGCATCGTTGGGTTGTATGTCTGGTCCGCCAGCTTATTGAGTTGGATCGTCAGGTCTTTCTTGTCTGTTGCCCATGACCGGTTTAAGAAGATGAACGAAAACATTTGCATGGCCTTTTTTTTTATTATATTATTATTGTAAAATTTTGATTCCAAGTGTGTTCAAAATGAGTGAGCATTCCTTTCAATCCCTGTTGACATAAAGCAAAGTATGGGGGGGGTTCTTTCTTTCCTCGGTCTAATCAAATCAAAGGAACACTTACTGGACCAACGAGCGGTACCCATTTCAACGAGGCCTTGAGAATGATGATCAGTGCACTATGGATATCTGCCAAATACGCCAGAGACCTATTGACAAGACCAAAACGGGAAGGACTGAAGATGTGAGTGTTTCTTTCTCTCAGTGGATCAACAAGGCTCTTCCCACCATATGTATAGCCAGTCCGCATAAATCTATAGAGGATCAGAATCACAGACCGTGGTATGATTAGTTATACAGCGAAAATGGGTTGGAAGGTCTTTAAATCTGGGAAGGGCCACTTTTTTTTTTGGTTTTTGTTAATTTCAAGGGGAAAAAAAGAAAGGGATTGAATGAAAGGGATGGTCAAAAACCTGGTGATTAGCCATGATGACTGCCATTTGGATATGTAGAAAAAAAAAGATGGTGGTTGATTAATGATTGAACAGAAAATTTACGTTTTTTTTCTTTTCAAAATGGGAGTATTGATTAGATTGGAGAAGAAACATAGGAGACATGACTGACTGGAATGAGAGGGTAAATCGATTGAGATGATTTTCCCATTCTTATCTCTCCGGACGGCTTGGTTTAAATCTATGGAGTCATCTGAAGTTAGGACCAAATCAGTCGGCGCAAAGATCTATGATAGAAAGAAAAAAACAAAAAAGGAAAGGAAAAGTGGATGATGAGTATATAAATAAATGATAATGGTTATTACTATGTTTGTTTGTTTGGTTTCTTTTTTTTTTTTTACCTGAGTGACTAGGATCAAGATGATAGCAAAGGTCTTCCTGGCCAGACAGTTATACTGTTGTCGGAAGTGTTTGAGGATGGTTGAGTTGAATAGGATGACGAATGGGAAGACGAGGAGTTGGGTAAGATGTAGGAAGATGATTGAGCTGAAGAAGAAGGTGTTAAATTGGATGGATTGTAGGATTGATTTCCTGGAATGTCTGGCTTGTTTTGTTGTGGTCATCCTTCTTGTTGAGTTAGTGATGGTGGTAGTAGTGTTGGTGTTGGTTGAAGTTTGGAGTTTTTGGTGATGAGAGTGTTTCAGTTGGTGGCTTATATACAAATTAAATTATTTCTTTTTCCGATCGATTTTTATTTAATTTTGGGTAAATTTACAGATTTAGGTAAGTAAGTTGCTGTGTAAAAATTCACACAGCATCGAGCCAAACCTTAATAGTGATCACCTTTACTTGACACCCCTGTTGTTCAGCACCAGCACCAGCACGTCCAGCACCACTCTTTAATTTATTTTAGCTGCCCCAACTCAACAAGACAGACCCAGAACGAAAGGAAGATTGAAGAACCACTTATATCAATCTATCCCAGCTGCACTTACCTGATCATTCCATCTCATCCATCCTCATACATATTACCCAGATATCCTTTCGAGGAGACATCTTGATCCACACACACACCCAACAAACCGATCAGAGGAGCTCTCCAGGAGCTTGATGTAAATACCAGATTTCTGTGAGTAGTTGATCATCAGCCGTCAAGAAGTAAATAACCACAACCCCCATCTTCATCATCACTGTCCCTGAACAAATCCAGAGAGACAGTACTCATTTACGGAATATTTAATATCCGATCGAAAGTCTTTATTTCTGCACTTGTTCGACAATCTAACACCAGTTACATAATCCCTAACCTCCTGTCTCTCGTTTGTAAATATTCCAAGTCATCATCATCAAATCCTCAGCTGGTTTCTATTTCACTCCCTCTTTCACTGTGAAACTCGGTCAGGCCAAAGATCACCCCGCTCTGTTAAAACTATCAAAAAAAGATCTGTTTATGATTCTTTCAACTCCTGTTGGAATACGATATGGTTCACTTTTGTATAAACTTTTCCTCCTTGAGTTTGGATAGATGTCTTGATTGATACCTGGCCAACCAAACCCGGCTGACCACACACATGAGCTGTGGGAGAAAGATACGACAGACATCAGTTGGCTGCAATACCTGGCTTCTAGGTTAAAGATAGAGGAAGAACCTGTGATCCGACAAGACTTCACATTGCCTCAATGGCTATCCATTAACATCAGCAACCATTTTATCAGCAACCATTTTATCAGCAACCATTTTAAGTCTGCAAATCAATTGGTGTGATACATCTAGGAACATGTCACCACTTGTGTCAGCTTGCTACTAGTTAATTTGTAGACTTAACCTGACTATAAGAGCAATAAAATAAACAGAAACCATAAAATTCTTTGAACTAAAAAGAGATATTATTACACACAAGTCACAATGCACACCAACAAGATAAACCAACTCACAATAACAATATTCAACAGATAATGATTAAATACTAAATAGATAATAAACAAATAAAATCACTTATCACTCATTAAACTATGAAACAAGTGAAAAATATTAGTCCATATTCTGAAATCACATGGAAAATAAACTAGGCTAACTTAGCCAAAGTACCCTAGAAAACTTACTACTTCCATCAATAAAATTAAACTTAAAGAAGTCTCCTATTAAGCACTAAAAATACTTATCAGATATAAACATATGTAATATATAATTATGCTGGTATGTAGAAATAACTACGGGATGATAACTTGAATAAAGTATGCAATTATCACTTAGGACCATAAACAATAAATTAAATTTGACATAAAAATCACACGGTTTATTAGTCTTTTGAATATTGTTAACTAATACAAAATAAATACTGTATAAAACCAGTCTTATTATCCATGAAAACACAAAAGGAAAGATGAAGATAACATTAGATACCTTTGAGAAATAAAAGACCCCTTTTCTAAGTAAAAGGGACTGACAAGTTCTTGAAAATTCATGGCGAAACAATGAATGAAAGCATCTTCTCCTGGCATGTCTGCGTGACGGATGATTAAATTGAGAGCTGTAGAAACAGCAGCCACAATCCAAGCAAGAAAACCACACCCAGGGAAAAGAATAGCACATGTACATCAACAAATTGAACGTCAAAAAAACATTTGTATGGTAACTCAATCATCTGCTTCAGACATTTGTGAATAACATGATCAATACATGACATACATACAAAACAAAAAATCTTGAAGCGCCCTCAGTTGATTTCATTAGAATATTTACAGGTTGTATGATTCATTGACAGCCTGGACATATATTAATTGGTGGAGTTTGTAAAAACTGTACTACCAAAGATATCTCACTTGAAGGACCTCCCACAGCACAAGAGAAGTGAACTGGGCTAGTTGGAGTGTCACAGCTCCAAATTTGACGCATTACGTTGCTGCTGAAACTTGACTAGCCTCAATTGGAAAAAAAATAAATGAAAAAGCAAATCAAATCAAACAATCAATCATCAAGATCAAGATCAAATTGAATTACTGCCACACTAGAACAACTCAGCTTCACCAATCTCCTAGTCCTGGACCCACATTATATTGGTTTAATGAAAATTACAAAAGTGTATTAAACCCCTGGATTTAATAATTGCAATTGATGGTCATATGTAGCACTGCCAGCATAATTTCCTAGGATGAATTCATCCCAGTTAAACTGGGATGCACTCAGCCAATTTAAACTTGGTTGAAATCAACTGATGAAATAGGAATCAAAGGTACCCCCCTTGGATTTATATTTCATTGGCTGAGTTCAACCTACTTTGAATTGGTTGTTTGCATCCTAGTTTAACTGGGATGAACTCAACCTAGGCAATTATGCTGGAAGTGTAGTGTTACGTTTAAGGTATCACCTTTACCTCTCTGAATAATTCTACTAATAATTCTTCAGATTATTGATTCTGGCCCTATTTATTATTGTTAAGCTTTCAAATAAAACTTTAATCATTTTTTTTTTATCTAAATAAGAAGGACACAACACCTAACATAATAGCAGGAATTTGATAAACTGCATCATTTATTTCTCCCAAGGTTATAAACTCCTTCCTTCTGAAATTCCCATAGCCATAATTGTGCCTTTTGTTTTGCAATCAGGGCTTCAGAAAGGAATTTAAGAGGCGCTTTCTTCCCCCTGTATTTTGATTGCCCAGGAGTATCTTATTTACAACCAGAATTCCACCAGTCCATCTTACTAGTGTCCTGCAATCAGCTATTTGTGTGAATCTCTGGAGTAATTTCTATCAAAAATCCAGGTGCTATCACTGTTCTAAAAGTTTATCAAATTAATAATTACTATCACTCTCTCTATAGTGTCCAAACTATGCACAGAGGATGACCTAAGCTCCTTATAGTTCTCAGATTGGATACAATAAATTAGTCAATCAGGATAAGACTAACAGCTGACTGTATAGGTTTGGCTACCTTTTGATGTTTCATGAAATATGTACAATATAAATTGCTCCTAAGCAGCTGGAAACAACATCTGCTGGTTGGCTACTGTCATAGGTGGTAGTTGTGCAGCAACGGCTGTGTATGGAATATGTCAAGGTCTAAGATGGGGATGTTCCCAGTTAATTTGGTGATTATTCCATTGGATAAGGTAGGTTGGATAATTAAAGTGTAGCACTGCTCTAAAAGTAGGAGGAGAATATTCAGGGTACTTAATCATGTTGTACTGGGTGAATGTGCTGAGGATCCAGCCCTAGCCCAGGAAATGGCCTCCTTGTATATTCTAGAGGTCTTCAGAGGAAGGTTCTAGAACTTTGTTGTATATTCTGCTCTAATGTATTGAAATTCAAATGCACTATGAATCAATGTGAAGTGTATTAAATTGGGCACAATATGTTCTATGTCCCCATGAACTCATGACATGTATGTATAACCAGTGTGGTAATCCTGTTCCTTCTCACATCATTCTTTCTATATCTTATA
Source organism: Puccinia hordei (assembly GCA_007896445.1). Classification (NCBI taxonomy): domain Eukaryota; kingdom Fungi; phylum Basidiomycota; class Pucciniomycetes; order Pucciniales; family Pucciniaceae; genus Puccinia; species Puccinia hordei. The sequence continues at coordinate 175,715 of RDRW01000162.1, read as the reverse complement.
TTCCATCCATACATCCATCAATATTATTCCCAATTCAGATTTCACACCTTATTTCACCCCTAATCACTCACTCAAACCACCCTTGATTTCCTTTTGGATCAGAAGTTATTAACATCCATAGTTTTCATAGGTACATTATTTTCCTTTCTTTTCCTTTTGGCTTACATCATCCAAGTCATTATTATTTCAGTAAATAACACATCTTACATAATCTACACCAAATGCTCATCATTACTACATACATTCACTTCACTATTACACTTGTAGTCTTTTGCTCATCACTAGTACTATTATGGAAATTGCTCATCATCATATCTTGTAATACTGTGCTCATCATTTGTCCCCCTTTTGAAGGGCCTTTCCACATATATACTCAACTCTTTTGTATTATTAACACCATGCAATTTCTACCTCATACAACCTGTATGACCTTTTACCCCAAATATTAGATTCATTTTCATCAAAAGACACTTTTTACCTAGACAATTTAGATATCTTTGCCATTAAAACCTTTTACACAAACCCTTTTCCCTTCACAACTCCTCCTCAACACTCCCCATACTTCAGAGGTCTAGTAGTCAGCTTATAAGTACTAGTCAGTCTAAGATTAAAATAGAAAAGCCACACCTTGCATTTTATTCGTAGTGTTACACTCTTCCCCATCAGCATTAGTCAGGAAGGCAGCTCTTATATCAGCACCTTTGTCTTAACTTACATTAGTACTAGTGTAGTTATACATATCCCTTCCAAGCTCTATTCTGGCCTTAGAGTAGTTCCACACCAGTCACATCAACATGGGCCAATTCATTAATCAACAAATACTAGGAAATTACCACACACTTTGGTAATTTGTTTCTTTTTAGAATAAATTCACTCTTCTTATGTTTTTGTGGTTAGTATTATTGTCTCTCAGTTTTTATGAAAATAATTTGTATTATAAAATTGCTAGAGAATTTTTAACCAAAACCAGACTACAATAAAGGAGTTAGAACATGATCAAAAGTAGAGAAAAGATGAGGAAATATCACAAATAAAAAGAGAGAAGGAAATCATACCACAGGACAATGATTGATAGTTTTTAAGGTACCAGAAGGTTTAAAGAAGAAGATTAGGAAGATTTAGAGCGACACTGAAAAGGTGGAAGAGTTTTAGTGATGAGACAACAAGCAAAGACAAAAAGAAGATAAAAGAAAAAGAGAATTTCGAGACACAAACAGGAAGATGGATAGTTTAAGATTTGAGAAAGGTGGTCGTGATTGATGTAGAGTCAATGAGTTGAGAATCGAGATGAGTCTTGATGAGAAAAGAAGATGTAAGCAATTCGTTGAGGACCTCAGGCAAAGAGAAAGAAGTGGTCGATTACTTTACACCGTGAGACCTAGTTTGAGCAGCAGATAGATTCTTGAGGTCGATCTTGAAGAGTAATGGATCGATCTTGAGGAGTGGTGGAGAGTGGATTTGAAAGCGTTGAGGATTAAGAAAAGAGAGGAATCCTGACTTTACACATCAAGGCAAAGTGAAGGTTTAAATCCCCCTGGACTCTTGATTGTAAGCCCCCTGGCAATAAGTTCAGGGGGTTTAAGCAGTCTTAACTCTTGACAGATGATTTTTCAACACCCCACCTTGCTTGTTGGCGAAGGACCGGCGACACATTCAGCTTGAAGCTTGGTTATTGAGACGTGTGGCGCGGCTTTTGTTAGGGCGTCGGCTAGCATCTTCTTGGATGGAACGAGTTTCACGTCGATTTCCTTATTCTTGAACTCCGTTCTCAATCCTTTGGCTTTGACATCCAAGTGCTTTGTCTTGGAGTTCGAGCCAAAGTTCTCCAGTTTCTCAAGCAATCCTTTGTTGTCAATATGGAATAAAGTCGGTTTCAACTGATTTCTCCAGAGTTCTTCAATTAGAAATGTAAGCCACTGATTTTCCTGCTCCCCATCTGATAGGGCATTTAATTCCGCCTCCGTTGACAACATTTTGATGTTTTTCTGTTTCTTGCTATTCCACAGAATGGGGCAAGACTTCCAGAATGCCAGTGAGCCACTCTGTGAAATTCGAGTTTCTTGATCGTCCGCCCAAGTCGCATCAGTATGCAAGTTGATTCGTCCCGATGCTTCTTCCGGATCCGGTTTGAGGCGGAATTTGAAGTGCTGCATCCCCTTTAGATACCGCCAGAAGTGTAGAACCTTGTTCCAATGAGATAAACCAGGTCTGTGATTGAATCTTGACAGAATGGAGACTGCAGCCGCAAGATCTGGGCGCGTCCTACACAATAAGCAATTAAGAATCCCAGTGAATGACCTGTAGTTGATATTCAACTTCAGGAATCTTTGGTGATCTTCTTCCGACACTGTCTGCAGTTGCACTGCTGGCGTTAGAGGTGTTTTTACCGAAGTTGTATTTTGGCAACTGAGAAGATCCAGTCCTTTTTCAATAAGCGATTGTTGGGAAAGTTCAATGCAACCGGGTTTAATTTCTAATTGCATTCCCAAGAGAGTGTCGGGAGCGTGCGCCGTCCAATGAGGGAATCTTTCAAGGAATACTTTTTCAAAATCTTCCGTTTTTCCAACTACAATCAAGTCATCAACATGGAAGAAGATGAATGAATTTTTATTTTTGTGGATGAACAGACATGCGTCTGCGACAGAAGGTAGGTAGTCGACTGATTTGAACCAGGAAGTAAGGGTGTTATACCAGTTCATGGGTGATTGTTTCAGCCCGTATAAGGATTTGTGCAGTTTGAGGAAGGGAGCTCGTCGATGGGATCCTTCCGGCGTTCTTATGTAGATGTCTTCTTCCAGCGGCGCGAAAAGAAAAGCGCTTTTTACATCAAACTGTTTTACCCCCATATTCATATCCAACGCGAATACTAGTAGCGTGAGCAGGGACCGAAATTTTCCTGTTGGCGCAAACGTCTCAAAGAAGTCCTCTCCTGGCGTTTGCATAAAGCCTTGTATGCAGAGTCTAGCTTTATGTTTTTCAAGGGCCAATTTCGAAGCCGCTTTGGTCTTAAAGACCCACGTATGACGTAGAGACTTGGGGGGTTGTCCATAATAGTCGCTCCACACTTCGTGATCTTTGATATTTTTAAGCTCTTCTTGAACAGCAACCTTCCATTTCAGTGCATTGCTTCCGGTGACCGCATTCTTGTAGCCCTTTGGATTGGTCGTCAAATATGAGTATTTTTGTGGCTTAACCTGTGCTGTCCTATCCCGTAATACTCTGATCAATGATGTAATAGGAGCCAGAACCAATCCTTCAGCCACTTTGGTCTTGTCTGAATCCGACAAGGACTCATCTACATCGATTACCTCATCCCTGTCGAGCGCCTCAGGCAGACTGATATCGATTTCTTCCTCTTTGATCTTGTGAACTTCCTCGTTAGAGGTGTTTTTACCGAAGTTGTATTTTGTAAACTGAGAAGATCCAGTCCTTTTTCAATAAGCGATTGTTGGGAAAGTTCAATGCAACCGGGTTTAATTTCTAATTGCATTCCCAAGAGAGTGTCGGGAGCGTGCGCCGTCCAATGAGGGAATCTTTGAAGGAATACTTTTTCAAAATCTTCCGTTTTTCCGACTACGATCAAGTCATCAACATGGAAGAAGATGAATGAATTTTTATTTTTGTGGATGAACAGACATGCGTCTGCGACAGAAGGTAGGTAGTCGACTGATTCGAACCAGGAAGTAAGGGTGTTATACCAGTTCATGGGTGATTGTTTCAGCCCGTATAAGGATTTGTGCAGTTTGAGGAAGGGAGCTCGTCGATGGGATCCTTCCGGCGTTCTTATGTAGATGTCTTCTTCCAGCGGCACAAAAAGAAAAGCGCTTTTTACATCAAACTGTTTTACCCCCATATTCATATCCAACGCCAATAGTAGCGTGAGCATGGACCGAAATTTTCCTGTTGGCGCAAACGTCTCAAAGAAGTCCTCTCCTGGCGTTTGCATAAAGCCTTGTATGCAGAGTCTAGCTTTATGTTTTTCAAGGGCCAATTTCGAAGCCGCTTTGGTCTTAAAGACCCACGTATGACGTAGAGACTTGGGGGGTTGTCCATAATAGTCGCTCCACACTTCGTGATCTTTGATATTTTTAAGCTCTTCTTGAACAGCAACCTTCCATTTCACTGCATTGCTTCCGGTGACCGCATTCTTGTAGCCCTTTGGATTGGTCGTCAAATATGAGTATTTTTGTGGCTTAACCTGTGCTGTCCTATCCCGTAATACTCTGATCAATGATGTAATAGGAGCCAGAACCAATCCTTCAGCCACTTTGGTCTCGTCTGAATCCGACAAGGACTCATCTACATCGATTACCTCATCCCTGTCGAGCGCCTCAGGCAGACTGATATCGATTTCTTCCTCTTTGATCTTGTGAACTTCCTCTTTATCAGTCGTCCTTGGCATTTTGACATTCACCGAAGTCTCTTCTATAACTAAATCCTCCCAGTTGTCATCCGACTTCCCGTTTGAAGGGTAATCGAGGAAAACAATGTTCTTAGAGCTTACGATGTTGCCGCCTTCGGTTATTGTTTTGTACGATTTCAATTCAGCATTGAAACCAATGAGTTTACCGGGCTCTCCTCTGGGTTCCAGCTTTGACTTCTGTTTATGAGAGTAGACCACCACCGGGTTGCCAATAGGATGAAAGAAACTCAGTGGTATTGTTTTGTCTTTAAAGAGCTTGTAGGGCGATTTATTGCTTCGGTGAGTTGGCACCTGGTTCATTGTCAACACGCTAGCTCCTACAATCTCGCTCCAGAGGTTCTTGGGCAGCATCGAGTCCAGCAGTATTGTTCGAAGCGAATCCAGTATTGTCCTATTGAACCGTTCAGCCAAGCCGTTTTGTTGCGGTGTATGGGGATCTGAAAATCTAAGTCTGATGATATTTTTTTGACAGTAGTTCTCCAGCTCTGAGTTAGTGAGCTCTGTTCCCCGATCCGAATGGATGATGCTAGGGAAGTATCCAAAGCGTTTGGCTTCTACATCAACGAGTTGAGACAGAACCTCAAAAACGTCAGATTTAGCTTTGATTGGGATGGCCGAGCAGTATCGAGTGGCGGAGTCCACAATGGTGAGAATATATTGGTGTTTTCTATAAGAAATAGGTTTGATGGGACCTATTAAGTCAAGATGAATTTCTTCAAAAGGTTTTGAAGCATGGGAAGAGCGATGGGAGTAAGTAGCTTTTGTGATTTTAGCCATGGCGCACGAAACACATTTGTGATCTGCCTTAATTGGAATTCCCAATTTGTGTCTGATCCAGCCGTAGCTGATGTGTCCTAACGATTTATGGATTCTCTCAGATGCGGATAAGCACGATTGATGTATGCACGGCCTTAGATCAAGAACGGGGAGATTATTCTGATAATGTCCTTTGAGCCAAGGCCAATCATTTTTATTTATAAAAAATTTATTTATTTCAAATTTCACGTCGAAATGTTGTAGTAATAAGAGACGTAGTGACAAAAGGTTGGCGTTGATTTGAGGTACAAGGAGAACATCATGGAAGACAACTTTTTCTTGTTTATGTATCACCGCGATAGACCCTTTTCCTTTGATCTTCAAGGTGTTATTGCCACAACTTGTATTAATCATTCCTCCTTCTGACTTGTCTAGGAGTATGAACAGGTTTTTGTCAGCGACCATGTGTGATGAGGATCCGGAATCCAGGACAAAGATTTTAGGCAGGTGAGAGGAGAAGGTAGAAAGGCTGACATTGGCTCCTTGAGGCTTCTTTCCATAGTATGGTCGAGGAGGCGGTCGGAGTTCTGGATGCACCATCCAGCATCGATCTTCAGGGTGAGGAGCTCGATGATTGTGTTTCCCAGCCAAACAAAAAGTTCCTTCTCTCGACATCATCGCCACGGAATTCGTCTTGACTTTAAATTGATTCGAGAGCTTTGAATCATTTTGATGAATTTCTAAGTGATTAAGAAGTGACTCGGGGGTGATGTCTTCACCGTTCTTTGAGTGTGTGATAGCTTGTTTAATATTTTCCAGACTGGCTGGGAGTCGTCTTAATAAATCGTAGGTGATTAAATCGGCAGGGAAAGTAATGCCTACATCTTCCATTTTTGTAAGGCAGCCACAAACATTGGTGATGAATTTATCAATGCAATTATTCTCGTAGGCGATGCTCAAAAACTGATTGTAGACCCTGGCTCGGTTAGAGGGTTCCAAGGAGGCAAATCGTTTGGTGATTGCCTGCCAGAGGAGTTGAGCATCTTCAGCGTTGATAGAGTTGACCACATTGGTGTGGGTGCCCGCTGAGATCTTCGATAGAATAATGGCTCCTAGAATGATATTATCTTCTTTTTCCAACGGAGGTGTGCTGTTATACATTTGATCTTTAACCTTTCCTAAGTTGAAGAGACTGGTAATTTGAGTTTTCCAGCTTGAATAGTTATCTTTGGTTAGGATAGGAATGGATTCAATGGTGGCCTTCATGACGGTACCGTTAATGGAGTCCATTTTGATTTACGACGTGCCTGGTTTTTGGTGGTAGCAAATTCAACTGTTAATCATATTATAAAATTGCTAGAGAATTTTAAAACCAGACTACAATAAAGGAGTTAGAACATGATCAAAAGTAGAGAAAAGATGAGGAAATATCACAAATAAAAAGAGAGAGGGAAATCATACCACAGGACAATGATTGATAGTTTTTAAGGTACCAGAAGGTTTAAAGAAGAAGATTAGGAAGATTTAGAGCGAAGCTGAAAAGGTGGAAGAGTTTTAGTGATGAGACAACAAGCAAAGACAAAAAGAAGATAAAAGAAAAAGAGAATTTTGAGACACAAACAGGAAGATGGATAGTTTAAGATTTGAGAAAGGTGGTCGTGATCGATGTAGAGTTGATGAGTCGAGAATTGAGATGAGTCTTGATGAGAAAAGAAGATGTAAGCAATTTGTTGAGGACCTCAGGCGAAGAGAAAGAAGTTGTCGATTACTTTACACCGTGAGACCTAGTTTGAGCAGCAGATAGATTCTTGAGGTTGATCTTGAAGAGTAATGGATCGATCTTGAGGAGTGGTGGAGAGTGGATTTGAAAGCGTTGAGGATTAAGAAAAGAGAGGAATCCCGACTTTACACATCAAGGCGAAGTGAAGGTTTAAATCCCCCTGGACTCTTGATTGTAAGCCCCTGGCAATAAGTTCAGGGGGTTTAAGCAGTCTTAACTCTTGACAGATGATTTTTCAACAATTTGTAATCCATATTTTATACAGTTATTCCTTCTTCTCACCAAATACCTTTAATATATGACGAGTTACTAGAAGGAGTAGGAATTTAGTTGTGGTTTGAGTGAGTTACCCCACTTAATTTTACATCATAAGTTTATTTATCCAACAATATTTTAGGATATTTGATTATTTAACGTAGTACTACAATATTTTTATTATATTTTACAGCTACTTCAGTTGTTAGGATACTCTGGAGTATCTCTAGGTCTGACGCCTGCCCAGTAGATCAGTACTCAAGACATAAAGCCTCTTCTCCTCAGCCTAAACTTGGTCCAGCCTTCTAGAACACCTTTCCAAGAACTTCCAGCTTTCAAGTCTACCTGAAGAAAGCCTCCCCTCCTCCTTCCAAAAAGCATACAGTAAGTCTTTTTCTATTAGGAGTTGTGGCCCTTTCTTAGCCACTATGTCCTCTGGGAACCAAACACCCCTGCCAGGCCCCAGTGTAAAAAGTTTAACAAGCTCCCCTGCTTTTTCACAAGAACCTCTTTAGGTAACTAAACACCCCTGCTTGCAGGCCCCTCCTAAAAATGTATAATCTTTTAAATATTAATACAAAAGATTAAAACATATATAAAATATAAAATATATAATATTTCAATTGCTTTCACCTCATGTAGCTAGAAGAATACTATTCCTTGGAATCACAGAGCGTGAAAGATAGAAGGGTACTATTTGTTGGAATTACAGAGAGTGACAATATCTTTCCAATTATTCTTTACATAGATGAATTATTAGATGGAATCACCAGGAAAAAACAATTATCACTTTTCTACAAGTGACATAGCAAATTATAAAGGGGCCTTTGTACTTTCTGATGTCACTTGTAGACAAGTGATCCTTGTTGTTTCCTGGTGAATAGGACCTGAAATCAGGAATTGATAAATGTACACCTTTCACAGGATGGGTGTGTGATCTCATGCCTCAACTGGAGGGAAATTCCTCTGGTCAGAGGCCACACAGCCTCATTGACCGGAGGAATTCCCTGGGGTCAACAAGGAAATACAACCTTTTTTACCACAGGGAATCCCTCCGGTCAACAAGGCAATACAACCTTGTTGACTGCAGGGAATCCCTCTGGTGGATGAGGCCATACAGCCTTGTAAACTGGAGGAAATCCCTCCAGTCAATGAGGTCATACAACCTTGTCAACTGGAGGTAATCCCATGGTATACAGCCTCTTTGAACAGAGGAATTCCCTCTGGTTGAAGAGGGTATACAAGATATTTGACCGGGGGGAATCCCTCCGGTCAAAGGGGTATACAGCCTCCTTGACCGGAGGGATTCCCTACAGTTTAAAAGGTTTCATTGCCTTGTTGACTGGAGGGAATTCCTCCAGTCAAGGCATCCAGCTGCACACCCTTCCTATGTGTACAGGAAGGGCGTGTTTGTTGCACACCCTTCTCAGGAGGGGTGTGCGGGTCACAAGGCCATCCTGTGAAAGGTGGGCATTTGTCAACACCCCCTGAAATCAATCAAGAGTTTCAAATGGAAAATAAAAAGGTAGAAAATCATATTATCCAAACATATGATGATGATGGAGAAAAAACATGGAGCCCTCTGCTCAAAATGGAAATATGGAAGGAACCTGAGGAGAAAGAATCTAACCATCCCAGTTCTTCAAAATGTGATGAACAAGGATTTTCAAATTTCTTTGCAGGGAAACCTGAGTGGTTTATTTCAATGAAAAAACCCAGAAAAATATGAAGTGTTAATGGTGATGGACCCATTAGATGATTCTGATCATTGGTCTTGAATCTGCTGATGATTTATCTTGGATCCATTCTGGGGGAAAAAAGGGAAAACAGATCAAGAGGTTAAGGGACAGATAACATTCAGAGAAAATTTTTCAAAAGAATGGTAATAACTGTGAATATTTTTTCAATTCTGGTGAGGAGCTAGTGGGAGTATAGTGGTCTTTAGTGGTTTTGGTGGCAATCTGAAACTGGTTAATAATTGGTGGTCTGGAATTGGTGTTATGAGTTCCTTGAGGTTTTGTACTGTTCCTGCAGTTGATGATACACAAAATTTGATAATTTTCAAGGTTTGATTATGAAATAATACATGTAAAGCTAGTTGGATGGTGTTAGCCACAGAGTAAATATTGTAGTAACTGACATGTACCAAGTAAATGCAAGTATTATTATTATTATTAATATTCCTCATTTGATGCCCTCTTCATGTCAGCCACCAAGATATTACATATAACATGTAACACTTGAAACTGCAAGCTGAAACAATTAATAATATTTAATTGTATTATTATTTATTAGGGGGTATCAAATATGACCAAATCCACAATTATCTAATCAACGGGTTTCACGAAATCCACGATTATGAAACCAGTGGATAAAAATTCCAAATAATGCCATTATTTGCACTAGACGTGTCAAGTATCAACAACAAAAACCCCAATATAATTACAAAAACCACGATCCCCCACATTTCAACCAATCACAACTCAGGATACAAACTTGCAATATACAACCCCAATACAATCAATAATCCTCCACGTTTCAACCCCAACCAAAAATAAATCGTTGCCAATAAAACTCCCAATACAATCAATAATCCTCCACGATTCAACCCCCACCAACAGTAAATCGTTGCCAATACAACTCCACCCAGTCACAAACCCAAACTTGTTCTTCAGTTTTCCTCAAAATTTGGTAAGTTTAGTCAATTATAAACTTGATTGCAGAAAAAACATTAATTGATCATTCCCTGATCCCAGAACGATGCCTATCAAAAAAACGAATAAATTCATCACTGGAAAAGGAAAAGTGATACCAAAGACGTCAGCAAGCAGGAAGAAACCCATCAAGAAGCGAGCACAACATGTCTCTGACGATGATACAACCGGAAAAACTTCTTCTCACCTAAAGAAGGACGACTTCCTCATAATCATTGACTGGCTCAAAATCCAAAAGAATTACAATTTGTGCTTTGGAACTGGTAAGGCACCGGCGGTTGGAAGGCCAGCCAAAGGGAAGATTAATGGATTCGAGCTTATGGCAATCAATCTGAGAAATCAATCCCTTTCACAAATCAAACTAACTGCCAGGCAGATGAAATATTGTTTTAACAGCTACAAGGACAAGTACAAGCACTGCCAGCATAATTGCCTAGGTTGAGTTCATCCCAGTTAAACTAGGATGCAAACAACCAATTTAAAGTAGGTTGAACTCAACCAATGAAATATAAAACCAAGGGGGGTCCCTTGGATTTATATTTCATCAGTTGATTTCAACCAAGTTTAAATTGGTTGAGTGCATCCCAGTTTAACTGGGATGACTTCATCCTAGGCAATTATGCTGGCAGTGAAGAAAACACATACCCAATCCCTCTCCACTGGCTTTGGACTCACCGATGAAGACCGCTCGGCAGGAATTGTCACCATTGACGAGAAGCTTGAAAAAATGTGTCCACATTTCCATTCTATGCATCAGCTGATGGGTAAGAAACCGTTTGTGACGCCCTTGTACAAAGTCGATGCCCAAAACGGTGATGAGAGCTCTGACTCTTCTGGTCCCGAGGCCATCAACTTGGACGGAAATGTTGATAAAGATGACTCAGATAATGTATCTGTGGATTCCAATAACTCTAGGGCTCCAGTTGTAAGATCGATCAGTTGTTTCATTGTCTTTTTTGATAATTGCTAATATATTCAATATTGTTTATACGTGATGACTCAGTCAGCAATCTTGGAACCTTTAGAAACTGGTGAGAATAGGTCTGAAGGAGGCAGGGACGGTGAAGAGGTGTGTTTGAATTTCTTTTTATCACTTATGCCATTTCTTCTTCAAACGATTGACCTTGCCACTAAATAATTTAGGAAAGAGTTGGACCAGCCAGTGTTTGTGACAATCCGTCAGATGAAAATGAAGCGGCAATCCTGGTTTGTTATTGGATCAATTAATCACTGTTGTTCGATTGATTAGCTAAAGCCCCATTTCTTCCCATGTTTGACATTAGCAAGGACAGGAAGCAAGTATTCGTCCTAGTGGAATGGTTAAATCATCTAAGCGCTATCGAAGGGCTGTGGATTCCCTCACTGCCCAAGAAAGGGCCCTTGACACAAGTGATTCAGAGGATTACTGTCCATCTGATGCTCGAGAAGATACTCAGTCACCCTGCAAGAAGAAGAACAACAAATCATGCACCACTTTGACACCTAACGACGCTGCATTGGATTCTCCTGCAAATTCAAGTAAACCGTTGCCAACTCAAACACCCAAGGACAAGCGAAGGGCATCCAACAGTGCCAATATCAATCCTAAGAGCCGATCAACCTCAGGGCCCAGCACACCCAATCCTTTTTCTCAATATGAAGAGTATGCGTTGAAGAGGGATGAAGGCCAGTTGGAGATGTAATCCTTGTTCCAATTTTATTAACTGACATGCTTCTTCAACTTATTCTTTATTAGGAAAGTCACAAGTGGCTCGAGACACCCTCAGTTTTGAGATGTTGAAGTTTGAACGACAGGTCAACAACGATAATAAGGGGGTCGAGTTGGAGGAAAGGAAATTCAACCACTCAATTGAACTTGAGGAGAAGAAGTGGGAACATGGAGTTAAATTAGAGGAAAAGAAGTGGGATCAAGGAATAAAATTAGACGAGAGGAAATTAGACTGGGAAAGGGAGGAGAAGGATAAGGACAGAAGGCTTGAGATGGCCAAGATGGAACGTTTGGCTTGTCAGGAGCACATCGGTAAGAAGTATGACCTGGTGACTCAGTGTGTAGCTCATGGGAAGAGTACAGAAGAGATTGAACGCTTGGCAAATTTATTCAAATAGTCCACCTTTTTTGGCTTTGTTCGCACCCAACAAATCATTTGAAACATTGCATGTTACACGTTAGAAAGAAAATAAAAAAAAGCAAACTATCGATTATATTTCAAAGAGTTATCTAAAATAGCATCCATATCTCTAATAGTCCAGTTGCTTTTATTTGGATTATTAATATAGTGACCATCTCTAATAAGCTGAATGGCTTTTTGGGTTTTCTTGGGCAGTTGGCAAGATAACCCCATTCGTGTATGTGAAGAGTTGGGAGCAGTTTTTGAGGGAAGAGTCAGGTGAGAATAAGAAGTGGCTTTCCATGCACACTCAACTATACCATCAAATCCTGCAAAGTTGATGCCACAAGAATCGTCTGGAAACACAAATTCACCTCCAGTGACTTGAAGATTATTCTCAACTAGCTTCCCAGTGTGTTTCTCAATGGGAATCCATAGGACAAAGCTGAAGGGTGAAGAATCGGTGTCTTGGTGTGGCGTGTTTGCAAACTGGCCAAGGGTAAACGACAGGTGTGAGGTGAATCCTTTGCGGTGGGCTGAATATTGGGGAGCTAGTCCAGGGGCTTTGAGTCGAATGTGTTGTTTCTGGACCTCACGGAATAGGGGTTTGGATACAGATCGGAAGCACCGGCCAAGAAACTTATCTATTTGTGGAACATCCTTTTGAAGCGCTTCATAACCATGTCGATCTGTAGCAACTTTGGAAGAAATGCCTGTTATACCAATTTGGGATTGTGCCTTGTAACCTTTTTGCCATCCCAGACTGTACATTTCACCTGAGTATGCTGGTCCGTTGGATTTATTGGAATTTTGGAATTTGGCCTGCTGGATGAGATGTTGGCTGAGATTTTGGTATTGTTCTTTGAGTTTTGCATCCATGGTTGAGAATGGTCGGAACTTTACCACAGCAATAACGTTCTTACGAGCTCCATCGGCCCAGCAGATAAAGGACTTGTTGAAGAATCGGATGTTGGCATTTGGATTGGGGTTGGAGATGTGGACTGGAATATGGGACTGGCCAGCAAGATGTACATTGGCCCTTTGACGGCGATGAGATCGAGTGGCGGCTTTGTACTTTTTCCGCTTCCTTTGATTTTTACTGAGATGTGATTGCGGAGCCAGACAAGAACCTTCTGCTTCATTGAACCCTTTGCTTCCACCTATATCTTGTTCCCGATAGTGATCACATCGGCAATAGATTTGACAAATTACGCAACACTTGGATTCCATCTGAGACATGTTAGGAGGCACGTTGGGATTGGGATTGGAGTGTTCGTTGCATGTAGGTGGGCGAGGTTGACGGCTGAGTTTGACTTTCTTCAAGGAGTTGGATGATTCTGAGTCCTTGTCACTACTTTCATTTTTGGTAGAGCCAGCGTCTGAGGAGGGGCTGTCTGAATCCAAATTGTACGTTGAAACAGAAAGTGACGGCGGGTCCTCGTGGTGAGAATCATCCCCTCCTTGCTCCTCACTAATGTGCTGTGACTGTTCTAGATCAAGAGGAATAGCACACCACCAATGGACGTTACAGTTCGTACTTGATCTTTGAACAGTCAGCGGCACATCAGCTTGGATTGGGGAGGGGCTGGGCAAGGGTACTTGTGGTTGGTTGGGTTCAGCGGCCAAAGATTCCTGGTGTTTGATCCAATTAATGGTTGTGAGGCGTGGTTTCTTGCTGAGGTTTGGCAAATCTGGTGACATTTTGGGGAGGTAAGGGCTAATAAAATTGGATGAGTCCAAGTCAGTTCAAAAATGATTACTCATACAATTACCATGACAGCCCCTACTTACCTTGAGAGGTTGTAGGGGCTCAGGATGAGGGATTGTTTGATCGCAGCGCAAGGAAGCGTCCAGGCTCCGTCGGTTTCAAGCCTGGATGAAAAAAAACATGTCAGTTGTCTTCCTTGCTTGATCGGCGACCCGATCAAGCAAGGAAGACAGACCCCATCAAAACAACAAAAACACAGAGCCCCAACTTACCTTGAGAGGTTGTAGGGGCTCAGGAGGAGCGATTGTTTGATTGCAGCGCTGGATAGCGTCCAGGCTCCGTCGGTCTCGAGCCTGGATGAAAAAAAAATGTCAGTTGTCTTCCTTGCTTGATCGGCGACCCGATCAAGCAAGGAAGACAGACCCCATCAAAACAAAGAAAACACAGAGCCCCTACTTACCTTGAGAGGTTATAGGGGCTCAGGAGGAGCAATCGTTTGATCGCAGCGCTGGATAGCGTCCAGGCTCCGTTGGTTTCGAGCCTGGATGAAAAAAAACATGTCAGTTGTCTTCCTTGCTTGATTGGCAACCCGATCAAGCAAGGAAGACAGACCCCATCCAAAAAACAAAAACACAGAGCCCCTACTTACCTTGAGAGGTTGTAGGGGCTCAGGAGGAGAGATCGTTTGATCGCAGCGCTAGAAAGCTTCCAGGCTCCGTTGGTCTCGAGCCTGGATGAAAAAAAAAATGTCAGTTGTCTTCCTTGCTTGATCGGCGACCCGATCAAGCAAGGAAGACAGACCCCATCAAAACAACGAAAACACAGAGCCCCTACTTACCTTGAGAGGTTGTAGGGGCTCAGGAGGAGTGATCGTTTGATCGCAGCGCTGGATAGCGTCCAGGCTCCGTCGGTTTCGAGCCTGGATGAAAAAAAAACATGTCAGTTGTCTTCCTTGCTTGATCGGCAGCCCGATCAAGCAAGGAAGACAGACCCCATCCAAAAAACAAAAACACAGAGCCCCTACTTACCTTGAGAGGTTGTAGGGGCTCAGGAGGAGAGATCGTTTGATTGCAGCGCTAGAAAGCTTCCAGGCTCCGTCGGTTTCGAGCCTGGATGCAAAAAAAACATTTCAGAAGTCTTCCTTGCTTGATCGGCGACCCAATCAAGCAAGGAAGACAGAACCCATCAAAACAACGAAAACACAGAGCCCCTACTTACCTTGAGAGGTTGTAGGGGCTCAGGAGGAGCAATCGTTTGATCGCAGCGCTGGATAGCGTCCAGGCTCCGTCGGTCTCGAGCCTGGATGAAAAAAAAAATGTCAGTTGTCTTCCTTGCTTGATCGGCGACCCGATCAAGCAAGGAAGACAGACCCCATCAAAACAAAGAAAACACAGAGCCCCTACTTACCTTGAGAGGTTTTAGGGGCTCAGGAGGAGCAATTGTTTGATCGCAGCGCTGGATAGCGTCCAGGCTCCGTCGGTTTCGAGCCTGGATGAAAAAGAAAAAAAAGTCAGAAGTCTTCCTTGCTTGATCAGCGACCCGATCAAGCAAGGAAGACAGACCCCATCAAAACAACAAAAACACAGAGCCCCTACTTACCTTGAGAGGTTGTAGGGTGTCAGCCTCTGTGATGCCAAGGAGTAATCCTTCTAGCTACACAAGGTGCAAAATAAAAGATAAAGAGCAATATAAAGCTCTGGGAGGATTTATAAGAGGTAATACCAATAAGGATATGAGGTATGAGTAATAAAAGATGATTAATTATATTAAATAAATTTAATATAATTAAAAATATGAGGGGCCTGATAAATCAGGGGTGTTTAATCCCTCAAAGGTATCTTGCAAGCAGAGGATTTAGGTACCTGAACACACTGGGGCCTGTAAACAGGGGTGTTTTTAAATCCCAGATAAAAGATGGGGGGAGAATCTCAAGAGGAAGGTTTATCTACTTACTAGTAATAAATTACCTTACAGACTTGAGGTTCTTCCAGGGGGAAATTGGGCAGTTGGAAGCGCTTGGAAAGGGTGTTGGAAGAGCTGGGTGGACACTGGGCAATTTCAGGGGAGTAAGAAGGGGCTAAAGAACAGATACTAGGACCTTACCAGACAGAATAACAATTTGTAAAGCTATGTAAGTGGGTACAGGTGGTAGTATATATATTAAAGCATGAGGAGGCAAAATACAGGGGAACAAGGGCTCCTTAAATGCCTTTCTGGAGCCCTGATGGCGAAACACAGGATGTATTTTTGGCTATGGGAACATTTAAAAGGAAGGGGTTAAGATTTAATACAAATGTATGTAGTTGTTTAATCAAATTTCCATATGTACAGGCTGTCTACTATGGGTACAGCCTGTCTAAGCTCTTTTGCTGGCATCTTGAGGCGCTTCTGAACCTCTGACAAGGTTTGTTAGATGTGTTGATCAAAGGTTTTAATTACATGTCAAAATGTATTGATTAAATATCACATGTACCTGTTGATCACATTTGTCAGAGTTTAATTTGTTTTGTATTGTGTACAATGTGAGATACATGTATTTGTTTGTTCTGTGGGCGCTTCAAGAGCTTCTTGTTTGATCTCTGTCATGCATGCTCTTCTGGGAATGTATGACTGCAGGGATCTGTCAACAGATAATTTCCCACTAAGGATGTAATACATTTCTTTTAAACAGTTGTTTAATTTATTATTATTGGGATGTTCTCATGTTATTTCCTTCCTCCTGTTCGTGGTCTTTGTCCCTCTGAATCATCCTTAGTGTACTTAGTATTTAATAAAATAAATAAGATAAATAATCCATAGATAACATAGTATATTTACTAATATTATATACTTATATTATTAATGTCATATGTATTTATTTCATTATGTTTTTATTTAAATAAATTTTTATTGCGTGGTTTTTTATATGTATTTATGTTTTTTATTATAAAGTTTAATGTATAATAATTATTTCAGCGCTTTTAGTGGTAATATTCTTTAAGGTTGTTTTACCACTAGAAGTTTTAAGTTATCTGGGGTACTTGGGCTGAAGTACCCTAGGTTATTTTACACGCTCTTCAAGATTATGAAATAATATTTCCACTTATTTTATTATTTATTAACATATTCCTTGTTTTCTACTTAATATTGTATTTATCTATTTATTATTACTTTACTATGTAATAATGTATTTATTATTTATATATTGCTTTTTTATGTTACTTTATCTTATTATTATTCATTTATTACCTTTTGTTAAATGAGTAATAATATATATTTTATTTTATATTTATTTTTGTTCTAGTCAGGTTGTCTCTGAACTAGTAGCAAGCTGACATAGGGGCTCAGGAGGAGCAAAACAAGCGAGTGATTGATCTAGGGGTTGACGGATGTTACTGTGAAGAGGTGGGATCATGAAAGAAATTTTGCAGATTGAATGTATGTTAGCATTCAATTCATGGGACAATCAGGAGGAGGAAGAGGCATCAAACCGGAGCCAAGTTAGAGACTACCCACATTTGTTTCAAGTGGGCCGGGGCAGCCAAGCCAAGAGCAGGGCAGGAGTTTTTGAAACCAACCAGGTTGAGAGGCACACGAGGTCCGGAAATAGATAAGGGGTGCCACTCAGATGGGCTAGTGCAGTATGAGATGTATCAGGTGCCAAGGGTGGATCTTGGCACCTGATACATAAGCCTCGTTCTGGTTCAGGGGTTCATTGGCAAAAAAATTCATCATGTTTGTATTCTGCAATGTTGATGAGTTGAAAGTTGTCCATGGTGCCACAATCAAAGCCCTCACAATGGTTGGCACGTTTGATATCGTCCTGACAAGGGGTGATTTCAGCTAGCTCAGGTACCTTGGCCTGACGAACCAACTTGGTCCATAGGTTGGCCATCAGTTCGTCGACAGCAGTCAGAAATTTTTAGAGCCTTGGTTTACACCCAAACAAATCCAAAGCAAGCCTGGAATATGTATGGTTGGGTCCTAGAAGCAAAGGACCTGGTCAGTTTTAGTTTGGTTTGAGTATTGTAAAGATACTACTTTACCTGATAAGATTACCTGATGAGATGGTGGGGGTTCTTAAGGTACTTGTCAGCTTGCTACTAGTTCAGAGACAACCTGACTAGAACAATAAATAAAGTAATAATTAATTAATAAAAAATACATATGAAAGAGACATTATTACATAAGTAATAATGTAAAATAAATTATAATCAACATAAGAAAAAGATAACATTTTAAAATATAAACATTATTATGTAGTAATAATGCAATAAACAAATATAATAAATTAATTAATAATAAAATAAATAATAACTCATTAACCTTTGAGATAAATGAGAATATTATTTCATATTCTGAAAGAGAAAGTAAAATAACCTAGGGTAACTCAGCCAAAGTACCCTAGAAAACTTACTCCTTCTAATAATAAAATTAACTTAAAAGAATACTCCTACTAAGCGCTAAAATACTTACTAGGTATAAACATATGTAATATGAGATTATTCTAATAAGTAGAAGTCCTCAAAATACGGGATAAGTACTTAAATAAACTATGTAATTATCCTTTAAACACATAAATAAAATATTAAATAACATTTGACATAAATATCACGCTGTTTTATAGTCTTTGTATTATTATTAACTTATACAAATACATACAGTATAAGTTAAATAATATCATAGCACATGAAAGACACGAAACAGGGGACTAAGAAAACATCATAATACTTCAAACAAGTCTAAAAGAACTTGTACAATTAAAATAAATGACAAGCTCTTTTTTATCACGGGAAAATAATAAATGTTGACACTTTTCCCAGGATGTTTTGCTTGTCAAATAATTGAATGGAAAGCTGTTAAAGCGCTCACTATGCAGGTTTGACAAGAAATCTCATGGTACAGAACTTTATATATGAAATAACCAAATTAAACAGAAATAAGATTCTGTATTATAATTTGATTATTACTTTTTTATTCTATTGATCAAGTGATCAATACATGTTGTACATCAAACTAAGAGCTCTTGAAGCGCCCTCAGATGATGTCTACAGATGACTGACAGACTGTATTAATTATTGACAGCCTGTACATGTAATAATTTGATAAATTACATCATTTATTTCTACCAAGGATAACTCCTTCCTTGTAGTGTTCCCATAGCCAAAATAACACTTGATGTTTCGCCATCAGGGCTCCAGAAAGGCATTTAAGAGGCCCTTTCTTCCCCCTGTATTTTGATTCCCCAGCTTTATCATATTTACCATCTGCATTCCACCAGTCCAGCTTACTAGTGTCCTGCCCAGTAATCAGTCTTCAAGACTTCAAAGCCTCTTTTCCTCAAACCCAACTCTGTCCAGTCATCAAGCCCACCTTTCCAACCGCTTCCTGCTGTCCAGTTTACCTTAAGAAAGCCCCCCCTCCTCCTCTTAAAGCCTACAGTAAGTCTTGTTTCACTAGGAGTTGTGGCCCTTTCTTAGCCACTATTTTTACTGGGCACTTAAACACCCCTGCTTGCAGGCCCCAGTGTAAAAGGTTACAAAGTTCCTGTGCATTATCACGAACACCTTTGGAGGGCACCCAAAACACCCCTGCTTGCAGGCCCCTCCCAATTAAATTTATAATCTTTTAATATTAATAAAAAGATTAAAATCCTCTAGAATAATTTATTCAATATTATTTTGAGTCTTGCACCTTGTGTAGCTAGAAGGTTATCAGTCCTTGGCATCACAGAGCGTGACAGTACTTCAGAGAAAACTTCCCATCTGTAGAGATGTTTGCCCTTACGTGTGCAAGAAAAAAGCAAGCTCAAACGTATTTTGATCCAACACCATTTGCCAAAAAGGCACTGATGAGTGTAAAAAGGTTATTGATTTGAATGGCATTCAAGAAGAGAAGAGAACAAAGATCTGTAATGAAGCAGAGAAATCAAGAAAATTGGCACTGCGAGGAAACCAAATCAAAAGCAAGAGTCAGAAAGCTGGAAGTGTATTGTTCTGCAAGTCAATGTTGAATTTGATTCACCTTAGTTGAAGAGTGCAAGCGTTATGGGGCGTAACAGTCCTCGTAATCCATCGTTACTAGATTCAACGTTTTCCAACAAGGCCGGGGCTGCTTCTGGTTCCTCCTCATTGTAAAGTTCATGCCACTGATCCTTGAGGTCAGCTAGAAGATTATGCAGAACAATGCAGGTGATGATCCACTTGACCGTTGCCTTCATCTCACAAGGGTTCCTGATTTGTGATCGAATTTCTCGCAAACTGGCAAATCGACCCTTTAGAATACCAATGGCATGTTCAATCCGTACTCTTGATTGGGCTAGATGGTAATTGAAATCCACATTCTCAGGTATAAGTAAGTCAGAACCTTTGTAGGCTGGAACAGTATGTTGATCACTTGAATAAGCAGAGTTGGCCAGGAGGAATTGGTGTTGGTCAAAGAATTGTTCTGGATTTTGAGCAAGCTTCATATTAGAGAAGACGTAACAATCGTGACAGGATCCTGGGTAACCTGCAAGGTACGATATGGACTTTTTGTTTATGTCACAAACAAGAGTGACCGAAATAGAGTAACTGTTTTGAAAGCAAACAACACATCAGCTCAGAATTGGTAAAACAGTGGAACCAATGCAAACGATCCAACCGTTTTTTTCGATCCCAGTAGTGGTTACCGTCCACCAGAGGCTTTTGACTCAGTGGAATGGTTGTTCCATCAACAAAGCCAACACATCCAGGGAAGCCTTCATCTTGCATGACCTGAGATGATTCCATACATTCTTCTTGAGTCGGCCATGATACCAAGTGCGAGCGCATTTGATAAAGAATCTTGATCACCCGACATGTGTAAAGGTTGATTGTTCCATAGCCAACTTGGAAGAGATTCTTGAGTCTGAAAACCGCAGCACCGTTTCCGTTTGATCCAAGACGGCACATAGCAATAGCAAGTTGGACTGATGGGTCTCGTTGAGGATTCTGAGAGGAGTTGTGAAAGATTGGATTTGACTCAATCAGTTGAAGAAGATTGAGGAAACATGGGAACGACATTCAAAAAAGCTGGAGGAAGCATGATTGAGGAAGTTCTTGAATGATTGAAAGGTCATATCGAGGATGGAATCGTGTAGTGGTGCCTCTGGCATTGAGGTATCGTTTCTGGAGTTTTGATCGACAATAACAGTAGAAATCTTCAAGACCTGAGTCTTCGTTATCTGAGTCGAAAATCAATACTGTTGCAGCAGAGTTGGCCGCTTGAAATAGTTGCTTGTGTTGAGAGGGTGCTTGTTGCATGATTGGTTGAGGTGAGGTGTGATGTTTGCTTGGTTTGACAAGAGGAAATGGATTGAACGGTGCAGCGTGAGCTGATGAGAGATGTGATTTAATTGGGTTATTTTGGAAATGAAGGATTTGGATGGAAAACCAGGGTTTTTCATTTTCAAAATCCGTTTGGTTTTTAGCTACCCCTTTTTGAAAACCCGTTGATTAGAAATTGTGGATTTGGCAAGTTCTAATCAACGGGTTTTAATGGTGGATTTCGTCATATTTGATACCCCCTATTGTTATTTTTATTTTTATTTTTATTTTATTACTTGACTTTCTGATTATAAAAGAAATTATACTTAACTGTTTCAACCACTGGTATAATAGTCTAACAGTTAAGAACAAGCTTAGAAATATCTGGTTAATACATAAGGCTCCATTTTCAAGCCACACTCATGACCACATGTTAAAAAAACCTTGACATAATTATTTAAAATTATATCTATTTGTTATCAAAAATCAAAGGAAATTTAATTAAAGAAAATCCTTGGCAAATCAATTTTCAAACACGCAATAAATGGATAAAGAACCCTTTATTGGTATAGTTTTTTCCATGAAAATCCTGGACAATCCCAGCATAACCCATAGTAATATCTACTATAAAACTAAAAAAATAGGCTCCTGGAGCCAAACAAAC
The DNA here is from genome assembly GCA_007896445.1 of Puccinia hordei. Classification (NCBI taxonomy): domain Eukaryota; kingdom Fungi; phylum Basidiomycota; class Pucciniomycetes; order Pucciniales; family Pucciniaceae; genus Puccinia; species Puccinia hordei. The sequence continues at coordinate 154,042 of RDRW01000162.1, read as the reverse complement.
CATGCAAGGTTTGACCGTATCAATACATTCAACCTGACGGGTCAACATGGGCCCGTTAGGTTGCATGACACGGATCACGGATCTTGGTGTTGATCCGTGTCTTTCTACAAGTCCCTCCCCCCAAAATTGGGGGCTATGTACTTGTATACTATAAGATTACATATGTATTTAATCACATAACTTATGTAGTATGTATTATATACATAAGTACATGTGATTTGAAATCAATGATCACTCAGGGCAAGCGCTTTTTCAAGCTCTGGTCCCTAGATAATTTATTCACAAGTATTACTTAGTGAAATAATTATTTATTGCTGAAACACATATTTCCCACTAAGCAATTTATTGTGAAATAATTATGGGGTCATTCTAAATAGAAATGACACCATTTTTCACATCAGATCACGAACAGGGTGATCAGTTCCCCCTGGTGATCTTACCCTGATCACTGCTCCCAATAAGCATGTGAAATAATTATTATTTTATTATTTAAGAGGAGGTTTTCTTCACTAAATTGAAGATAACCTCCCCATCAATTTTAACATACACTTAGATAACTTATTATAAGCTACCAAGGCGCTCACCTTCTCCTGTAAGTAAGGAGGACTGGCCTTTATTCCTTATATACTATCTTTTAGTTAAAATTCCTCAAAAAAACCCCAATAAATTAAATACTCTTTAATTTGATTGGAAGAACCGTGTCTTAGTCTGGTTAGCCATTCTGAGGTATTATTACCTCAACAGAATTCTGGCAGCAGGGTTATAACCTGTTGTTTTTTTTACTTATTGTTTTTATAACACTGGAGTAAATATTGTTATAGTTATATTCTTTTATTACACTTATAAAAGTGTAAGATCTTTTTTTACTCCTTACTGTACACGCCACAATAAGTGGAGTAGAGTACAGCAAGCTGACACTTCATTACAGTGCATGTGTTACATTAATTTTTAAAACAAATAATTTACTATATAAACCAATATAAAATCATTAAATTACTACAAATATACATGAAAGATTCTGGCAATACCATGAACCCCTTTTATACAAGTCATGTAGCTTTTAGGCCCCTTGCCTTACATGTGAAATAATCAGATCAGGGTAACATCTTTCAAATATTCCTTCTGATTATGCCCACATTCCTTATATTGGAATATTTTATGCATCAAATATGTACTTTAAAATTATATATATAAAAGAAAAAATATTATACTTATATTAATTCTAATACTAAGATGTGTTATGTTCATTCTGGAATCATCATAATATCATGATAAATTAATAACAGATCAATTAGTATAACATCATTTATTTACACCCATAATAAAATGGAAAACAGATCAATGATATGTCCCATAGAAATTCCTAATGAGGTAACAGCTAACTCCAATAGATCTGTATTTCCCCCTTAATATCCCCACACTGAAAAACAAAACTGGCTCTACTGCCTGCAGTTGACATGTGGAAGCTCTGAGGAAGATGGTGGTGTTAATCCAACTTTCTCAAAGGGTGAATCAACCAAGCTTCACTGCACAGTCACTGTGCATGTTTCACAGTGAGTGTGCCCAAACAGATGCATATGTAAATGGTGGAGATAAGATTGTAGCTTGGTTGGAGAATCCTGCATGTCAACTGCCAGCAGTTGATCCAGTTTTTCTTGCAGTAACAGTGACTTACTGGTAAAAGTGCTCACATTCCTCCCAATACCATATTCTGTCATTTATAAATAGGATCTGAAGGACTGTTTATCCCCAAGGGAATATGAGGACACCAGCACACTAAATATTTATCACTCATACATTTCCAGTTCCCTTTCTCCCAAAAAATACCCCAATTCTAGATCTTATATATTTGATTACTGTTATACCTTCAACAATTGTCCAGCCCTTACCTTTGGCTATGTGATTCATGAACCCAAGTGACTACCTTGTTGGATCCCTATTTATAAATTGTTTGGATTTTGTGTAAGATTTAGAAATCAACACTTTATTGCAGCTAAAACCAAATGCTTACATTAGTAGATAACTTGAAAATCAAGAAAAGGAAAATAATAGAATAGAACATAAGTAAGAAACATAATGACATGCAAGAATGAAATCAAAATCTACCTTCAGTTTTTCTAGTCCTAACTATGACTCAATAATAGACAGGGGATATTTTTTATAGGAAAGAAAGATAACAAAAAAATAGCCTAGAAGAGTAAAACAAGATCATTCAGAGATAACCAGTCAAAGGATATATCATAAGAGGAATAAGATTGAGATTGAAGTTTGAGTATAACTCCACTTGAATTATAATCAAGCTCCTCCTGAATCTCTTTTGTCTAAACAGGAGGTGTAATTGGAACTAGAATCATGCAGAAAATTTGATATTGGAAGTGGATTCAGGTCCTGCGGGCTCAAAAGCGGTTTGAAGTTTTGGTTCTTCTTGAGGCTGGAGTTCACATACCAGAGCTGTGGCCTTTGAGAATACTCTGCTGACTTTGCATTGCATATGTAACTAGGATCAGTTCATATCCACATGACTGCGCATTTTCAGATCAGAGGCAATCATTTGAAATTTTGATGCACAAAAATGTTGAAAATAGGATGAATAACAGACAAAGGTAAATTAGTTTCAGTAATTTTCTCATCAAAAAACGGGAAAGAAAGGAAGATAATTATAGGAGTACAAACAAGATGAGCAGTTTAAAGAATATTCAGAGTGAATCTTGAGAAATATTAGTGGGGAGAAACCAAGTAATTTGAAGAGAAAGAAAGAAAGAAATAAAGAAAGAAAGAAAGAAAGAAAGAAAGAAAGAAAGAAGAAAGAAAGAAAGAAAGAAAGAAAGAAAGAAAGAAAGAAAGAAAGAAAGAAAGAAAGAAAGAAAGAAAGAAAGAAAGAAAGAAAGAAAGAAAGAAAGAAAGAAAGAAAGAAAGAAAAGAAAGAAAGAAAGAAAGAAAGAAAGAAAGAAAAAGAAAGAAAGAAAGAAAGAAAGAAAGAAAGAAAGAAAGAAAGAAAGAAAGAAAGAAAGAAAGAAAGAAGATATGAGTTGATTTTCTGTAATCAATCTGAGCAGGATAGACATTACAATGAAGATTTTGTCAGCCACCAAGATATTACATACATTATGTAACACTTGAAACTGCAAGCTGAATAATTAATAATGTTTAATTATATTATTATTTATTTTATTTTATTTGTTACTTTATTTATTTTACTAGATCTTCTGTTTATAACAGAAATTATACTTAACTGTTCCAACAATTGGTATATACTGTAACAGCTAAGAACAAGCCTAGAAATATCTGGTTGATACATAAGGCTCTGTGTTCAAGCCACACTTATGACCACACGTAAAATATAATAATAAAATTATTTGAAATTATTTCTATTTTTTATCAAAAATCCAAGGAAATTTAATTAAGGAAAATCCTTGGCAAATCAATTTGCAAACACGCAATAAATGGATAAAGAACCATTTATTGGTATAGTTTTTTCCTTGAAAATCCTGGAAAATCCCAGCATAACCCATAGTAATATACACTATAAGATTACATATGTATTTAATTATATAACTTATGTAGTATGTGTTAAATACATAAGTACATGTGATTTTAGATTACTGATCACTCAGGGCAAGCGCTTTTCTAAGCCTTAGTCCCTAGAAAATTTATTCACAGGCACTTCTTAGTGAAATAATTAATTAATGTTGAAATAATTATTTCCCACTAAGTCATTTATTGTGAAATAATTATGGGGTCATTCCACATAGGAATGACACCATATTTCACATCAGATCACGAAAAGGATGATCAGTTCCCCCTGGTGATCTTGCCCTGATCACTGCTTCAAAAGAAGCTTGTGAAATAATATTTATTTTTATTATTTAAGAAGGAGTTTTCTTCACTAAAATGAAGATTACTCCCCATCAATTTTAATATACATAGATAACTTATTATAAGCTACAAAGGCGCTCACCTTCTCCTGTAAGTAAGGAGGACTGGCCTTTATTATATACTATCTTACATTTAAAATTCCTCAACTAAAATCCCCCAATCAATTAAATACATTTAATCTGATTGGAAGAACCGTGTATAAAATCTGGTTAGCCCTTCTGAGTTATTACTCAATCAACAGAAGTTTTGGCAGCAGGGTAATAACCTGTTTTATTGCTGTAATTAGTGTTTTTACACTTGAGTATTTACTTTTATTAGTATTTGTTTATTACACTATTTAAAAGTGTAAGTTATTTTTTTAGTCCTTACTGTACACGCCACAATAAGTGGAGTAGAGTACAGAAAGCTGACAGATTTTGTTAGTGTAGCTTGAGCAGGAGTCCCAAGTAGTTTGAGTAGAGTATGGTGGCAAAGAACAACAATTGAAAGTTGTGTTGGTTAGTGAATTTTGGCAGTGATTGAGGATTTGAATCAAGAGGCAACAATAATATTTTTCTTTTTGAAATTGTGCCCCCCCCCCAAACCCCGACCGGTTGGTTTTTTCTGCACCTGACTTGGTCAGCTGTCACAGAACTTGAGTTTTACAGTGATTTTGACACAAAACTCAAGACTAATTAGAGAAAGCCTCTCAGATAAATTATACTGGTTGAGTAATAAGCCTTTTCTACAGGATATTTACCATCAAACCACCTTTTCAATTATCAACTACCAGGAAAAATAAATTGTCACCTGAAATTTGGTGACATCAAGAAACAATGGCTGTAGACATTTTCTAGCTCTGGTTCCACTCCAAATAGGCTACAATGGCCCCTTTATGTCCTACAAGGGGCTGTACATGAGGCAAAATATACTACTGATGGGTAGCTCATTGAAACTAGGCTGATTTCACCTTTAGTCTAGTGAAAACATGCTTTTCCTGGTGAACCTGATGGTTAGTTTCAAACCCAGGCTGACAACTGGCCCTGTTCCACTTTCCCAATGACCAGCTGTAGTTAGCACCTCAAGAGTTAAGAAGTCCATGAAGAAATTGTGCACTTAAGAAGAGCTCAATCAAAAACCTGGCTAAAATTTCATGAGGAAATAGAAAATAGAGTCAAACAAGTTTTAAACTTAAGGAGAAAGATATATAAGACATTTTACACTGCCAGCATAATTGCCTAGGATGAAGTCATCCAAGTTAAACTGGGATGCACTCAACCAATTTAAACTTGGTTGAAATCAACTGATGAAATATAAATCCAAGGGACCCCCCTTGGTTTTATATTTCATTGGTTGAGGTCAGCCTACTTTAAATTGGTTGTTTGAATGCTAGTTTAACTGGGATGAACTCAACCTAGGCAATTATGCTGGCAGTGTTACCAAAAAAATATTGAGGCGAGTAGCAGTCAGGTAACATGATGAACATGGACACATAAATTTGATTTCTTAATGTTGCCGGTGTGCTACTCACCTACAATCTTTCCTGGTGTTTGTGACTCTGATCAAGAAAAAAAGTGAACATGGCAGTATTTCAGTCAGCTACACTAAAGCTAAGACTCACACCAATACTGGGCCTGCTACACTAACAGTAGTGTATGGTGTAGTGCCAAATATTTTGTTGTAGAAATAGCATAGCATTAGTGCAGTTGGCTGGCTGCACACTAATACTGTGAAGGCTGGAAGTAAGAACACAGCTGCTACACTATGCTACAGCAGAGTTGAGCAGATTTTAGGGGTTTTCAGGCCTTTTTTGTTGCTATAACCACAGTACCACAGCTTAAAACAACATCTCATAGTGGAATTCATGTAGTAGATTGATGAAGTGCATTTAGGCTGGCCCAATATTCAAGGCCTATTGCTGAAAAAAAACAATTCTAAAAGTGGTTCAGCTTCTGTTAATGCACGCATGCTCTACGGTATATGCATAGTCAGTAAAACCAAACTTTCAAGCCAGAAGATATTGAATCTTTAGAATCAAAAAGAAATCTGCCTGGGAAACTCACCAAGATCCTACTTCCATCAATACATCGTTAAGAACCCTAAAACAAGACATTAATTGAGAACCCAAGTTGGCTTTGAATAACTTCCAATATCCAGGAGGAGCTCAGTACAAATCCAAGTGGGGGTATTTCATAAACCATTCAGTTATTGATATCTCTGTCTCTTTCTTATTCCTATATTTTACAGGGTTGACCATTTCTTCTCATATCAATGTTTCAGGCTTGTGATTTCTCAAAAACTTACAATTGCAGTCATCCAGTTTCTTGAGCACTGCGCCAAAATGGCCGGTAAACTTAGTTAAGAAATCCCAGAGAGTTACGAAAGGGGCCCAAGGAATTTTCTCAGGCAGAGGTATACATACAGAGCCATTGTAAACAGCTGGTAAGAAGGTCAGGAAAACCACCCTCGTTGATGATGAGTGCATCCACTGTGTCCGTTTGTGTTATCAGTCAATGGATTGAGAAAAAAATAGCTTTTTACAAGTAGTTTGTTTCTCCGAGCCATATCTCAAGAAACAAAAACGCGTACATGAAGAATAGATCTAAGCAACGGATGGGACGACATCAAGGAGAGGGGTTTGCGTGTTTAAGGTCGGGTTTGACTTCTGGGCTTGAGGACTTGCCGGAACGCTGATAGGCGGGATACAAGACGTTTTCAACATAAGCGCTGAAAGTGCTCCTTGGGGTACCAATAATGTGTGATCCCTAGCAGTATGTTGAAGAGGTGTCAGGGGTTTTCGGGTACTTGTCGGTGATCAGCGGAGTACTCACTTTAGAAACGATCATCGATTCCAAGACTGGAAACAAGAATCTGTCGAGATTCAAACCGTCGAGGTTACTCTTCAAGCGGGATAACTCATATAAATCTCCCTCCTCGCCATCATGGTCTAGCTTATCCTGGCTATCGTGATATAATGAAGACTCTTTTCCCAGCTCCCCAGGAGTAACCTGTTGAGCGACATTTTTCGTTCGAGTTTTGGCCGATTCTTTGGGTTTTGAATGCCCTAGACCAGCAAGTCCTCGGACGATTGATTTTCTTGGCCTTTTTGTATGTCCCGGTTTGGGAGCCTTGAGATCTTTGGACGAAAACACACACGGAAAGTTATCAAAAATTATACCAAAGACTTCCTTGGTCTTAATCGATTCTGCAGGGAGGTCTGTTGAAATATAGATCGGTACGTTTAGCCTGTCTAGTTGTCCATCCGCCTCATCATGCAACTTCCCATTGCATTTGAAACTTGGTTTGGCTCGGCGATCGGGCGTATTCGCAGTGCTTGCCCGTCTGCCATTTCTCGTCAGATCCGAAAAGTCCCCTTTAACTCTTCTCAAAGTCGCTTCGTCCGTCTTCTTGGAGTTGTAATTAGGATCCATGTTGTTGTACATAGGAAGCTTGAGACCGCTGGAAACGGTTTGAATATTATCGTCGAGAGTTTTAAGGTTGGAGTCGGACTGGAGATGCTCTCGGCCGTCTTCCACGTAGCCAGCTTGAAGCCTTTTCTTTGATTCATATTGGGCAATCAGATCGTCTACTGTTTGTTGGTCTAGTTTCAAAATTCCCTTGCAAATTTTTTCGAATGTTGCTTGTATTACCTGTGGAGCCTGAACCTGAAGTTCACAGTGGGAGAGAAATCAGGGGAGCTGGGTTGAATAAAGACTACAGCGGTCAACCTGGGCGGTAAGAAAGAGGACTCACTTTGAAAAACCCATCTGCTACTCTGAGGTGTAAGCCAATGTATTTTCCTCTTCCTCCCAGACGGTCACCAATTTGATCGGAAATATTTTCAAGCAAGGGCAGATTTAACAATTGGTTGTCCTCGATCTTTTGATTGAAGTTTTCCATCTTTGGACTGCTGAGTATAACCCGTTCGCTACCGAACAGGGAACCAAAGCTCAACAGCCTCGTGTCACTGAAGCCAACCAAGTCGTCGATGTTCAATCTCCATCCGTACTTCGATCCAGCTACAGCGGCGTCTGTCGCGGACTCGTAGATTTGATAGCTATATCGAGACTCATCTTTCACCTCCAGCCATTCTCCCGGGTAAAGGTTCAAGGTATTCCATAACCAAGCTTCGTGAAAGTCAGTCCGGTCAATGATCGGTAGTTCTTTATGAATTTCCTTGATATTAAGCACGTAGTCAACTTGCACAGAGGTCCAATCTGAGTCATGCTTGCATTCTTCCCGGATAATCGATTTGTCTTGATCCAAATGACCTCGGCGACTCTTAGAGGCGAGGGTTGCACATTCTGACAATCGTTCGTATTTCATCTCCTGCCGCTCTAGAGCTTGGCTAAGCAATGTGGAGTTTCTCCAGGGTACAGGATTTCCAAGTCTGAAGGGTGGCAAGATCAGCGTGCGATTCAATAGTTTTGCTAACTTGAACGCATTGTTTATTCCGATCCTTTGATTGTGAAATCCGGAGTGCGGCAAGAATGTCAAAAATTTACTGCTTTCTAACTCCCTCGTCAGATGATGCACACTCGGTCTAACATCTTCATATCTCAAGTTGGGTTGAACTCGCATTCTCGGGGCTGGATTATATGGCTTGATAGGCGCTTCTTTCACTAGCAGTCTATCGAAAATCGGTAACGGTTCTTTTGTTTCTGTAGTGTTGAGGGATTGAATTAGTAACCCGGTGCTTTGCGAAGAAAATATCATCAATTCATAGATGTGAAGCTGTTTTTCGAACTACTCACCAGGACTTTGAGCTTCCACTGGGTGTGTATCGGTAAGATCAACAACCTGAGCAGCGCGAGACGGTGATGTATCTTGGGACAGCTTCCTATCTTCCAGGGCCTCGTCAAACTCATAGGCGCTTTTCGGTTGATAATTAAAGCTTGGGCTTGGCATCTCATGCAGCTTGCTTTTCCACTCGCGAGACCCATCCTTGACATTAACCATGACTGAGGCCCAAGCCAAGTGAGGATGCTTATTTGATTGGGCATTTTGAGCAGTCCAAGTATAAAGAACCGTGCTAGGAGGGAAACGTAAAAGTGCCGCGGTCGAAGCTATCAAACCGATTATCACAACAAGCTTGCGGGAAGCTCGTTTCTTCAGACTTCTTAGCGGCGTGGTGTAAAGCGAGGGATCCTCAAGGCGGGTCGAAGGAGACCGCTTCAATTGATAATGAGGTGGTAAATCCTGATTGCGCATTGTAGGACTAACAATTTTCAAAGAGGTGCCGCGAAGAGGGATTTTTTTTTGGTTCAGACTTCCTTCTCCTGCCTCTCTCAAAGAAGCCTTGAAAAGAGCACACATATCTACTCCTGCCCAAGAGTTGTGGAGCACGCTAGACTGTATTCGTAAAAGTACAGCAGTGATCAGAGGGAACACCCAATAAGCCCGAGCATCTAAAGAGAGGAAGTATCTACGAAAGAATTGATGATCGAATTATCTTCCCAATTCAGCGCAACAAAGATTAGACAACCAGCCCGGCTTCAAGGCCAAACCAGGGAAAGCTAAAGTATGCCAATTCATTTGATAGATTCGACGAGCATCGGTCGATGAGGATCATATTTGGTGTTGATAATAAACTGTGAGAACAAAATCTCTCCAGCAAGCAGAAACCTGAAGCCGTAGCTGTACAAATCAAAGCAAGAAATCAGGTTGAACGCGGACTTGAGACAGGAGGCACACAAATTTCAGACGCTGGAGCGTGCAGCCAATAAAATCTGCGCTGGTGCAAAGCCTCCAGCCGATGTGGCGAGCACAGCAGAAGATAGGGGATGATCTGGTTCTGGGCTATCAAGTCTGAAGGGATCTGCACCAACAAACACCGAATTCTGCACCAAAGTGGTCTGAATTGATAACTGGTTACTCATCCCAACTGTCTTGCGTTGCCACACGGTGTCTCCTTGACTCCAACCATTGTCCAATGTTTATATCAAGTAGGAGAAGTAACGCCACACCTGCCAGTTAATCCGCAATATCCCTGCAAAAACTTCCAATCCTTCACTAAGAAAGAAGTATGCTAGGTTTTTGGATTTGCAAATTTATGGTACGAATCATGTTTGACAAACATCAAGATTCCTCCTGATAGCAGCATTAGTACCCCAAAGACTAATTGAATCCAACACTTTGTTGAATGATCAAAACATTAGAGCAGCAAATCAGTGACCTTGTGATCCGAGGGCCTCTTCTTCCTGCCCCCGTCCCCTCGACCGGGTCACGAGGCTTGTCGAAGCTCATCCCCGACTGAAGGGTCATCCGCCACACCGATCAACCCCCGCTGCCGTTCCCGCATAGAGCTTCGTGACCGTTTCCCCAAGCTTTAGCTCAGGGCTGTATTGCGAAGACATATTCCAACTTCCATGCCGACCCGAGGGGAGGTATTCACCTGTATTTACCCGTAGAAATCACATCAATAAACAAGCACTCAGTCAACGTCTGGTTCCGGTGCCACTCTCGCGGCACTGACCATACCGTTCAATGACCGTTCCGTAGGGCACTGTAGGGCATATCCTCCGCCACATCCAAACTCAGCAAGCACAGCTTACGCTATCAGAGCCATGGTCTGATTAGACCTGAGGCCTTGAAGTGCGTAGAAGTTGATTGTGGACGATTATACTTGTTTGATTACATGGTCGGTTCCAATCACTAGTTGGCCGTGTTCAACTCAATAGCGCTATGTCAATAAGATTCTGCTGCTGACCTTCCCAACCGTCTGCAAAAACGGCCAACCCCTTATGGTAATTGCCTGCAGGTCGGCGAGCGGTGCGGGGCTTGGTCCATGATTTGTGTCGTGTGCTTACTTAAGTTATGCGCTCCGCCAAGACATCATGGCAAGCTGAAGAGAAGTTCGTAGTGCTAAGTCTGACAAGTTAAAAGAGACAGAAAAAACTCGTCCAGGCTTTCGCAGGGGTCCGAATGTTTTCCCTCAATCCTCTTTGCTGACTCGTTGCAAGCGTAGTATTGTGACGCGCTCACATGAGCCAAACAGATCCAACAAGAGGTAAAAGATTGCTGGCAAGGCCAAACAAAACACTCAATACTCAAAAGAACGGTGACCTATTAAAAGCCACGTCCAAGGTGGACCAGATAATGTGGTTCATGATGAGATCTGAAGAACATTTGTTTACTTAAACTGAAAGTATCTCCGAAGTAATTTGTCAAAAAACAAAATCAACACAACGCGTATTTACCGCCTGTGTGAGTGCTTTCCGTCGGCCCAAATGAAGGGGCTTGCCATGCATCCTCTTCGGGAGGAGTCATGGCAAGTTGCAAGTCACTCAGAACTGCGACTTTGCGATCCGGTGAAGCGGGTGATGGGCTTCACCTAGTGGTTTGCACCGAAACTAACTTGTACTGCGTCACTCTTCTGACTTCCTGGGTCTATCCTATACCAACCTCAACTCGGGCCGATGCAATACCAGTTCGATATAAACGCAATCAAGGAAAACTTGAAGAGCTGAGACAACAGCAATTGAACCATGTAAATGATAATTGTGTAGGGACACAGATTCGTCAAGCTCAAAACACAAAGCAATCACATTGGCCACAGGCAGATGAGGCGGTTAACGGATGAGCAGATTGAGACACGCGAAACACTCTGGCTACTCCTAAGATAGATACACTTACAAGTATAAGTGCGAAAGTATAAGTCCAAGGAAGGCCCATCTGCCCCTACCTGTTGATTCAGGGGGCTTGAATCTTAGCTGGCTTGGGTGGATATGATTTATCTGTAGCTTTGATTGAGCACATGACACATCTTCATTAGATAGATGGATCACCTCGCCGGATGTGGACCAAGTGTCTCTTTTAGCTCTCTATCTTCAGTGCAAAAGCTGAAGAGACCATGTAGCCTACTCGACTCGTAGTGGACACCTTTTCGTTGTTTTTTCCCACCTCTCAGTATCTGATACAGTGGGCCGGAGAAATCCGTTGGCCCCTTAGAAGCCATGCATGTTTCTTTTCTACCCTTGGACAAAAAAAAAGACACCGAGTCAATCAGTCAATTAAAATGACTGAGTATAATTTCAATATGGGGTGATATGAGTGGAAGTGGAATCCTCAGCGACAGCTGTACAAGTAGGAGTTTACGAGGCTGGAACTATTGTTCCATGAATGTCCTGATAAAAGCTCCTTCGTGGTTAGATGTTGAGGCCAAGGGGCAAGAGTACTCATGACAACCTACTCTTATTTAACGCTTTACTATTGTGTGCGCCTCCTTAGCGGAAAATCCAGGATTTAGACTTCCCTTTCATCAGTTTTCTCAGTTTGAGTGTTTGTAACGATTTCTAGAGTGCTTAAATGTTGCTACAGTCTCTGCAAACAATTTTTACCACCCCTCATCCAATCCTTCCAGAACGTCGAATTCTTCTCGTCCATCTCACCTAGCCCATCCCAACCTTCTTCCCAAGACTCAGTAACGGTTCTTAGGTAAGATCTTTTTTATCAGCTTACACGTAGATTATCTTATCCAAAAAAAGAAACACCCAATAAAAGATAGAGTATTACTTCGAATTGAATCACATCCAATGATTCAAAGCTCTCCCATCATCGTTCTGCATCTACATCCACCATACCAAATCATCTCTATCGGTACAGGCACTCTTATTTAGCCATGCGTTTTCGCAGATTGAAGTGATCAGTTTCGACTTGATTTCATCAGACGATTTTGATGTTTGAGCAGGCAACCATATCTTGCGCTTATATCTATTTCACTGAGAGCACGGAAATATCAAGTGCAGCCCTGGCACCGCAGTGTGGTTTGGAAACTGGAGGGAAATCTCGGCTCATTGTCCATGCTCCTAGAGCCGACATTCTTCAAAAGGCTCTGTCTTCTATATGTTTTTTTCGCAGCTTCCACAGGCGTGCCTTGATGCAAGGGCCTTACAACCCACATCAGATTTACAAAAAGTCATACGCCCTTTCAGCAAGACTTACTCGCAGTTTTAGTTTCTATCCTCATTGCAACACCCTTCCACCTCTTTTGATAACTACTTTTACCACATGTCTGCTCCTTTCTCAGAGCTCGTATTTTCTCCGTCTGCCTACCCATTCCAGCTTGAGCTAATCTCATTCCGAATCAATTTTTGATGGATCTATCAACAGTATATAATGGCATCAGGATACACGACATATACCAACTCCCAATATTTCAACCATATCGCGCCTCAGGAGGCGCCAAACTCTACGTTGGTTCTTCTTTCCGTTATAGCTTGGAAAGAAACCAGGCTCAATGATACCTCTCCACTCTTCAGCCCTTCATACACGATCAACATACCCCGGCCCGCAGACAGTATGATGGAAGGAGCATCACCAATGGCTTCGTGAGTAAAGAATTTCTTCATCTAGGCTATTGCCAGGGAGCTGCCGCATACCACAACTGTAATTAACTGAACGTTGTTTTTTGCCCCCTTCTTGTGACAAATCAATGAAAAAAACCAGCGGCTCAAGTTCTTTCACCCCGGAGGATAATTACGTGCCCCCACCAACTATACCATTCAATACCTATAGTCCAATGCAATTTGACCAGGGCGGTAAGCTTGGAAAGATTCAATGAATCATTGGGAGGCTGTGATTAATTGATAAATCCAAACCCTTAACTTGAATCTATCGCAGCTATCAATCAAGGACAGCCGTGGGTGCACTTTGGCCAGGGCGGTAAGCTTGGAAAGATTAAATGAATCATTGGGAAGCTGTGAATAATTGATAAATCTAAACCCTTAACTTAAATCGCAGCTATTAATCAAGGACAGCCGTGGGTGTTGAGCTCTATTTTTTAATTGCGCGAATCGGTCACCTGAACTTATTCACCTGTATTTCAATGATTCTTTACATCGATTATCAAACAGGGACCCTACTTTCAATGGATTGTGAGTTGATTCGGGCCTTCTCTAGAATTTACCTTGCGATTTCCAAACTGACTGCCATTACTTTGATGTCCATATTATTCGAACTAGTAATACGCAGTTGCCATTACCTCCTGTGGACCTTCCACAGGTACCTGACTTCAGTAGCGGTATGCTTGTTTGAGCATAATTAATTTGGAGTTGATGACTTTACTCATATGTGACTTAATCACATTAACTTTTCTGAATTTAAACGCACTGCTCGAACTAGAAGATTTTTTTGAAAAAATGTGAGTACTTGATCTCTCGCAGGAGTGACATCCACTGTCTAGAAAAGCTCATTCATTCACATTCCGCTGTTTCTTTGCACGTATTATACAGTATTGGGAGCAGTATCGACCCTTTGGCTGATCTCGATCCCCAGCTCTATGTCGGGCCCATGGGAAACGATTATCCTATCAATCACGGGGAATGGTGAGTGCTGAACTCACATTGATGATTGCGCGAATTGGTAACTTGAACTTAGTCCCCTGTGTTTGAATTATCCGTTGCAACGATGATCAAATAGGGAAACAACTTTCAATGACGCGTGAGTTGATTCATACCTCCTCCAGCGTTCGCCTCATGATTTTCAAACTGATGCCAATTACTTTTACCTCAAATGAAGTCAAACTAGCCACACCCAGTGGCAATTAGCTTCTTCACACGTTCCACAAAGACCCTATTTCAGCAACGGTATGTTTGTTTCAGCATACTTGACTTGGAGTTCAATCTTACTCATACATTACTGGATCAACTTTTCTGAATTTCAACCAAATTTTTGAACTCGTAGAACTCTATGGAAACATGTGATTACTTCTGTACTTATACAGAGGATATAAATTTCTATAAGATGCTCATTTGATTCCATTCTGCTGTTTCTTTGCATGGATCAACAAGTAATGGGAATAATGTCGACGATTTGGCTCTTTTTGGTCTCCGGCCGTATTACGAGCCCCCAAGAATTGATCCTGTTGAGCTCAACCATGCTCTAGGGCTTCCGATATCGACGTAAGATAATCTTCATTCTTTTCGTGAGGATTCACATCAAACCAAATATAACTGCTTTCTCTCTTTCCTAAACAGGGAAACAATAGACCAAAGCTCGGCTCTGGAACCCCAAACCCCAATCGATGGTAAGCTTTTCTTGAAGGAACGGATGATTTGTGAAGAAATTGTTGTTGATCTGACAAGAAACCTCCATTCTCACTGTATCACAGCTATCAATCACGGACACTCGTAAGCGTTGAACTCACCTGGTTAATTGCACGAATGAATAGCTCAAACTTATTCCTCTGTATGACCATGATCTTGACATCATTCATCAAATAGAGACACGACTCTCAATAGCAGGTGATTTGATTCATACCTCCTCTAGCGTTTACCTCACCATTGTCAAACTAAAGCGGAATATGCTTGCCTTGGTCGATGAATTCAAATTAGTCACACGCCGTGGCCACCAGCCGCAAATCGTCAAGCATCTGACTTCAGTGACGGTATGTCTGTTCGCGTACATTCAAGTTTGGATCAGAAAATTCCATGCATGTATTACTGAATCAAATCTTTTCCTTTGGTTTTCTTGATTTCAACCCACTGCTTAAACTAGCTGAGCTTGTTGAGAACGCGTGAGCACTCACTTCTTCCTTTGTGGACATGACATTGAATTCCAGCTGAAGCTCATTTATTCCCTTTCTGCTAATTCTTTGCATGTATCAACAAGTAATGGGAATAATGGACAAACTTTGGCTACTCTTCGTCCCCAGGCCAATTTGGACCTTATAATTATCCATCCTTCTCAAATTACTCGCGCTCTGGAACTTACAAGGTAAGTTTTTTTTTTCTGTGTACGAAGCTGTTCCATGAATCAAAACCTTACGTCCGTCTTCCTTTCATAGCGATGCAGCTTCGCCTCCGATTCCAATAATTGATGACAATGGACATACACGCTTCATGGTCAATAACGGGGTCATAAGGTGCGCAGCCTCCGGCTGCCAAAAAGTCTTTTACAAATTCCGATTAGACAATGCAATAAGGCATTGGAAATCGCACAACCCAGACCGGCGATGTAAGTGTTTCAACATATTTTCTTTACTTTGGATAACTTCGGGAAAAAAATCTCTCGGTCAATATGGGTGGATGCTGATTACATACTTTGATGGGTAAAAGATGCATGCAACTATCATGGAGTCCACCCTCCGGCACAAGGCAGTCCACGCTGCGAAACTCTCTTTAAGCACGATCAGGACATAAGAAAACATGTCCAGCGAATCCACCATACGCCTGTGTGGAATCCTGCGTTCGTTCGTGCTCTGACATCGGAGGAAATTGCCAATCAGCGCAGAGAGCGGTAATAGACACCTGTAATTAAGTACTTTAGATTGGTATTGTTCACTGCCCCAAGTTCTGGGGCTATAGCTGTTGTGTTAGGTCACTTTAGACATTACATAATCACATCATTTACATATTGCTTCATTCCATTATTGTATACTTTTGTACATGATATGAACCCTCTTGTTGCTACTACTTTGTATGTAGTCTGATATTGTAGATTCATAGTGTAAAATGCCACCGGCAAAATTACACTTAAAAATAACAAATGATATAAATATGGTTTTAGGTTTTATTACTCATCTTTCCCAGTACATAAAGTTGTAAGATAATCCTGTATACAAGGGTAATGTAAGTATCATGTGTTATGTCAGTTTCCCATGACAGTTTTTGTTTACATATTTCCCACACTTTATATGTATAGTCTGTGAGTTTATGGATTTTTTTCTCTCACTAACTCAAGTGTGTACATATAATTTACCTATAAATAGTCCACTTACCAAAATATATTTTCAAGTTCAGCTTTATCAACATGTAGATCAATTGTGTATTCAGTTCAAATCAACTTCATTTGAGTTCTAGATAACATGAAAAGGTACATAATAAACACAGTGGGCCTGCTACCATAAAATTAGTTCTATTGTAGTGTAGTGTTAGCTTTTTTTAGCTATGCTTTTGCGCTTCCCTTTAGTCTGCTACCATGATGTATCACCAGTTTTCTTTATGCACATTTAATTTTCCTCTCCATAGGAATACTTGAATTTTGGGTGCTTCTCTACCTCTCCATTCAATAAATTTCCCAGCAGGTATCCTGGGAAAAGCTTTCAGCTCTCATTGTTTTCCCATGATTTAATGAGCTTGTCAGTTCTTTGTAATTAGACAAGATTTCTGTTGGAATTCCACAGTTCTCTCTTTTCTTCTCTCTCCTGTATCTCCCACCTGTCGCTCATATTATTCCCTCCAGATGAACATTCATGTTCACCTTTTGTCCCACATGTTGTCTGTCAACTGAATACACTCTATTCCACTGAATATGGTGTGTGCAGAAAGGAATAAATAAGGAATATACACTTTTAAAAGTGTTTATAAGCAATATAAGTCTTGAAAGAATAATTTACTAGAGTGTAATGACACTTAAGTAACAAAATAAAACAGGTTCTATGCCTGCTACCAAATTTCTGATGGGGAGAAAGCTCCACAGAAGGGTTAACCAGAATGAGTCACGGTTCTTCCAATAAAATTAAGTAATATTAATTTAATTGGGGGGATTTTTGAGGAATTTTAACTATATAGGATAGTTATAAGAAAAAAGGCCAGTCCTCCTTACTTCCAGGAGAAGGTGAGCGCCTTGGTAGCTTATAACAAGTTATCTATGTGGGTGTTAAAATTTATGGGGAGGTTTTCTTCAATTTAGTGAAGAAAACCTCTCCTTAAATATTAAAATAATTATTCTTTCACATGCTTGTTGGGAGCAGTGATCAGAGCAAGATCACCAGGGGGAAGTGATCACCCTGTTTGTGATCAGATGTGAACTATGCTGTCATTTCTAATTAAAATTACCCCATAAATATTTCACATTAACTATATTTAGTGTAAACATGTATTTCAGCAGTAATTATTGATTTCACTAAGAAATACATGTGAATAAATTTTCTAGCAACCAGAGCTTAAAAAAAGCGCTTGGCCTGAAGGACAATTGACTTGGAATCACATGTACTAATCATATAATACATAATACATAAACTATTTACTTAAATATATATGTAATCTTATAGTATGTATTAATCTAGGTTATGCTGGGATTTTCCAGGATTTTCATGGAAAAAGCTATACCAATAAATGGTTTTTTGTCCATTTATTGTGTGTTTGAAAATTGATTTTCCAAGGATTTTCTTTAATCAAATTTCTTTTATATTTTATTAAAAATAAGCATAACTTTTAATCACTTGCTGAATATGGTAATGAGGTGGCTCAAACTTAGATCCTTATGCTCAAGTCAGATATTTCTAAGCTTGTTCTTGACTGTTAGACTATTACACAATTTGATATGATGTTAAGTCCAATTTCTGTTTATGTTCAGAATGTTAAGTTACAATAAAGGATAATTAATAATAAATGTAAAAATAAAGAATAATTATAATTATTCAAGATTGCAGTTTCACGTATTACATGTTACATACTACATGTAATATCTTGGTGGCTGACAGGAGGAGTACGACTATAACTCAAGTAGTGGTATTGTCACTCTCCAAATTTTTTCCCATTTCCTTTCTAGATTTTGTGTTCTCTTGCAACTTCTTATTGATATTTCTATTCTCTTTCAGGCTTGCTTGTATCTTCATATCTCCTAATAAAAGATTTTCAATTTCTATTGTTGTGTTGTAGCTAGGTCTAGATTTTCAGAAGGTACCTAATGATTTCATTCTCTTATATCCTTGTCTATCTCACTTATTCTCTTGCTTTTTCACTTTTTGTTTCTAAATTTCTTATTACTATTAGCATTGGTGTTAGCTGCAATAAAGTGTTTGATCTCAATTTCCTACAGAGTTGCCGGAACAGGCCATTTGTTTATGTTAGTTAGTTTTTCTGGTTCCACGTTGTGAGAACTCCTTTTGGGACGGTAGTTCTGTGAGGGGGAAATAGCAGGTATAGTATTTCAGGTATGTATGAATTTATTACAACTGTTAAGGGTGGTTTGAAAGACCTGCCCCTCTATTTACTACAAGAGTTAATACAACAATTTTATTTATTGTTGTGGCTGATAACTTTCTTTTTGTTTTCTTTAAGAGAACTATTTATGTAGTAATCTCTCATCAGACAAAGATCTAATTTCAACTTGAAAATAATCAGCAATGAGCTTGATGAAGGGATCAGGGACGTACATAGTGGATGGATTGTTACAGAAAGTTCTGGTAAATGGAATACAAGGTTTTTTGGAATTGATGAGGAACAAGTATTTATACATTTATGATTTATTTATTTCTTTTTAGATGTAGTCTGAGGAAATGAGTAAAAGGATGTTTTTGGTATAATGTGAAATATTCAAAGTGTTGTACCCTCTTCCTTAACCTTTAGTTAAAAGAGCACAATTTTCCTTTTTGTCACTTTTGTGTATCTCAAACTGATATGAAAGATTTTGTTGTGGTTGACCTGATTAAGATCACACTACTATATGGATGAGTACTTTTATTTAGTTTTCTAGCTAGATGGTGGGGAGGGGGATCAAATTGGGATGATTCTCTTTCTGGGAGGGAAAAACCTCCCCTTTATATAGTAAAATGTGAGGGATTTTTGCTGGTGGGATGTCTGATTGAGGTGTTTATGCTGGTGGGGTCTCTTCTTCTACGCTGCCTTCATGCATGGAGTGCATAAAGTGAGCTGTTTCTGCTGGTGAGGTTATGTACTTAGACTGTGCCACAGATCATGTGCTGCGCCTTGTGACCTAAAGTGAGCTATTTCTGCTGGTGAGGTTATGTACTTAGACTGTGCCACAGATCATGTGCTGCGTCTTGTGACCTAACACTAAACTACATACTACTTCTATATATATACTATGTACTTATTATTCACTCTAATTCTTTGTAACTGTATAACTTTTGATTTAGCCGTGCAAACCCTAACATAAATGGGTGACTTATAGATTAAATTTACCCTAGATTTCAATTATGCACTTATATTGCTACTATTTTAGCTTCTGAAAGATAATGAAAGAATATATTCCTGCGTGATACTTGAAACAGGGTTTGGAATACCACAACGTGCAAACCCTGTGAGGAAATAATGAAAACCAGGAATTGTACTTCTGTTTGAAAAAATTCACACTTCTTCAATGGTGATTTTAATGAAAATTCTGGTAGTTTAGTTAATTTGGCTTTGAAATCTTGTAAATGTTATTACTCTGCCTTTGAAAAGATTAAAATATCATCAATTTACACAAAACAGCACACATCAATGAGTTCCCTGAATAAATTTGGTCTAAATCTTTGGAAGTTGGCTGGTGCATTGGCAAGTCCAAAGGGCATCACCAGATATTCAAATAGCCCCCAGGGAGCTCTAAATGCTGTTAAATATTCCGGAACTGGAGTGACTAGTAATAAATTGAATGCAGACTTAAGGTCCACTTTGGAAAGATTCTTACAACCTTCTAAATCATTTAAAAGGAGTGAGAGGACCAGGATGGGATAGCTATCAAACGTAATTGTTGTGTTTAATCATTGATAATCTACACATGGTTGGTTGTCTTTACCCTCATTTTCAACAAAAAGTATTGGTGCTGCTGCGGGTGATGAAGCTAACTGGAAGAATCCTTTACTAAGATTATCATCAAGTTAAGACATTAATTTTTTTTGTTCCCCTTTGATGAGACTGTACAGTCCACAAAATGGTGGAGTGGCTCCCTCCTTAAGCTGTAACCTTAAGATCAAATTGCAGAAGAACAGGAGGTAGAGTTTGTCAACTAGATATTGTGAATACATCAGAAAATGAATGGAGTTGAGAAGTGAGAGAAATGACTTCTTCCTGATTAAGGTGAATATTATTATGTGATGATGGAATTTGAACTCCTTTTTGTAAATCTTATTTATTTTCAGCCAGTAGTATTAAGTTGTAAACTAGAAAAATAAGTAGAAAATAACAGAATAAGATGAGTCAAATAAAAAACATCAGAAAAAAAAATGAAGATGTAAGCAAACACCAACAGGATAAAGATGATAACTATACTGAGAACTGAAACAAAATGTAAACCAAACATTTGAGAACAATAACAGTACTAGAACAACAACAATCTAAAGAAATAAAGGTTTCAGTGTTGTAATCAAACAAAATATACAAAAGCTGTCAGTCCATTTCAGAGACAACCTGACTAGCACTTACAATATAACAGATAATAAGACTATTATAAAATTTATGGAATTACTAAAAACCGAAACCAGACCAACAAGAGAAAGAAGATCGGAAATTTTTGGAGATGTTAAAGAAAGAATAAAATAAAAGAGAATTTTGTTGTACCACTTGGACTACAGAGAATAGATTATCTGTACTTTTATGATGATGAAGAATACACATGGAAGAATAACTAGAATAGTGAAAGTTAAGAAGATAGTGATTTAGTAACAAGACATCAATAATGAAAAAGAGATAGAAAAGAAAAGGAAGAAGACACAGGCAGGACAACTAATGACAATGGAGAAGAGAGTAGATTGTTTTTTAGAGATAGAAAGGGATCTAAGGGTGATTTTAAGAGATCTGTATATAGGAAAGGAGTAGAGAAGAAATCAGAAAGTTAATTGTGGTTCTCATTGACTTGAAAAGATGATTGATAAATATTGGTGTGTTTTACTTTACACCCAATTAGTCCAGAGAGGATTTCCAAGTATCTGAGAGAAGAAGGTGGTTGATGAAAATGTTTTCAAAGAAATTAGATAGAAGAGTTTTTTGAGAGAAGAGTTGAGAGAAGATTTATAGGGAATCTTGATGACTTGAAGCCGCAACTGTTGATTGATAAATTTGAAGCTTTGATGTAAGCCCCCCTTGCGCAATTTGATTACAAACTGGGGCTTAGCAGGTTGGCCAATAATGGTGGATGAGTTTTCAACAAAGATGTTGTTACATATAGAGATGTAGTATTACATTGATACTCAAGAATTAATAAACAATTTAAATAAAATAGAGACATTATCACAAAATATACTTATGAAAGAGACATGAGGGGGTATCAAATATGTATAAATCCACCATTATCTAATCAACTGGTTGTGAAAACCCACCATTTTTAATAACAATGTATATCAATATAAAATGGTCCAGAATTCTCAAAAGTGAAATTTTGTGGAAAAACCTAATGCACTGGTTTTAATTGTGGATTTGGTCATATTTGATACCCCCTATTGTTACTTTTTCAGACTACAAAGCAATAAAAAGCAAATATAAATATAACAACATATGGAAAATAAAAATGAAAGACAGGATATAATTTGATATTTTTATTCTGTTTATAAATTAAACCAGGGTACCTCAGCCAAGGTACCCCAGTAGCTTTACTCCTTCTTACAGTAGATCTACTTACCAAGAAGAACCACTACTGTAGTTACAAGATTACATATGTAGAAAGAATCCATATATTATATGAAAAACAGAATCAAATCATAAATATTTAAGATTATATAAAAACTTGCTAAGATTATATGTAAAGCATCTGAAAGATATATTTGCCATTTTTAGCCCAATTGGGAAGAATAATTGCCTAAGAATATCATGGCATGTGGTGTAAATAGTTAGATCTTTCATTGGGCATTTTGGAGCTCCCATTTTGTCAGACATTGAGACAATTGGCCCACATGTCTACAAAATAATACAAGTCACATAACCCAATGGTTAAGGACTTGTGTTTATAAAAAAAGGGGAATAAATTGAACTAAGTAAATTGTCTTAAATTTACAAGTTCAATTCCCATAAGACTCATAAATTTTTGTATTTATTTTATATAATATTCATCCTTTTAATAAACTAAATAATATTAAGAAATTCCAAATTAAGGAGAGATTACTATCTCTCCATGAATTTACCCTTAAGTATTACAATTTAGTTATGTCTCCTACAAGGAGACTATTATCTAGAATTACCCCATGTAATACAAACTCTTTGAGTTATTACATTGGGGAACTTATTGTGTAATATTTAAATGGCTGAGATTTCCTTCTAAAGGGAATTTCTCCCCAGATTATTACCATACAAACCCGCCAACCTTACTACTGTTTCAGTGAGTGGGGTTTTATATAATCCTTCAAACCAACCTTTCTCTCTATCCCTCATCCTATTTCCTAGTCACTAAGAATCTTTATCCTAGTGACTAGAAGTCCTCTCCCACTCCCAGGGAGTAGTTGAGGCAACTGCACTGAGCTTTTATAGCCGTGTTCCCTTGTTAAAACAAGGGTGCCAGCTTCTCCGCTTTTTAGCATAGAGTAGCTTCTTTCCACTGGTCTTAATAGACTATAGTGTGACCCTAGATACAGGTTGTAAATACTGTATACAGTATCATTACACCTATCTGATATTTGACCCCGAGTCACTTAAGAGACGGGGGCTGACACATTTACACCTTTCTTACATGACAGTAAAAGATTTTTTAAACAGATCCAGATAACACTCTCCCAGCTAAGATCATTGCAGTATCCGATAAACCGGCTAATTACTTTGTTCCACAAGGAAGGACAGTTTGATCGATATCATCAGAGTTATCAAATTATCTGTCCTCGGAGTTCACTTACACAAAGGAACCTTATTGCGTAGACAGCAGTGATCTCAAAGTCATAACTGGTTAGTTTTTGTCAAACAAAAAACTTTTTAAAATAATAACAGGCTAAAAGTATGTCTCGCACTAGGAGCAACCGCTCAACTCTTGTCAAAGCCCAAGATTTTACTGGGGCCCCTAGGGGAAGAAATTCTTCTAAAGCACACTCCCTCCCTTCAACCACTCCTCCAGTCAATGAAATCTCACATAGACTACCTGGAGATAGCCAAGAAAACAACCGACTTGGACATGAAAGTCACCTGTCTGAAGCTGGCATCCAACACCCAGATAATACTGGCGAAGCGGATGAATCAGCTTGATTTCAACAAGATATTTGGAAAAAGGGACTACGTGGCCAAGGGCAAAGCCTTCTGTCAGACAAAGGAATGTCAACAATTCCTAAGGAACCACGGGAAAGATGTACCACCAACCCCTGTACCAGATGATCCTCATCCCCAAAATCTACCCCCTCCGACTTGTTTAACTCCTCACGCGAGCCCGAGTTTAGCGGAGGATGTCAGCTTGCTACTATGACAGAGCAACCTGTCACAAGATTTCCACAAAACTTATTCTAAAAATACGTAGATTATCAAATAATAGTTAGAATATTATTTGATATTCTGAATCTACACTAAAAATAACCTGGGGTACCTCACTCATAGGTACCCCTAATTCTCACTCCTTCACTATGTGAATTAGCAAACAAGAATTAGCAAGTACCTTTAAAAAAGGCACTTGCATTAATTAATGCTTATATATACATACACATATGCTTAAACCCCATTTCCAGTCACGGAAATGAGGTGTTGTGTAAATTGGGGGAGATAGTGTAAATACACCGTGTTTTACTCAAACCCCGCGTACCGCAGTCCGCAGACCTTGAAGTTCAACCCGCGTGACTGAAAGCCCGCGCCAAAGTTGGGATATAAGCCCCTGCGCAAGCATTAAGCCCCTTACAGGCTCTCAGCTGGCACGCGGACTCCACAGTCACTCAGGTACACCCAAATCAGCAAAAACACGCCCCAGTGACCTCATTACATATGTTACATATGTGATGAAGATTACTGGGGACTAAATAATTAAATATAATGAATAGTATTATTTATTTATACATATAAATAAAATATATAGAGTGAACAAACAGTACAAACAATACTGTGGCTTATTATAAATACAAATAAGCCACTAGTATTAAATCTATAACAAACAGTACTAATGTACTATAGATTGTAAGTCAGTATAAATATATAAATAATAATAAAATACATTAATAGAATCAATTGGTGACTTGTGTTCAAAGCAGGGGCTGCTGAAGCGTCACCAGGAAAGCAAACATGGCCAAAATGTGGTCCAAAGGTCCCACAAGTTGGCCAATAATACCTACAGGGTCCCCAGAGGGAACTCAAGACTATTTAAGGAGCTCTTCAACCGCTCAAAGAAGGCTCCTCATGCTTCCCAATACCCACTAACAATCTTACCCACTTCTTATTAGATATATACATCTTTATAACACAGTCTGGTAAGCTTCTTAGTAGTTATTCTTTAGCCCTGTCTTCCCCAACAACTTCACAGTGCCCATCCAGCTCTACCATCCATCCATCCAAGCGCTTCAAACTGTCCAGTTCCACCCAGAATATCCCCAAGATCCCTCAAGGTTTATTACTAGTAAGTAATAACCCTTTTCCTTGAAGATATTCCCCCATTTCCATTCCTGGGATTAAACCACCCCTGTTCCAACAGGCCCCAGTGTTCCAGGTACCTAAATCCTCTGCATTTATTTGTAAGATACCTTAGAGGGATCTAAACCACCCCTGATTTATCAGGCCCCTCTGGTTTTTAATTATATTAAATTTATTTAATATAATTATTAAACCTATTTTTCTCTCAATTTTTACGTCACAATTCCCCCATATCTTTTGGGAATTGTAACTTTTTACCTTACCCAGAGTTTATATAACTCTTTCCATCTATCCTTGCACCACCTGTAGCTAGAAGGACTTGTCCTTGGCATCAGGGAGGCTGACAGAGGAAGTGCCGTTCTTGGTGAAGCTAGATCCAGAAGCAAGGGAGGGAGCGTTCCGCTACCCACCACAGGAGTACTATCAAACATCCCAGCAGTTGTTTGCAGATCCCAACCCTCCTTGAGATTGCCGACAGCCTTGATCTTCGCAATCAGGGAAGAGGGACAACAAGAGAAACAACCGCAAGCAGGCTTATCAACAGCCAATCCAAAACTTGTTGAGAGGCAAAAGGAGCCTCAATCACCAGATGTCCATACATCAGGAGATGATCAGACTAAACCAAACATCTCAAGCTCAGTTCCAAGCGCTGGAAGCGATGCAGAACCAAAACGAAGGGTTCGCAAACCATTGTCAACACCAAAAGGGCGGGATGATACACGAATCCTAACTGTTGAAGGGATAGTATTAGTCCCCATCCTTCAGAAGCTATTTATTAGCATTGAGAAAATTGTAGATAACAATTCCGCATTACTATCTAAACAAGTACACTCGGAAGTCTCCGTAGATCTAAAAAATGTCATTAGTCAAAATTTTGATCCTCAAGAACAAAAGTTAAAGTCTCTTCTCTTTTCTGCAGAAAACATTGTAGCCATGTTATCTACAAATAACAATCTTGTATCTAGAAACATAACATCAGAAGACTGTTTCATTAATACTAAGATAAAGCAAATACAAGGCTCAATTTTGCCTATCATAAACATTCCTGAAATAATGTCTGCTTTGAGTTCCCTTAACAATCGAGAGGACTTGTTGAAAAAAGCCTTTGACAATCTTTTCAGTCTGGTCTATGACAAACTTGAGAGTAAAAAAAACCATGATTGATAACTTTATCAATCAGCCATCCCTCGGTGACTTTAAAACACGAGCAGATGAAGCTATTGATTCTCACAAATCGGAATTGAGCCAGCTCCTTTTAGAAGAGACAAAGGAAAAAATACAGCTACTAACAACTGTCATCCAAAAAATCAATTGTCAGCAGAAAATCAACTAAAATTAGATATTACAGGACAACAACAAATATGTTCCTGTCACAAAAAAATTTCTGAGTTGAAATTAGAACATGAACTCCTGCATGAGGTTAACAACAAGATTGATTATCTTATTAGGTTGAACTCTCAACCAATACAAGATATCAACAAAAAAATATTTGCTTCTGAAAGGAAGAATGAAGAGAGGTATACTATTCTGATTAATAAAATACAAGAATTACAGAACAATAATATAAAACCTGTAGCATACCTGCACTAATGGAGAATAATATACCAGCAACTAATTATAATCCTGATAACTCAGACAATAACAAATTTTTTAACAAACACCAGTCTAAATCTGAAATAGACCCAGGAAGATTGAGTGAATTCTTTGAAGTACCCTCAAAAGTACATGGAGAAAATACGGCAATGAGTAACATATCACCAGAATCTAGTAAAGTAATATTACAAGGTCTATCAAAAATGGAAGCTTGGCCAACATTTTCAGGAGAAGGAGAATATAATCATGTTGACTTTATCAAGTGGATAGACACTATTCAAGAAGATACTAGGATAGAAGACATTGTGATTACTTCTAAACTCAAGAATATGTTTACTGGTATAGCCCATGAATGGTTTTCAAGTGTAAGAACCATGGTTGGAGATCAACCCTGGTCCTTTTGGAAAGATGCCATCACAAAGAAATATGGCACAGCAGCATGGAGAAGAAAGCTCCTGATGAGCTACCAAAAAGACAAATTCATCCCTGGGTCTACACCAGCTGCAAATTGGGTTACCAGAAAATACAAAAGAATTATGGCTTGTGAACCTCAAACAAACCATGAGAGTTTGATGTTCAAATTATTCACCCAAATGGATGGAGAGGTCAGCTTTGCAGCCCAAAATTCAATGAAGGGCAACCAAACACTCACTTCTTTAATTAATGTCTTAGAAGATATAACTGAATATACTAGCATAGGACAAAGAAAAAAGTATGTGGGAAGTAAAACATACCCAAGCAACAATATCCCTGATAAAAGGGAAACAACTCAAAACCCAGTCCTAGAAGTTAAATGCTATTCTTGTGATAAAATGGGCCACACTTCTAGAAACTGCCCAAAAAACTTTAAAAAAGTAACTACCATAGAAGATCAAAGTGATTCTGAGGTAGAATCTGAAAGTAATAAAGATCAGCAAGATAACTCTGCAGCTATAATTTGTGTAATACCTAAAGAAGTTAACTACTTTGTAACCGCTGTAAGTGGAAGCAATAGAATTGTACAAATGAAATGTAGAGATAAGGATTGCAAATTACTTTTGGACTCAGGAGCTTTTAAATCAGTTGTCAGTCAACATTACTTGTCTAAATTCTGTGAAAATTGGAAAACATTTGTCAGATCAAAGTGCAAAGACAAATTCCATAGTTGTTCAGATAAGCTGACTACTATGGGCATAGTCATGGTGAATCTGAAATTTGGAGAATATGTTTTTCCAACAGAATTTATTGTTCTTGAAAATGCAGTGGTTGACTACTTTATAATGGGTAATGATTATTTGAGTCATTTTAAAATCTCTATCATGAATGATCAAGGAAGTTACTTCAAAATAGGAAAGGATAATCCTAATTACCCCTTTTTATTAGATGGAGCAAAGATAGTAGCTGATAATGCACTGCAAGAAAATTTTTTTCAAGAAGTGATAGAACAGTCAAAAACTAATTTGTCTCTATCTGATTCACAAAGAAGTGATTTATTTGTGTTGCTATCTGAATGCAAGTCTGCATTTGCTACAGTAGAGGAACCATTTGGAGCTATCAAAGTCCATGAAGTAAAACTTAGCCTTAATATTGATAGACCTTACCCACCTGTTCTTAGGAAAGCACCTTATCCAGCGAGTCCCAGTGTCAGCCTTAGAGTCAGTGCAGCTGACCTAAAGTCTGCCTTTATTACTCATGATCTTAATACCAGTCCCAAATGCATGATATCTTTTTACCCTGAGGTTTAAACCTTGTTTTGACTTCAAATTCTGTTTCCTCATTAAATTTTGACCGTAGTTCTCACTGAACACTTTGTAATTTCTCAACTCCTTCATAGAGTAATTAAATAATTAATTCTATGCCACAACTAGTTGAGCAAGTAAACCAAGGCCAGCTAACCACATCTACATGTGAGATTACATAAGCAAACCTTGAAAATTTTCGAATTTGGTGTATCCTCCATTGCAGGGAGGATACACAACCTCCAGACACCCAGAACCACCAACTCAGATCACCAAGGATTCACCAAGTTACAGCTCACCACTCTAACCAACCAAAGGCCTCTTTCACCCAGTACCTCAACAGTATTGTCAGTCAGTCCCCTTTTTGAACCTTGCTCTTCTGACAGAAGTCCTGCTCTGTCTCCCCTTCTTCCTTTTCCCTTTCCCTTTCCTCATCCCTCATCAAATCAGATCAATCCAAGCACCAATCATCAGATCAGATCAGCTTCAATCATCCTCAGAGATCAATCAGCTTTGCTTCAATCTTTTTCTGTGGTTTTTCCTTGAAACAAACCACATAGGTTTCCCTCTAAAGAACCTTGACTATCCAGCTTGACATAGTCTAAAAAACTGGGCTGATTAGACTTGTCTTCTCAGATACCTTCCACGTTTCCATTGTGCAAAGAGGCTGTTGCTTCTCAAAGACTCTGGCACAGTTCATCCAACTTTTTAAGTTGTTGATTATCATCATTAAAGAGCACTCAGATTATTAGAAACACAGATCAATCAATAATCTTTTCCCTTGTCCCCTCTTCTTCTCTAACAGTTGTATTCTTTATCCCTTGAAATACAACTGTTGCCCCCCATTTCTTGTGTCCTGTTGTCACTTTAGAGACCCAGGCTCACAATTGGGGGCCTCATCGGGAAATATCCTCCCCTTTTGAAGACCTTTATCATACTTCTAGACTTTCAAACATTCAAAGGCTGATCACCTTATATAAAAAAAAAAAAAAAAAAAAAAACTCGAAAATTATCTTAAAATACACATAAAAACAAACTACTCTTTCAATAAGTTTCACTATATTATTCCTGAGATAAAAGGTTGATAACCTTTTTTCTAGCATAAAGAAAAAAGAAATATACCATATGTCAATACTAATCAGGAAAATACACATCCTTTTTTTTCGAAAGTTATCCTGCACATCTACACAGTGAAAACCACTGAATAACAAGAAGATTATTTGTTTTCGTCGTCGGATCGTTCATTGTTATCGTCGGAAGAGGAACTGGACGAAAGGATCTTGAAGAAAGACGCACACAAAGCGTACAAAGGAAACCGTGTTCGTCGAAGAACTTGGATACCCATCACCACTAATAAAGCGCTGAAAAAAAAAGGAAAACTCAGCGCACTTCTAAAGTATAAACGTTGAAAATCCAGATAGTCCGATAGTGTAGATTTACCAATATCTACATAATGCCTTCTCATCTAAGGAATGGCCGGGATCACTCAGCTGAACAGCGGCAGCTTTACAAACTCAGCCCCGCCGCTGAGGAGCGTCTTCAAAGGTTCAGGATGAGTGTAATCCCTGCTCAGCGTGGACGACCTCCATTTTTCGCATCCAGGAGCTCCTCAGCCAGATTCATGAACATGGTCGACGCTCATCAACCCCCAACAAGAGCCGAACGCTCTCGAGAGGATCCTATACCACAGTCACTCCTTACTCATTCAGACCAACAAGGACCGAGCGACCAACGCTCCTCAGGATACCTTCAGGTTGGAGCGTTTCGCTCCCAGTATGGAGGAAGCCCAACACCCCAGTCCTCTGCCACATCTAGCGACTCAAACGCTCGAGCCTACAAGCGTTCAACCCACCCGGTACTATCATCACAGCCAGACCCAAGACCTGCTGCCGTCGCAACACCCTCCCTCTACACTGCTCCAGGTAGCTTCTACACGGCCCGAGGCGACCCAGATGACTTGCCGATACCCCTAGAATCAAGATCGAGCCTACCACCATCAACCTCGACCCCCCTATCAGGGTTTGGCGCGCGATTAAAAAAGACAGCAGTCCCGATCCAACCACAGACATTGGAGAGGATCGGGGAAGAACCCAAATCAGTCCCATTGGACTCTGATACTCCTGGACATAGGCGAGCGCGTTTTGAGAGTAACTTGCACCATCAACCATCGAAGGGGGAGAAGGAGAGCACGAGGGATGTTTCCTCCAGCAACAACTCACCAATAGGCCTCAGCTTTGATTTTGATAATCTCTCCAGCCCCTCAAACAGAGAGAAGTTGCTTAGAAACCTCTCCAATGATTTGATTCACAACAGCCCTTCCTTGTTAGAAGACAGACTCGAGCACTTATTTGCTAAATTTTTAACAGATCTGACCGGTACAGTAGACACCACACCTGGTACATTAATACATTCTTGTGTTCAAAATTTCAAGTCCTCTCTCAGTGAATCTATTTTAGACATTATAAAAATGGAATTCATGCCTTCTCTACTTGATGAAATTTTAACACAACTCAGAAAAAATAAAACAGATCAAAGAACCAACATAAGTCTTGATGAGGTAGACAAACTGAGAAAACACATGGATCAAAAGTTGGAAAGTATCCAAGACTTAGTTCTAGTAAATGAGTCTCAATACACTTCCAGTATAGATGTCCTTAGGAAGCAGATGTCTCACATGGAAGAGAAGATTGACCATAAGTTTTCATCTATAAATAATCAAGTAAATGATCTGAATGTGAATGGATATAATAGGTGTGAGCAGAGCAAAAGAAGATTTGGAGATATAGCCTCAGTAATAAACAATATCCAGGCCAAAATAGACTCTTTGTTAGAGCCCATAGAAATGGATCATGCAAACTTCCCCAAGCATAATAACCCTTCTCTTAACATGCAACAAGATGAGCAACTTGGACCTCAGAAAACAAATTCCCCCATTGCTGCTTCAATACATCCCAAAACATCCCCTGTTAGTCCCTCACCTCTAGTAGCTGAACAGAAGCCCACATCTCTAGACAGATTCCCCCTCATCCATGATGGAAAATTAGAACTAGAAATGAGGAAAGAATTGTGGAAAAGCATCCCTAAAAACAATGATTGGGAGAAATTCTCAGGAGAGCTCCCATACAATCATGAGCTTTGGATTAAAAACACAGACATCTTGGTAAGAGACTATAGGATGCTAGACAGCATGATCATCAGCAGACTGACTATACTTTTGACAGACACTGCTAGGAGCTGGTATCTTGGAATTAGAGATGAACATGGAGACAAGTCCTGGGCTTGGTGGAAAGATGCCATCAGGACTAAATTTGGTACTCAAAATTGGAAGTGGAAGATGCAGCAAGAATTTGAAAGAGACCACTTTGCTTATGATGGAAGACAAGTCCATAAGTGGTTTGGGACCCAAAGAGAAAGACTTAGAGCTTACCAACCTGAACTCAGTGGATATTTAATTTGTGAAAAGATCCTCAAACAATGCCCTGGCAATCTTGAGCATGCTGTCAAAAGCAGATACAAGAGAGATGAAACAGAGATGACCTTTGAAGAAATGGTTCTGATTGTTGAAGAGGTTATAGATAGAGTCATGAGACAACCTAAGACCACATATAACTCTTACAGTTCTCAGAATACTGTCAACCTAAATGATAAGGCAGTTGAACATTGTGATAATCTCACAGAAGATGATTATGATCCTTCCCCACTGTCACAGAAAGACAAGATCATCTGCCAATTTTGCAAACAAGCTGGTCACCTCTCAATAGAATGCCCCAAGAAGCACAATAGGATTAACAGTGTGGGGATAGCAACCAATGATAATGCACAGAATGAAAAGGATGATGAAATTGATCAATATCAAAAAGGATACTCTGACCAAGCAGATGAGGAAGGGAACCATATCAATAACCATATGATTTTATCCATGGATAATGGTAGCCCTTCTTATCCCCTGATTGACTTTAACTTCAGGGATTATTAAAGTTCTTTCTAGCTGGTTTAATTTCATAGAGAAATCAAAACCTTTTTGGTGGTAGGGAATGTCAGCCTTAGAGTCAGTGCAGCTGACCTAAAGTCTGCCTTTATTACTCATGATCTTAATACCAGTCCCAAATGCATGATATCTTTTTACCCTGAGGTTTAAACCTTGTTTTGACTTCAAATTCTGTTTCCTCATTAAATTTTGACCATAGTTCTCACTGAACACTTTGTAATTTCTCAACTCCTTCATAGAGTAATTAAATAATTAATTCTACGCCACAACTAGTTGAGCAAGTAAACCAAGGCCAGCTAACCACATCTACATGTGAGATTACATAAGCAAACCTTGAAAATTTTCGAAGTTGGTGTATCCTCCATTGCAGGGAGGATACACAACCTCCAGACACCCAGAACCACCAACTCAGATCACCAAGGATTCACCAAGTTACAGCTCACCACTCTAACCAACCAAAGGCCTCTTTCACCCAGTACCTCAACAGTATTGTCAGTCAGTCCCCTTTTTGAACCTTGCTCTTCTGACAGAAGTCCTGCTCTGTCTCCCCTTCTTCCTTTTCCCTTTCCCTTTCCTCATCCCTCATCAAATCAGATCAATCCAAGCACCAATCATCAGATCAGATCAGCTTCAATCATCCTCAGAGATCAATCAGCTTTGCTTCAATCTTTTTCTGTGGTTTTTCCTTGAAACAAACCACATAGGTTTCCCTCTAAAGAACCTTGACTATCCAGCTTGACATAGTCTAAAAAACTGGGCTGATTAGACTTGTCTTCTCAGATACCTTCCACGTTTCCATTGTGCAAAGAGGCTGTTGCTTCTCAAAGACTCTGGCACAGTTCATCCAACTTTTTAAGTTGTTGATTATCATCATTAAAGAGCACTCAGATTATTAGAAACACAGATCAATCAATAATCTTTTCCCTTGTCCCCTCTTCTTCTCTAACAGTTGTATTCTTTATCCCTTGAAATACAACTGTTGCCCCCCATTTCTTGTGTCCTGTTGTCACTTTAGAGACCCAGGCTCACACCCAGAAGCAAAGAGGCTTTGGAAGAGCACATACAATCACTCCTTAAATTGAAAGTTATCAGGAAAGTGGGGGCAAATGAAATAGTTGATAATGCAACTCCAGTAATTATAGCCTGGCACAATAACAAGTCTAGATTAGTGGGAGATTTCAGAGCCCTGAATACATACACTAATCCAGACAGGTATCCAATGCCTAAAATAATGGAATCCTTAGCAAAATTGCATAAATCCAAGTACATTACATGCATGGATGTCCTTAAACTGTTTCATCAAAACCTCATCCATAAAGACAGTAGGCAATTTTTGTGCATTGTTTGCCATCTTGGGATATTTGAATACCTATGTATGCCCTTTGGTATTCAAAATGCACCATCCCATTTTCAAAGGATGATGGATACAGAATTCTCTAATGAGTTGAATCAACTTTGGCTCATTATCTACATAGATGATATTATCATTTTTTCAGATAATTGGAATGACCATATTATAAGACTAAGAACCATACTTCATAAAGTAATAAATATGAATATGAGAATTTCACTATCAAAATGCCAATTTGGCTTTTCTGAATTAAAAGCTTTAGGTCATATAGTTAGTGGACTTTCTCTTGGAATTCATAAGCACAGAGTAGCTGCAGTGCTTCTTAAACCAGTACCTCAAAATGTGAAAGAAATGCAAATGTTTCTTGGGTTTGCAGGATATTAAAGACTCCTCATAAAAGAATTTGGTCTATGGCCTCCAGCCTGTATAAACTTTGTAGTCCCACAGTAGTCTTTGAAATGACTGCAGAAAGAATACAAGCAATGAATCTATCAAGTTTGCATTGACAAATGCACCCTTACTTTTCCACCCTGATCCAAAATTAAGATTTAAGCTATATGTGGATGCTTGCATGGAAGGAATAGGAGCAGCTTTACACCAAGTACAAATTGTCAATGATAAACCACTAGAAGGTGCAATCTGCTTTATATCAAGACAACTGAAGGACTCTGAAAAAAAGTATGGCGCTTCTCAGCTAGAGTGTTTATGTCTAGTATGGGCTTTAGATAAATTGTACTATTATCTATGTTGGGCTCGACTGGGACTGAGGACAGCGGACACAATGTGGTGAGCGGCCGAGGTTCGTGGAAGGATGATCATTACACGACAGAAGAGTGAGAACAAAGATGAGAACAAAGAAAAAGAGAGGAAACGAAAGGGAAAAGAAGAAAAGAGATGAAAGGGCTTACCTGAGGACAGCAAACACGATGTGGTGAGCGGCCGAGGTTCGTGGAAGGATGAGGAGAGTTTCCTTCCACGTCCGCTGCCTCAGGTACACTACATACAAACTGTGAAATGTGTGTGAAGTGTACTAGACATGTGTAAGGCATAGAAAAGAAAACAGAAACACCTGAGTAAAACTCAACACCCCCCCTTGCTGCACACATGGATTGAAGAAGAAAGAAAAGGAAGAAGAAAGAAAGAAAGAGAAAAAGGATAGAGAAAAGAAGGAGTTAAACACAGAAAAGAAGAAAGAAAAGAGGGAAATAAATTTAGAAAGAAAGGAGAGGACAAGAATTTGGGGAGAAAAGAGAATGGAATTGATTACGCCACGATGCCGAACATTTCCCAATGTTTTTCCAGAGCTATTTGAGTGAGAGGCTTCGTGAGCATATCCGCTAGCATGTCTTTAGTGGAGACGTGCAGGAGAGAGATTTCCTCGTTTTGGACGCACTCCCGAATAAAATGATAACGGGCGTGAATATGTTTTGTGCAAGCATGATGTTCGGGATTCTTGGCCAGAGCTTCTGCGCCCTCATTGTCGACATGGAGAGGGATGGCTGTATCAGGTCGAAGGCGGAGTTCCGTGAGCAAATGACGCAGCCACAAGCCTTCCTTGCACGAGTCCGAGAGAGCCTTGTACTCGGCCTCAGTGCTGGAGAGGGAGACCGTGGCTTGTTTTCGAGATTTCCACGAGATTGCTCCGTCACCAACGCGGTAGGTATAGGCTGATGTTGAGCGACGGTCGTCGCGATCTTCGGCCCAATCCGAGTCCGAATATCCTGATAAGGTCATAGCTCCCCCAAGACGGAGTTTTAGCTCCTTGGTAGAGACAAGATAGTTTAGTATGCGCACCGCCGCGGACCAGTGAGCCGCCGAGGGGTCTCGTAGGTGTTGAGAGAGACGATTTACGGCAAAAGAGATATCAGGTCGGGTGCACTGGGAGACCCAGAGTAGGGAGCCAATTATTTGGGAGTACGGACCGGGGGAGGGTTTGTCATCTGGAAGACGACGTCCTAGGCTTTTGAAGGAGGAATCTGTTGGGGTGGAAACCGGGGTATGCTTGCCGTCTAGGAATCGCGAGCAGATATCGGAAATGTAGTGGGACTGATTGAGAAATACAAAGTTGTTTGTTGGATTGCGGGAGATCTTCAGGGATAGAAAGTGGTTCAGCTCCTCGTCAGCCCCAATCTTGAACCTTTTTCCGATGGCTGAGATGATGGAGTCGACGACTGTAGGTTCGCCAACAATTGCAAGATCGTCAACGTGGGTAGTTAGGGCGCCGACAAGCTTGCCGGCACGCAGCTTGAAGTAAAGTGTTGGGTCATACTTTGAATTTGACCAGCCGATCTCCAGAAGCGCCTTGTGGAGCTCAATGTTCCATTGACGTGGGGATTGTTTGAGACCGTAGAGGGAGCGATTCACCTCGCACACCCAGTCGGGATGCTGCGGGTCCTCGAAGCCGGGAGGTTGCTCCATGTAGAGCGGTTTATCCAGGTGGCCATTTAGAAAAGCCGTCTTGAAGTCTACTTGACGACCCTTCCAGCCACGACTACCAAGCAGAGAGAAAATGAGACGGAGTGTTTCCAACCGGAGCGTGGGAGAGAATACTTCGTCGTAGTCAAGGCCTTGAATTTGGGAGTAACCCATTGCCACAAGACGAGCCTTGAGCTTCTGGAGGGTGTTGTCCGGTCGACGCTTGACTTTAAACACCCATTTGGATTTGATAACTCGCCTCTTTTCAGGCCGAGGGACCAGACGCCAGGTCTGCATGCCTAGTAGGGATGCGAACTCGTCTTCAGCTGCTTTAAGCCAACGGTGTTTGTTTGGAGATTTCAACAACTGGCGCCAGGTTTTGGGAGTGTTGATATTGGGATCCGAGTTGGCACTTTTGGACCAGTTTCCATAACGTTTGGGGGCTTTGCGTTCACGAGCTGACCGGCGGCGAGGAGGGGACACTGGGGGTTTCGGAGAGATAGGTTTTGGCGCTGGTGGAGAAGGAGTGCGGTGAATGGGTGGGGACGAGGACCTGTTGGGAGGAGACGGCGCGCGAGACCGTGGCGACGACAGGGGGGAAGACTTTTGGGTTGGCGGGGCAGGGGGAGAAGCACGGGACGGGGAAGAAAGGGGAGAACGAGGGGAAGGAGATTGCGGGAGCGCAGGAAGGGAGATTATGGAAACGTCCGTCGACGGTGAAAGATTTGGAGAGAGGCTGGCTGGCGAGTCGTCGGAAGCGTTGCCGAGAGAGTCAGAGTCAGATGAGATAACATTTGGGGAGCGAGGGGCATTCCCCGGAGCATGAATAGACGCGGTGAGTCGTCTGTCAAATCTTGGGCGAAGTGGGACATCCAGAAGTGGAAGGTCCGGTACGGCCGTACGAGGAACCGGGCATGGGGGTGGCAGATCGTTTTGGTTTGGTAAAGCGGCGGCTGTATCGTTGTTGTCTGTGACCTGTCTTTCACTGGAAACTGGCCAGGAGATTTCTACGGTGATAGGTTCAGACGGGGGAGTGAGTTTAGTGCTATACGGGAAAATCGAGTCTTGAAAGATTACATCTCTGGACTTGATCACCGATCGCTTTTCAAGATCCCACAGGCGAAATCCATTGCCGTCAGTTAGGTACGACAAGAGAATGGACGCTCGACCTTCATTGTCGAGCTTCTTGCGATTCGCTTCCGGTACTTTGTACCACACTAGACAGCCGAAGGGATGAAGGCTTTTAAGGTCAGCCTCTGCGGAATCAATAATAGATGCGGGAGAAAGAAAGCCGCGTGGGGTATTGCAAGGAAATGAGTTGTATGGATGAATGGAGTGCCGGAGAGCATCGGCCCAGAAAGACTTGGGTAGTCGAGCTTGAAGTAGGGACGACTGTCAACTATCTGGACTCTATTCCACGAAAAATGGCGTGTACAGATATGAATAAAAGATATACACTTAAAAAGTGTAATATAACAGACTATAAGCTTTAAAGAATAATTACTATAGTGTATAAACACTTAAGTAATGCAATAAAAACAGGTTCTTAGCCTGCTCCCAAAACTTCTAGTGGGGGGAAAGTCCACAGAAGGGTTAACCAGAATTAAACACGGTTCTTCCAATAAATAAAATGAGATATTATTTATTGGGGGGGGGGTTTTGTTGAAGAATTCTAACTAAATAAGATAAATATAAGAAAAGGCCAGTCCTCCTTACTTACAGGAGAAGGTGAGCGCCTTGGTAGCTTATAATGAGTTATCTATGTATATGTTAAAATTAATGGGGAGGTGGTCTTCAATTTAGTGGAAGAACCAGCTCCTTAAATAATAAATCATTATTATTTTCACATGCTTCTTTTTTGAAAGCAATGTTCAGGGCAAATCACCAGGGGAAATTGAGCAACCTGTTCGTGATCAAATGTGAACGATGGTGTCATTTTTAATTAAAATGATATCATAATTATTTCACATTATAATTTTTAAATTAAATAAGTTTTTCAGTAATACATTATTTATTTCACTAAGGCATACTTGTGAATAAATTATCTAGGGAACAGGGCTTGAAAAAGCGCCCTCCCTGAAGAACAATTGATTGATAATCACATGTATTAATTATATAAATAAATAATACATAACTATTTACTTAATGAGTATGTAATCTTATAGTATGTATTATTATGGGTTATGCTGGGATTTTCCAGGATTTTCAAGAAAAAAACTATACCAATAAATGGTTCTTTATCCATTTATTGCGTGTTTGCAAATTGATTTTCCAAGGATTTTCCTTAATTAAATTTCCTTGGATTTTTGTAAAAATATAGGTATAATTTTAAATAAATTTAATAATATTTTATAAGTGTGGTCATGAGTGTGGCTTGAACCCAGATCCTTTAATATAAGCAGGATATTCATAAGCTTGTCCTTAACTGTTAGACTATTACACTATTTGGTGAAGCAGTTAAGTCTAATTCCTGTTTTGGTCAGAAAATCAAGTAAAAATAAAAAATAGAATAAATTAAAAGGTTTATTATTATTTATTAAGCTTGCAGTTTCAAGTATTACATGTCATATGTAATATCTTGGTGGCTGACAACGACCTTACTAGGTTTCCAATGGTGCGGTTTGTCCTCTCAGCCACTCCGTTCAGTTCAGGGGAGTGCGGAGGACCCGGGTCATGTCTGATACCAGCGGACGCTAAGTAAGAAATGAATTCTGAGGACATGTATTCCCCACCGTTGTCTGTTCGCAGAGCAAGGATTTTGTGGGAACCCGATTTCTCAAATTGCGCGCGGAAAAGTTTGAAGCACGCAAAGGAGTCACTCTTTAATTTCATTGGATAAACAACTAGAAACTTAGAACAGTCGTCGACGAAGGTGATAAAATATTTGTACCCTTCTCTCGATACTACCTCATAGGAACCCACATCTGAGTGAATGAGCTGACCGGGAGAAGTGAACCGATGAGATGAGCGCGATTTGAAGGCCTTTCTGTGCATTTTCGACTGTACGCATATGGCACATTGCTGTACCTCGACTTCGTTCATAACTGAGGGAGAGATGTTATGACGCTTTAGCAACGTTTTGAGAGACTTGAGACCCAGGTGAGAGAAGCGATAGTGGTAACCAAGAAGGGAGTTGTCTATGGATTTAGGAGTTATCGGAACAGAAGAATGAGAGCTCACAGGCTCCGCAGGTAGGTAGAATAGATTTCCCCTTCTGTACCCCCTC
The DNA here is from genome assembly GCA_007896445.1 of Puccinia hordei. Classification (NCBI taxonomy): domain Eukaryota; kingdom Fungi; phylum Basidiomycota; class Pucciniomycetes; order Pucciniales; family Pucciniaceae; genus Puccinia; species Puccinia hordei. The sequence continues at coordinate 114,711 of RDRW01000162.1, read as the reverse complement.
CCGGTTAACGTCCCATCAACCCGAATATCGGAACTGTTGTAGAAGTCGCAGGAGTTCGGGGTGAACACGACGGTGAGACCGCTGTTGCATAGTCCGGCGACCGATAATAGGGGCTCGTGGAGTGCGGGAACGACGAGAGTTTCGACCCGTTTGCTTCCGTCAATCGGAAGATTGCAGAGACCTTTGTGGGTGGCTTCGACTACGGAGTTGTCAGCTAGACGGACGGGGGTGCGATCCGGCTTGAGGTTTGTTACCGCCAACGGGTTTGGAGTCATAGACATGGAACATCCAGAGTCGATGTTGGCGTCACCGTCAGAGGAAAGACCAGAAAAGGCAGAGAGTGAGGCGACCGCATTGCTCGCAGTGACAAATATCTCGGGGTCGGAGTAGTCCGACTCTTCTTCAGCGCCATCGGGTTGAGATCCTAGAGTAGCAGCCGAGGTTCGTCCTGCTTGAGTGACCGGTTTAGTGGAAGTAGAAGCCTTGTCCTGTTGGTTGGCTTCCCAGCGGGCCTTTTGAGCGGCCTTATGTTCCGCAATGAGTTTTTGGGTGTTGTTGCAAGAGTTGAGGTCGTGGGAATCACTGTTACACAGAGGACAGCGACGAGGTTTCTTCGAAGGCTCGTTTCGTGGACCTTTGGGGGGATTTGAGGGAGTAGGGTTGGCTTTAGAGGGATTGGCTTTGGTGGAAGATACGGAGATGATGTCTCCCTGAGACTGGCGACGAATGGACTCGTTTTTCAAGGCTGAGACAATGGTCTCGGTTTTTACTCCCTCCTGGTTCATCAAGTTTGAAACACAGTGGATCCAGTCGGGGGAAAGCGAACCGAGGAGAGCTGCATTGTGGACGTCGTCAGGAGTGAGGGGCTTTTCCGGGGTGACCAGAGAGTTCAGGCGTTCGTATGAATTCGCCAAGGAGTCAATGTGCGAGTCGATATCGTCTCCCTCCATTCGCGCGTTCAATAGCTTGCGAATCCAGAATATGCGGCCACCGGTTGACGTATCCTGATGGGCTCTGGACAGATCAGCCCAGATCTTGGCTGCGTTGTCTTTGTCGGCTAGGTGGCGAAGGTTTGCCTCATCGACGATCTGAACCAAGACTGCGCAGACGAGGTCATTATCCTCTTCCCAGCTGGCGGGTCAAAGGTTGATGGCTACTGGAGTCAAGACGTGATTGACTTTGGCCGACTTGAAGACCCGAAGAACGACTTTCTTCCAATTCAGGTAATTGGAATCAGACCCGGGAGCTTTGAGTATTGGGAGTCGGGCAGTTGATATTTTAGTGGTGGGGGCCGACATTTTAGAATTGAGGTCGACAGTTGTATGGGTGGTGTTTTCCTCTTTGGCTTCGTTAGCCATATGCGAGTGAGAGAGGAGAGAAGTTGATCCTTATGAGGTCCACGGAGGTTTACCGCTCGACACGCTTGTCTTTAACGTGCCTAGCAAAGCTGTATGGTTTAGCTGAAGGCTAACTGGTGCTCATAACCTGTTGGGCTCGACTGGGACTGAGGACAGCGGACACAATGTGGTGAGCGGCCGAGGTTCGTGGAAGGATGATCATTACATGACAGAAGAGTGAGAACAAAGATGAGAACAAAGAAAAAGAGAGGAAAAGAAAGGGAAAAGAAGAAAAGAGATGAAACGGCTTACCTGAGGACAGCGGACACGATGTGGTGAGCGGCCGAGGTTCGTGGAAGGATGAGGAGAGTTTCCTTCCACGTCCGCTGCCTCAGGTACACTACATACAAACTGTGAAATGTGTGTGAAGTGTACTAGACATGTGTAAGGCATAGAAAAGAAAACAGAAACACCTGAGTAAAACTCAACAATCTAGATGGATGTGAATTTGATGTTATCACTGATTGCATGGCCCTTAGGTCTCTTCTCAATATGAAAACACCTAACAGACACACGCTTAGGTGGCAAATAGCCATCCAAGAGTGGAGGGGCTCAATGACAATAATCCACAGAGACAGAATTGTTCATAAAAATGCAGATGGGCTGTCAAGTTGGGCATTACCAAATAACTCATCTTATGATGAGGATACCTCAGAAAATACAATTTCATCAATTTTACCGTTTCCAATGACCATGTCAGAATGTCTGGCCAATTGGGCATTGCCAAATAACACATCCAACCCAGCATTTGAGGAAGAATATGTTGAAGACACAAATCCCATTTTGGCCATATCAATGTCTGGATTGTCTTCAACCTTTTGTGAATTGATAGAAAAAAGCTATGAAACTAACAAGAATACCGTAATAATTCTTAAATTATTAAAATCCAAACATTATCAAGGACTCATAGAATGTCAGCCACCAAGATATTACATACATTATGTAACACTTGAAACTGCAAGCTGAATAATTAATAATATTTAATTATATTATTATTTATTGTATTTTATTTGTTACTTTGTTTATTTTACTAGATCTTCTGTTTATAAAAGAAATTATACTCAACTGTTTAAATAATTGGTATATAGTGTAACAGTTAAGAACAAGCCTAGAAATATCTAGTTGATACATAAGGCTCTGTGTTCAAGCCACACTTATGACCACACGTAAAATATAATAATAAAATTATTTAAAAATATTTTTATTTTCATCAAAATCCAAGGAAATTTAATTAAGGAAAATCCTTGGCAAATCAATTTGCAAACACGCAATAAATGGATAAAGAACCATTTATTGGTATAGTTTTTTCCTTGAAAATCCTGGAAAATCCCAGCATAACCCATAGTAATATATACTATAAGATTACATATGTATTTAATTATATAACTTATGTAGTATGTATTAAATACATAAGTACATGTGATTTTACATTACTGATCACTCAGGGCAAGCGCTTTTCCAGGGCGTTGATAGACGCACGCCAAGCGCGCACGCCAACGCCAGCCCGCACGCCATTTTTTTTTTGGCGTGCGGGGCCTACACGCCAAAAATGGCGTGCGGTTCCCACACGCCATTTTTGTTTGGCGTGTGGGCCCCGCACGCCAAAGACAATTGGCGTGTGGGACCCGCACGCCAATTGTTTGGCGTGCGCTCCCACACGCTCATGTAATCGAATGGCCCCTTCCATTCGATTACGTGAGCGGGGGATGTGTATATCCCATACACATAATACATACATATGTGTATGGGAAATACACATCCCCCGCTCACGTAATCGAATGGGAGGGGCCATTCGATTACGTGAGCAAGCCCGAGTCTGTTTCCGGACTGGGGCTCGCTTATGGTCCTGGTTTTTTCAACCAGAACCACAACAAAGACCGCCCACCGCTCTCCGATTCGATCAACAAAAGCGGTGAGTCTGAAAATCCAAAAAAAAAAAAAAAAAAAATCAAAAAAAAAAAAATCAAAAAAAAAAAAAATCAAAAAAAAAAAAAATCAAAAAAAAAAAAAAATCAAAAACAAAAAAAAAAAAAAAAACAAAAAAAAAAGGGCATTAATAAAAAAACCCGGTTTTTCCGCGTTTACAACCCGGTTTTCTGCGCAGCTGCGGCTGCGCGGTGCACCCGGTTTTCCGCATTTACACCCGGTTTTTTTAATTTTCAATTTTTAAGCAAATAGCACGTGGAGGGCGGCATTTGATGCGTGTGACCCCAAAACAAATAAAATAAATAAATAGAACAAGGAAAATAAACAAAATAATATAACATAAAATGATATAAAATGATATAAAATTAAATAAATAGAATAAATGAAATGAATAAATTAAATAAATTAATTAAAAGCAAGAGACATAATTGCAAGTTAATGATTTATGAATAACGCAACCTCCCCAATCATCCTCATTCAATATTTTATTTAAAACAATTAAAATAAACAAGTAAAACAAGGAAAATAAACAAAATAAAATAAAATAAAATCATGGAGGGCGGCATTTGATGCGCGCAACCTCCCCAACTCATTCAATATTTTATTTAAACAAATTAAATAAGTAAGTAAAACAAGCAAAATAAACAAAACAAAATAAAATAAAATAATGGAGGGCGGCATTTGATGCGTGCAACCTCCCCAATCATCCTCATTCGAAATTCTATTTAAAACAAATAAAATAAATAAGTAAAACAAGTAAAATAAACATAAACAAAATAAAATAAAATAAATAGAATAAATGAAATGAATGAAATAAATAAATAAAATAAAAAGCAAGAGACATAATTGCAAGGTAATAAGTTATTAATAAATAATAAATGTAATAATAAAAAACAAAGAGACATTAGTACATACTAAGAATGTGCACACAAATAATAAGTATAAGAAAGAGAAATTGTTATAAACACTACTGATAACAACTAGAAAATGCTTACAAATGGTGAATATACGCCTGAATTACATTCCTGAACCAATGTATAATGTGTAATAATTATCTTACATGTAACACTCCAAAGCATCATACAATGTACCATACCGCTGTGTATCATTATATTTCCATTTCTTTGTCATGAAATCTGATAACAAGTTGATTTTATAATCCGTATTTGTTTCCAATGAATTATTTACCCTCTAAAGTGTGTTAATCCATTTAAAAACTCCCCAAATATCTTGAAAGACAGGCGTGAAGGTGTTTAGAAATAAATTCTGTCCAAAAATGATTAAAAAAAAGGCCAGTGAAGTTAAAAATAAACTGTTTGTCACATTAAATTCTACACCCCTTAAAGTGTTTTAACAAAATTTAAAATTTTGAGAAATCCTGAAAATTGAGCCGTGCCGGGGTTTTTTTATGAAAAAACCGGGTGGATTGGCCAAACAAAATAGAAGACTTGTTTTTTTTTTGCAAAATAAAAATTACCATAAAATTTGACACCCCTGTAAGTATGATAAATAAATTTAAAACTTTGAAAAATAATGAAAATCCGCCCGCAAGAAATTAAATTGACAAAAAACCGGGTGGATTGGCCAAAAAAATAGAACACATAATTTTTTTGGAAAATAAAAAATACCATAAAATTCTACACGCCAAGAAGTATTTTTAGCAACTTTAAAATTTTGAAAAATACTGAAAATCCGCCCGCAAAAAATTAAATAAAAAAACCGGGTGTAAATGCGGAAAACCGGGTGTACTGCGCAGCAATTTGGACGTCGCCGCTGCGTAAAACCGGGTGTAAACGCGGAAAAACCGGGTTTTTTTATTAATGCCCTAAAAAAAATCAAAAAAAACGAAAAAAAATCAAAAAATGAGAAATAAGAAATGAGGAAAAAACCCCAAAAAAACCAAAAAAAAAGGGTTTTTTTGGGGTTTAATTTTGTGGAAAAGCCCACAGGCCCAGGGCTCCAAGACCCAACTGGCCCAAAGACAGGGCCCAATGGCCGTAAGAAGGGGCCCGCCTCTGCCCATCACCTCCCGTGGGCCCACAGGCCCACTTTGATGCTCCAAAGGGGCAATAAAACATTCAAAGGGGCCATTCAAACCCCCCAGGCAGCTCAAAGGGCCCCGTATAAGCCCCAGACGCACACCATCCCCCCCAAAAGTGGCCCATCTCAAACACATCTCTTCCTATTTCCATTTTTTTTTCACTGTAAATATAGTAACACATGCTGACAAACTCTCCCATTCAAATGCAAACAGATTCCGCACAAATCACCAAATCAGCAGCAAAAGATGTCACACACCGGTGATTACAACTCCGCAAGCAATCAGCCTCCACGCCCATACGGATTCTATGAGGTTGACCCCAACCATCACCCGCACGCCCCACTTGGCAACATGTATCAAAATCAAACCTCTGCGTATGGAAATCCACACGTGCTTGGCCAACCTGCAGCTCCAATCAATCAATCAGGCCACCTAGCAACTAACTATGGCTACCCAAGCAACCAATATGGCCAAGCCCCCCAGCCCCTTACTGTCCCCTCAGCCCACCCAGCCACCTACAGCTTCAATGACAACAACTACAGACTGGCAATCCAGCCAAACCCTGGCCCCCCAGCCCACCCAGTAGCGCAGCCTGTGTTCCGCCCATATGAGGTACAATTGCCTCAATTCACCCACTATCACAATCGACCTCCAGCCTCCACCTATCAGCTTGATCCAGCCCAACCATCCTATGTGGCTCAGCCAGCCCTCCACGCACCACCTCATATAACTCAAGCCCCACCATCCCATCCGTTTCCGCAATCCCATCAAGCACCACAAATCTCAAACTACTGGCAGCCGGGACCCCAACCATTGTCCCACCCGGCCAACCCATTCACTCTTGGACCCACTCACTTCCAAGGCCTGCCAACCTCACACAATTTCCCCGTTGGCCAACCATCAGTGCCCGCTCCGCCGCAGACAAATCAAGTCCCTTCCATACCCGTCATGCAAGATATGCAGCCATCTCTGGGGGAAATAACCTCCTCTGCGCCATTTAGCCCTCAAATTTGGCCACCTGCACAACCAAGTCCTAAACAGTTTCCCCCAGCAACGTTCAGCCCTCAAGTCCTTCAAACTGTGGCTGAAGGTGATTTTTCAAATACTTCTCCACTTTGTTTTCATATTACCAAGAACTAATGTTTACCTACTCAATTCCCCAGTCAAATACCCAAGGATCACGGCTACATCTCCTGGCGGGTATCAACCTGCACCACCCAGCCCTCAACTGTTTCCCCAAGCAAATTTCAGCCCTCAAGTCCCTCAAACTGTGGCTGAAGGTGAGTCTTCAAATACTTCTCCACTTTGTTTTCATCTTACCAAGAACTAATGTTTACCTGCACAATCTCCCAGTAAAATACCCAAGCGTCACGCCTACATCTCCCGGCAGGTATCACCCTGCACCACCCAGCCCTCAACCGTTTCCCCCTGCAACTTTCAGCCCTCAAGTCCCTCAAACTGTGGCTGAAGGTGAGTCTTCAAATATTTCTCCACCTTGTTTTCATCTTACCAAGACCTAATGTTTACCTAGTCAATCTTCCAGTATACCCGCTCAATCCTTTAGGACGTTCACCGCTGGCCCCCGCAATGTTACCCGCTGCCAATCAACCGCATAAAGTGTTGATGAAATCTGAAGATGTACAATCTTATGATTATTCAGTTGGCAGTAAGTTCTTCTAGTTTCTTAATTTGCCCACTTGAGGCAGACTGGCTGAACTGCTTGTGTTTCCAGATGCAATGGATGCACCACCCGAATTCCTTTTCACATGTGTCACTGATCTCAAACACTTTGTCACCACATGGGCCCACGAGCATGGTTACGCTCTGAAAGTTTGTGCTTCCAAGAGGGACAAGAACATCTACTTTGCATGCACAGTTGCCGGGGAAGACCAAACCTCAGTTGATGCTATCCGGTTTTGAGAGTCTAGGAATAAGCGACTGGGGTGCTGCTTCAAAATATCCGGCCACAAACCGACTTCAGTAAAACTCAAGGATGCACCATGGGAACTCCAATGCCGAAAGAGGATTGAGCACAATCATGGTCCAATCGATCTGGAACATGTAGTCATCCACAAGAAGCTCTCTGTCGAAGGCCAAACTGAGGTTGCTCGCTTTTCGTCTCTTGGAATGCAACCCCAGGCAATCGCTAGACTCCTTACTAGCAGTGAGGGAAGGTTTGTAACCAACAGGACGATATACAACACAAAGCAGGCACTGAGGGCAGAGAAGAGGGCTGGCAACACCCCAATCGAGTACCTCCTACGTTGCCTCAACGAATCCAATTGGACACACGAGGACGTTTACAACACAGACGGCAAGCTCCTTTACTTGTGGTTTGCGCACCCAGGATCGTTGCTTCTTGCTCGCAGGTTCCACCATGTGGTCAACATTGACTGCACTTACAAGACGAACCTGAACAACTACCCCCTGCTGCATGTGGTTGGCCAAACTGCAACCAATCACAGTTTTTCGATTGGTTTTTGTTTGATGCGAAACGAGAAGAATGAGGCCTACTCATGGGCTCTTGATAAGTTGAAGTGGGTGGTATATTTGACTAATCACCTATTCTCATCATAAACTGACTGTACTCCGGTGCCTGTGTGATACCCATAGATCTATATGGGACGCTGACCACGCGCCAAAGGTCTTTGTGACAGACAGGGAATCAGCACTGCGTAATGCTATCTCAAAGCACTTTCCGAATGCAACCGCAAACTTGTGCATGTGGCACATCGATCGGAACATTGTGACAAACTGCAAGCAAGCCTTTGCTGGCGATGGCGAAGAATGGGCCAAATTCATGAGGCTCTGGCATGAGGTCGCACATGCCCCCAATGAGGAAACCTGCAACTCAAAGTGGGCTCAACTGACACGGTACCTAGTCACTCGAACTAACGTCTACGAATACCTGTACAAGAACGTCTGGAGCGAGCGACAGAAGTTCATGAATGCGTGGGCCGGAATGACACCCCATCTAGGAAATCTGACTTCGTCACGATGTGAATCTGCCCACAGCTGGCTGAAAACCTATGTGACGTCGGCTAGGTGCGACTTTGCAACACTTTTCATTACAATTGCTGCAGCAGTGGACCGACAACTTGACACAGCCCACACGAACCTGGCACACGAGTTACAGAAGGGATTAACCGGACTACCAAATGCCTTCAAGTCCCTCAGCTGCAAAATATCCTGTCATGCGCTCAAGTTGGCCTTGTCTCAGTACAACAAGTTCATCAAGATGAAGAAAACCAAGCCTGGGGATCCCAGCCTTCAATGCAAAGGTAATTTCCAGGCTGGCTTGGGCATTCCGTGTTCGCACACTATTGAATGTTTGGTCCAGGGGAAGGGAGATGTGGAGCCTTCTGATTTCCATGTCCAGTGGCATCTGGCCTATAACCCTGATGGTCCAGTGAGTCCTCCTGATGTATGACTTGTTCATGTCCCTCCTAGCTAATCTTCATCTATGTTCATTGCAGGCTCTTGATGAACCACTGTACGACTTTGACAACAATTTTGAGGATTTCAAGCAGGAGATCTTGGCGTCCCACCACCCCTCGGCGTTAGAAGCAACAATGAAAAAATTACGAAGGGTCCATGCAAACACACACGTGGTCCCGCTTGCAGAGCCTGATCCTATCCGAGTGAAACACAAACTGGAAAGGCCGTGGAAGAAGAGAAAGGGTAGTGGGCGAGTTCAAAAGCACGATGACACCCATGCAGAAATTGTGGAAGCGCAAATCCAAAAGGCGCAGGCAAGGAAAGCAAGACAGAAGGCCGGTGTATCAAAAGGAAAAGGGGGTAAGCAACAGTCCAAGCGCGCGCAGGCTCCATTGGACACCTCAGCTTCTTCCTCTGGGGACCTGGATGAGCTACCCAGTGTGGAGACACTCATGCGTAAGCAACTTTATTGCATGTCTTTTTAAGAGGCTGATAACTGATGGACTTACTAAGCAGTCAAGAGAACTCACCCCCCACGAATTAGCAGCCTCACTATTGGGAAACGGAATCGGGGGTCTTCCAGTTCAGGAACATCACGGCGCAAGGAAACGTGGCAGCCCAAGTATGGTAGTAAGGATGGTGTAACAGATGAAGATTCTGATTCTGCAGATGCAGTTTCAGATGAAGATTCTGATGCCCCAGATGGGGAATCAGATGAAGAATCTGATGCCCCACATGGGGCATCAGAAGAAGAATCTGATGCCACAGATGGGGAATCAGTTGCAGAATCTGACGCACAAGGTGGGCAATCAGATGAAGAAACTGATCCCCCAGTGGATTCCTCCTCATCTATTGAGATGCAGGATGAGGAAAAGCTGCTGTCACCTCCAGAAGCCTCAAGAAAAGCCTCAAGCTCTCATGATCAGTTGCTGGGTGAGGCCAGGCTACATTCACCCCCGACAGCCAAGGTAAGTACTATAACTTTGACATTAGATTATCAGGGTCTGATTCCATTGTATGTTTCATAGGACTGGCATGTAGATGCTGAGGTTGCACCCAAGGCTGGCCGAACAAGACAGGGGAATACCGACCCTGATGTTGCAGTGAGTGACTCAAGCTTGACACGGACAAGGAGGAATGCACTGACTCTAACTGATAACCAACTTCTCATCATTCTTGTCAGGCGGAGCTTCCACCATGGATCTTAAAATACCTGCATTCCACTTATAACCCTGCAGGTGATGGGAACTGTGGTTATGCATGTGTGGCACAAGCATTGGCAGCAGATAGACCAGAGGGTCCCTACGCTAAGGCCAATGGGTGGTACCAAGTGCGAAAGGATGTGTTAGAAGAGATGGAAAAGAACAAGGCACATTGGACAAGATACCTTGGGGGGCCTTCAGAATTCGACCGCACTTACGGACGTGTTCAGGTGACTGACCCACGTGGATCAGTCCCCATGAACAAATGGATGAGCAAGTTGGATGTGGGACCGATTCTGGCCAATGCGTATAACCGGCCATTTGTCTTCCTCAGCAGAACAGGCGGGAGCACCACATATATTCCCGCCACTGTTCCCCCGGACCCTAAACCGCTGCCAGCCCTCTTCTTATCATTTTTCAATGATAATCATTGGATACGTGTGATAGTCAAGCGGACCCCCACGATTCCCTTTCCTCTCCCTAAAGTCTCCCGGTTATTTCACAAGAGCCCAGCAGCTGCTTGGCTAGACTGTGTTTCCCCTTCCACTACTCTTCACTCTTTGATACCTAAATGATTAAATGTACCAAGTTACTGCAAGTAACACTAATTATTATTATCCTTATTAATATTTACCATTCTTATTATTCTTTAATATTATTCCTTTAAGATCTCTAGTGAATATTATTAGTATTATTAATTCATCATTATGACTTTGAGAAGTGATAACATAGTATTATTAAACTAAAATCTTTACAATAAATAATATACTTAATTTAAAGGGCATTAATAAAAAAACCCGGGTTTTCCGCGTTTACACCCTGGTTTCTGCGCAGTGCAGCCGGTTTTCCGCATTTACACCCGGTTTTTTTTAATTTTTAATTTTTAAGCAAATAGCATGTGGAGGGCGGCATTTGATGCGCGTGACCTCCCCAATCATCCTCATTAAATATTTTATTTAAAACAAATAAAATAAACAATTAAAACAAGGAAAATAAACAAAACAAAATAAAAATATGGAGGGCAGCATTTTAAATAAGTAAAATAAACAAAAGTAAATAATATAAAATTAAACAAATAAGAATGAATGAAATGAATAAAATTAATCAGTTAATTAAAAGCAAGAGACATAATTGCAAGTTAATGATTTATGAATAACGCAACTTCCCCAATTATCCTCATTAGGGGGTATCAAATATGACCAAATCCACCATTATCTAATCAACTGGTTTTGAAAATCCACCATTTTTAAAAACAATGGATATTAATACAAAATGATTCAAAATTCTCAAAAGTGAAATTTTATTTGAAAACTTAATCCACTGGTTTCAATTGTGGATTTGGTCATATTTGATACCCCCTATTCAATATTTTATTTAAAACAAATAAAATAAATAAGTAAAACAAGTAAAATAAACAAAACACAATTAAATTAAATTAAACAAAATAAATGGAATAAATGAAATGAATAAAAGAAATCCTGGAAATCAAGCTGTGAGGATTTTTTATGAAAAAACCGGGTGGATTGGCCAAAAAAAATAGAAGCCATAGTTTTTTTGCAAAAAGAAAAATTACTATAAAATTCTACACCCCTGTAAGTATAATAAATAAATTTAAAATCTCGAAAAACAATGCAAATCCGCCCGCAAAAAATTAAATAAAAAAACCGGGTGTAAATGCGGAAAACCGGGTGTACTGCGCAGCAATTTGGACGTCGCCGCTGCGTAAAACCTGGTGTAAATGGGGAAAAACCGGGTTTTTTTATTAATGCCCAATTCAAATATACTTAAATTAATAATACCTTGATTAACTAACACATGAATAATTCAGGCTACTCTGTGATAATAAATAATAGAGTGATAATATAGTATGATTAAACTACAATCAATCTTTACAATAAATGATATACTTAAATTAATAATACATTGATTAACTAACACATGAATAATTCAGGTTACTCTATGATAATAAATAATACTTATAAGATGTGACAATAACAAATGACACATACGCATTGATAAGTTAATATTTTATTAATATTAATAAAAGGGCCTTTAATATAATAAGGGCATTAATCAAAAAACCCAGTTTTTCCGCATTTACACCCACTTTTCTGCGCAGCTGCGGCTGCGCAGTGCACCCGGTTTTCCGCATTTACACCGGGTTTTTTGTATTGTTAATTTTTAAGCAAATAGCACGTGGAGCGCGGCATTTGATGCGCGTGACCTCCCCAATCATCCTCATTTGATATTTTATTTAAAACAAATAAAATAAACAATCAAAACAAGGAATATAAACAAAACAAAACAAAACAAAAATATGGAGGGCGGCATTTTAAATAAGTAAAACCAGTAAACATTATTTATTTATCAAAATTTTAAATTTATTTATTATACTTAAAGGGGTGTAGAACTTTGTGGTAATTTTTAATTTGCAAAAAAACTGTGTCTTCTACTTGTTTTGGCCAATCCACCCGGTTTTTTTTTAATTTAATTTTTTGCGGGCGGATTTCCATTATTTTTCAAAGTTTTAAATTTATTTCTCATACTTACAGGGGTTTAGACTTTCATGGTAATTTCCATTTTGCTCAAAAACCATGGTTTTTTTTTTTTTTGGCCAATCCCGCCGGTTTTTTCATAAAAAATCCTGACAGCTTAATTTCCAGGATTTCTCAACATTTTCACATTTTTTAAACTTTTTCTAAGCACTTTAAGGGGTGTAGAATTTAATGTGAATAACAGTTTTTTTTTTTAAATCACTGGTTGGATTTTGATGATTTTTGGACTCAATTTATTTCCAAACACCTTCACATCTGTCTTTCAAGATATTCAGGGAGTTTTTAAATGGATTCATACACTTTAGAGGGTGAAGAATTCATTGGAAACAAATACTGATTATAAAATTGACTTCTTATCAGATTTCATGACAAAGAAATGGAAATACAATTATACACAGAGGTATGGTACATTGCATGATGCTTTGGAGTGTTACATGTTCTTTATTAAATAACCAACAACCGGGTGTAAATGCGGAAAACTGGGTGTAAATGCGGAAAAACTGGGTTTTTTTATTAATGCCCTAGAATAAATGAAATGAATAAAATAAATAAATAAAATACAAAGCAAGAGACATAATTGCAAGTTAATAATTTATTAGCACACAAATAATACGTATAAGAAAGAGAAATTGTTATCAACACTACTGATAACAGCTAGAAAATGCTTACAAATGGCGAATATACGCCTGAATTACATTCCTGAACTGATATGTAATGGGCAAAAAAAAATAGAAGACATTGTTTTTTTGGGAAATAAAAATTACCATAAATTTCTACACCCCTGGAAGTATATTGAACATTTTTCAAATGTTGAAAAAAAATCAAACTCCGCCCGCAAAAAAAAAATAAAAAAAAAGGGTTTAAAAGCGGAAAACCGGGTGTGCTGCGCAGCAAATTTGAGGTTGCCGCTGCGTAAAACTGTGTGTAAACGCGGAAAAAACCGGGTTTGTTCCTTAATGCCCTATAATAATTATGATACCACTAAGGAATCCCAATAGCCCAATTCTGGATAATCTATAGTTTAATGCTGATATATCATCAAGAATTGGCCACAACCTACCTTCAATAAGGTAGAAACCACAAACCCACATGAGTACTCCTTGGATGCCTATTAATAATACTCTGTTTGGGTTATATTTCAAAAAACACTTAAGTCTGATGTTTCATTCAAGTGGATGAGCAAGACAGTGGTGGAAATTACAACTCAAGGGCATGTGAATGAGAAATAAAAGGGAAACCAAAGAAAAAACAACCCCCGGTACATATATCAGAAGTGGTAGTTGGCTACAGCTATTTCTATATCTTGGGAAAACAAAATTTGGAGGTTTTGAATAGAAAAACATTTGTGAAACTCTTCATGGGTTTTTTTCCAATCAACCATTGGCAAACCATCATGACCAATCCGGTTAAATCCCATGGAGCACAAAAAGTTGAGAAAGTATAATCGGAGGTTATCCAAAGTCCTGTGAGGCATCACTGAAGTATTACCACTATCAACCTTATGTTTCAGAACATTGGCGCCAAATTCCAATAAGGCCGAAGCATTTGAAGTAGTCGGACGTTCGGACCCGTATTTGTTAGTGACAAAGGCGGTTGTTGGACCAAAAACCAGGAGACCAGCAAGCATCCGCATTTGCTCCCGCGTGTTTAATGTTGACCACTCATCAAGCTTTTTATACTTTGGTCTTGTTGGTGCCTGGAGACCGCAGATGTAACACAAGGCTGACATAGCCCCCGTGAAGTATAGACCAAGGACCTTGAGACCGGAGGTGTTTGGTTGGGGGCTTGATCCATCCTTTGCGTGACTTCAAAGGTTTTCATAAGTTCGTTGGAATGCAAGATGGGCAGTATGCACCAAAGATTCGTCCAGGGGGAGAGGCTGCCATTCACTGCCCTGTTGCTCCATGTGTCGAAGGGCCCAGCAGTCTTGCAAAGCACTTTTAAGCCGGAGATAAGCGTGGTCACTTGGAGAGAAGTTTGAGGCCAGATTTGCCGCAAGTGTGTGGGTCTGGACACGTTTGGACGGCGGCGCCTTCCGGTTCTCCTGGGAAGCCTCGAGCTGTGCCATGTTGACAACTTCAGGAGTTATGAGAGAGAGAGCACCAGGTTGAGTGGGGTTAAGAATTCTCTCTGCATACCACACAAATATCAGCCTTTGTGATGTATGAACAAGTGAGAAAAAAAGTGAGTATTTACCAGATTTGCATGCCTTCAGAAGTGTATCCACTTCCCTCCAAACAACTCGGCTGAACTCCTGTGGCATCGTTGGATGTGGTGTGACCATTGAGGGGAGGTGTGTGAGGATGAATGCTATGTTTTCAATCATTTTCTAGGCTGAACGGTGTGACCACACAATTCCACCCGCCAAATTTTCATTCAAATCATCTGCCAATGCTTTTGGAAGCATTGGGCCAGGGATAAATAGACCCATAGCTGTGCGCAAAGGAGGGATGTTAATTACAAGATGAGTGTGCATAAGCAATGGGGAGTGACTTACAAGGAGGCGTCAGGACAGGGGGAGGAGGAATTGATTCGCCCGGTGGTCTTTGGGTAGGTGGCTTGACTGTTGATGGCCCAGCAACAGGGGGGTTCCGTGGAATTCTGAGGCCTTGCAGTGATTGCGCAGTGATGAATTCGAGAGAGGTGGGATGAGGGGTGAAGAAATTATACATGGGGCCTGTATTTTTAGAAGAAGAAGCAGAGTTGTCCAGGCGCGCCTTTTTGCTTGTCGGGTCTTCAACCGTAGGATCTTCAATTCGTACCATGTCATAGCGATATCGGGTTTGTTGTGGCACCGGTTCATGGACTGGCTCCTGGTGGAAGGTAGGTTTGGGACGTCCATGAAGGAATTGTTGGAGGACTTGCTGGTCTTCTGCACCATCTTCAGAGTCATCTGTTTCACCCTCTGCGTCAGGGTCTTCAGAGCCGTCCCGGATGGCTGGATTGTTAATTTCTTGTCTCCCGTCTGCATTGGGGGCTTTGGAGGACTTCTGGCCAATGAGTGCTTGGTCCCTTTGTACGCCTTGAAGGAAAGACTGGCCAAAGGTGTTGAGGGTTGTCTTGTGGCCTTTGACATCTGTCTGCATCTCTCCGCTTTGACGTGGGGATCCATCAGCTGGGTTTGTTGTGTTGGGCTGGCCATATTGAACATCCTTGTTGAATTGGTTTTCAAATTGATTGAGTGTGGGGATTGGGTTGGCTGCTGGAGGTAGGGGATCAGGAGTGTGTGCATATAAGTATGCCATTGAGTCGGTTGCAAATTCAGGGCGTGGGTGGGACTGTGGTGGAGCAGGCCTAGTGGCGCCTAAGGTGTGTCTAGCTGGGGCCGGGGTTCTGGAGACCTGTTCATTCTCATCGTCTGACTGCTCGTATTCAGCCTTTATTTTAGAGGCCCAATTCTCCAGGTTTTCACGTTCATCTGGTTTCAACGCAGGGTGCCGCGCCAGCTCTGTGCATTTTTCCCAGAGATCCAAACCTGTGTAATGGTGGGAGGGTGGGTGGGAGTGAGCCAGGGACTTATATTATACACAAAATAAAGGAATGAATCTCATGTCCTAGTTCACTGGTCTGATGTGAAGACATTGTTGATTGTTGAATTCAAATTGGTGATTTGTGCAGAATCTGTTAGCATTTGAATGAGAGAGTATGTCAGCACGTGTTACTATATCTATGGTAAAAAAAATTTGAAAAAAAAATTGGAAGAGATGTGGGGGATTGATTGTGTTTGAGATGGGCCCATTGGGCCACTTTTGGGGGGGATGGTGTGCGTCTGGGGCTTATACGGGGCCCTTTGAGCTGCCTGGGGGGTTTGAATGGCCCCATTGAATCTTTTATTGCCCCTTTGGAGCATCAAAGTGGGCCTGTGGGCCCACTGGAGGTGATGGGCAGAGGCGGGCCCCTTCTTACGGCCATTGGGCCCTGTCTTTGGGCCAGTTGGGTCTTGGGGCCCTGGGCCTGTGGGCTTTTTTTCTCCCACAAAATTAAACCCCAAAAAAACCCTTTTTTTTGGTTTTTTTGGGGTTTTTTCCTCATTTTTTATTTCTAATTTTTTTTTTTTTTTTTTTTTTTTTTTTTTTTTTTTTTATGTTTTTTTTATGTTTTGTTTTTTTTCTTTTTTTTTTATGTTTTCTTTATGTTTTTTTTTTTTTTTTTTTTTTTTTTTTTTTTTTTACTCACATTTTTTTTCTTAATCGGTGAGTGGGGGTGTTGCTCGAATTCGTGGTCGTTCTGGTTGAAAACAACCAGACCGACGGTCTGATTCCTGAAAGGAATCAGACTCGGCGGGCTCGCTCACGTAATCGAATGGTCCCTACCATTTGATTACGTGAGCGAGGGGATATCGCATGCGATATCCCCATACACATAATACATGTATGTATTATGTGTATGGGGATATCGCAGGCAATATCCCCCCACACGCCAATCAATTGGCGTGTGGTACCCGCACGCCAATTGTTTGGCGTGCGCTCCCACACGCCAATCGTTTGGCGTGTGGGAGCGCACGCCAAACAATTGGCGTGCGGGTCCCACACGCCAATTTTCTTTGGCGTGCGGGGCCCACACGCCAAAAAAAAAAGGTGTGTGGGAACCGCACGCCATTTTTGGCGTGTGGGTCTCACACGCCCTTTTTTTTTGGCGTGTAGACCCTACACGCCAAAAAAAAAGGGCGTGTAGGCCCCGCACGCCAAAAAAAATTGGCGTGCGGGCTGGCGTTGGCGTGCGCGCTTGGCCTGCGTTTATCAACGCCCCTTTTCCAAGCCTTAGTCCCCAGAAAATTTATTCACAAGCACATCTTAGTGAAATAATTATTTAATGTTGAAATAATTATTTCCCACTAAGTCATTCATTGTGAAATAATTATGGGGTCATTCCACATAGGAATGACACCATATTTCACATCAGATCACGAAAAGGATGATCAGTTCCTCCTGGTGATCTTGCCCTGATCACTGCTTCAAAAGAAGCTTGTGAAATAATATTTATTTTATTATTTAAGAAGGAGTTTTCTTCACAAAATGAAGATTACTCCCCATCAATTTTAACATACACTAGATAACTTATTATAAGCTACAAAGGCGCTCACCTTCTCCTGTAAGTAAGGAGGACTGGCCTTTATTTATATACTATCTTCATTAGTTAAAATTCCTCAACCAAACCCCCCCCCCCCAATCAATTAAATATCTTTAATTGGATTGCAAGAACCGTGTATCAATCTGGTTAGCCCTTCTAGGATTAAAATCCCTTAATAGAAGTTTTGGCAGCAGGGTTAGAACCTGTTTTTTTTGATACTTAGTGTTTAATAAACACTTAAGTAATTGTCTTTATTGGAAATTGTCTATTTACACTTTTTAAGTGTAAAATACTTCTTTAGTCCTTGTTGTACACGCCACAATAAGTGGAGTAGAGTACAGCAAGCTGGCATAGAAGGCCTTGAAGGAATTTGGAAAAAACATTTTAAAGAAAGCAGATTTGTTCTTCTAGATGGACTGATTTATCACAGAAGAGAACAGAATAGTTCTGTAGTGTTAATACTAGATGAAAATATTAAAATTCTTCTTAATGAATGCCATGACTCTGTCACAGCTGGTCACTTCTCTACTGATAGAACTATAGCCAGAGTCCAAGGTCTGGCGTGGTGGCCAGATTGAAGAAAACAAGTAACACAGTATTGTGATTCATGTGACAGGTGTCAGAAAGCAAACAGGTCTACTGGAAAGAAATTTGGACTCCTACAAAAAATAGAAGAGCCCAGAGGAAGATGGGAAGTAATAAATATGGATTTTGTTACTGCTCTACCATCTTCAGGGACAGATAACTTTGATGCTGTTTTGGTAGTATGTGATAGGTTCTCCAAGAGAGCTAGATTCTTACCATGCTACAAGCAAAGTAGCGCATGGGACATAGCCTTAATATTTTGGAACAACATAGTAAGTGATTTAGGCTGTCCTAAGACTATTATAACAGATAGAGACCCCAAATTCACATCTGAATTTTGGCAGAACTTGTTTGAAATAATGGGAACTAAATTGGCTTTCTCTACAGCTTATCATCCCCAAACAGATGGTTTAGCAGAGAGGATGATCCAGACATTAGAAGATATGATCAGGAGGTATTTTGCTTATGGGATAGATTTTAAAACTTGTGATGGGTATACACATGATTGGGTATCTTTGCTTCCTGCTTTGGAATTTGCTTATAGTTCCAGTGAACACTCAATAACAGGTATTACACCATTTGAGTTGGAAAGAGGATGGATACCAAATATGCCAAAAGATTTTTTATTATCTAAGACAATAGCTTTACATCCTAGTTCTGAAAGCTTTCAAAAAATGATTTTTCAAGCAGAAGAAAAAGCTAGAGCTTGCATAGAAGAAGCAACATTATACAACAAACAAAGATGGGACAAAACCCATAAAGATCATGATTTAAAAGTGGGAGATGAGATCTTAATTTCCACTGTAAATTTTGATAATTTGGGTGGTCCTAGAAAACTAAAGGATGCTTATGTAGGACCTTTTGTTGTTAAACAGTTCCATGGAAAAAATGCAGTAGAGGTGTTTCTAACAGAAGAGTTTAATCAAAAGCATCCCACTTTCCCTATAAGTTCATGTAAGAAGTATATTAGACCAAGTGGTGGAATTAACAATGAAATAATTAATAAATTACAACCTCCAATGGACACATCAAATGATGAAAAAGTTCCTCTAAAAATTTTGAAGGAAAAAATAACTAGAAAAGAAGGGAAAGATTGTAAATTGTACTTAGTAAGATTTAAAAATTGCCAATCGGAGCATGATTTATGGTTAAAAGTTGAACAAATAACCAATAGCTCAGTTCTGATGAGACAATTTAGAGCATCCAAAAGATCAAAAAATTCCTCTGTTTGAGTGATTTTTTTCGTGGGGGCAAATGTCAGACATTGAGACAATCGGCCCACATGTCTACAAAATAATACAAGTCACATAACCCAATGGTTAAGGACTTGTGTTTATAAAAAAAGGGGAATACATTGAACTAAGTAAATTATCTTAAATTTACAAGTTCAATTCCCATAAGACTCATAAATGTTTGTATTTATTTTATATAATATTCATCATTTTAATAAACTAAATAATATTAAGAAATTCCAAATTAAGGAGAGATTAATATCTCTCCATGAATTTACCCTTAAGTAATAAAATTTGGTTATGTCTCCTACAAGGAGACTATTATCTAGAATTACCCCTTGTAATATGGGCATTGATAAATGCACGCCCACGCCCACGCACGCGCTTAAAAAAAAAGGTGTGCAACCCGCACGCCTTTTTTTTATCGGCGTGCGGGCTGCAAACCCATCCTTGGGCGTGGACACGCCTGTAGATGGGCGTGCAGTTTGCACGCCCATCTAAAGGCGTGCGACACCCCCAAGGATGGGCGTGCAGCAGAATCCCTCCGGTTGAGGAGGGTATACAGCCTCCTCAACCGGGAGGGATCCCTCCCAGTTGAGGAGGCTGTATTCCTTGACCGGAGCTGATGTCATGCGTACATTCTTGTTTACGCATGACATCAGCATGTATATAGGCAGGGGCGTGCCCCTACCTATATACATAGAATCGGCGTGCAAGCCCGCACACCAATTCTATGTATCCAGGTAGGGGCACGCCCCTGCCTATATACATAGGAAGGGCGTGCGGTTTGCACGCCCTTTTCTGAACGGGAAGGGCGTGCGACCGCACGCCTGAAGTGTTGCACGCCGATGGGCGTGCAGCCCGCACGCCGATAAAAAAAAGGTGTGCGGGCAGCACACCTTTTTTTTTTATCGGTGTGCATTGGGCGTGGGTGTGCGCCAATGGGCGTGCATTTATCAATGCCCAAGTAATACAAACTCTTTGAGTTATTACATTGGGGAACTTATTCTGTAACATTTAAATGGCTGAGATTTCCTTCTAAAGGGAATTTCTCCCCAGATTATTACCATACAAACCTGCCAACCTTACTAATGTTTGAGTGAGTGGGGTTTTATATAATCCTTCAAACCAACCTTTCTCTCTATCCCTCATCCTATTTCCTAGTCACTAAGAATCTTTATCCTAGTGACTAGAAGTCCTCTTGCACTCTCAGGGAGTAGTTGAGGCATCTGCACTGAGCTTTTATAGCCGTGTTCCCTTGTTAAAACAAGCGTTCCAGCTTCTCCGCTTTTTAGCGTAGAGTAGCTTCTTTCCACTGGTCTTAATAGACTAGAGTGTGACCCTAGATACAGGTTGTAAATACTGTATACAGTATCATTACACCTATCTGATATTCAACCCTGCATCACTTAAGAGACGGGGGCTGACACATTGACACCTTTCTTACATGAAAGTAAAAGATTTCATACTCAAATTTCAACCATCGAAATCATTACCAATCTGTCATGGCTCATCCTTATAAGTATGTACTACTAAGAATCTTTCCAAGGAACATCCATTTCTGGCTCTTCTGATTTTCCACCTAGTATCCAAAGAAGATATTTAAGAGGCTCCTATTTACCCTTGTATTAATTGCCATCATCATCTATACATGTACATACATAGCATTCCACCAGTCATAGTCACCAGTGTGCTGCCCTGTAAGTTAGTCTCTGCAGAACTGATCATCCTTGTCAGTTGCCTACTAGTTCAGAGACAACCTGACTAGAACAATAAATAAAGTAATAATTAAATTAATAAAAAATACATAGGAAAGAGACATTATTACATAAGTAATAATGTAACATCAAACATAAGGAAAAAGATAACATTGTAAAATATAAACATTATTATGTAGTAATAATGCAATAAACAAATGTAATAAATAAATAAAATAAAAATATAATGACTCATTAACCTTTGAGAGAAATGAGAATATTATTTCATATTCTGAAAGATCAAGTAAAATAACCTAGGGTACCTCAGCCAAAGTACCCTAGAAAACTTACTCCTTCTAATAATAAAATTAACTTAAAGAATACTCCTACTAAGCGCTAAAATACTTACTAGGTATAAACATATGTAATATGAGAGTATTCTAATAAGTAGAAGTCCTCAAAAAGCGGGATAATTACTTAAATAAACTATGTAATTATCCTTTAAACACATAAATAAAATATTAAATAACATTTGACATAAATATCATGCTGTTTTATAGTCTTTGTATTATTAATAACTTATACAAATACATACAGTATAAGTCTGATAATATCATAACACATGAAAGACACGAAACAGGGGACAAAGAAAACATCAGAATACTTCATACAAGTCTAAAAGAACTTGTACAATTAAAATAAATGACAAGCATCTTTTTATCACGGGAAAATAATAAATGTTGACACTTTTCCCAGGATGTTTTGCTTGTCAAATAATTGAATAGAGAGCTGTAAAAGTGCCCACCATGCAAGTATGACAACAACTCCCATGGTACAGAACTTTATATATGAAATAACCAAATTAAACAGAAATAAGATTCTGTATTATAATTTGATTATTTCTTTTTTATTCTATTGATCAAGTGATCAATACATATTGTACATCAAACTAAGAGCTCTTGAAGCGCCCTCAGATGATGTCTACAGATGACTGACAGACTGTATTAATTATTGACAGCCTGTACATGTAATAATTTGATAAATTACATCATTTATTTCTACTAAGGATAACTCCTTCCTTGTAGTGTTCCCATAGCCAAAATAACACTTGATGTTTCGCTATCAGGGCTCCAGAAAGGCATTTAAGAGGCCCTTTCTTCCCCCTGTATTTTGATTCCCCAGCTTTATCATATTTACAACCAGCATTCCACCAGTCCAGCCTACTAGTGTCCTGCCCAGTAAATCAGTCCTCAAGACTCAAAGCCTCTTTCTCTCAACTCCCACTCTGTCCAGCTGTCCACCACACCTTTCCAACCGCTTCAAGCTGTCCAGTTTCCCTCTGAAAAGTCCCCACTCCTCCCCTTAAGGCCTACAGTAAGTCTTTTTCCTTCAGGAGTTGTGGCCCTTTTCAGCCACTATTATCACTGCACCAGGAAAAAAAAGTTGGCACCTCTATGGAGGTGCCTTTGCTTATCTCTTACCCATCCTCAACATATCAACACTGTATCTTGACTGTATCCCCCACTTCAACAGAATGTATCAATGAGGTATCTTGTTTTCACATGACTGCTCCAAAGTTGAAGTATTTTTATATATTTAATTAATAATTTTTCAAATGGCAAGTAAATTCCCATTAAACTTCATGAAATTTGACTAGTGATCATGAAAAACCACAAGGAGGGGAATTCACTGTATGTCTCCATTTGTCCCCCACATGTTACGTCTTGCTAACTCAACTTTGATCTTCAGCGCTTGATACAACAACATGTCGCCACCCTGATAGGGTCAAAAAGCACAACTCTACCTCATCATGATGAAGAGGAATTGCGCATGGATATTGATGATCAGGTGGAGGATATCTTGAGTGATCCAGACTACCCATATCCTCATGGTCCTGGTCATCCATCCGCTACCCCCGAAACATTGGCCATCATGCGCAGGATGATGACTGCCGCCGGATTTCATTCCTTCCGCCCAAATTTCAACCAACCAATCAACAGTCCTGATAATGAGCATCTGCTTGATCTGGCCGTGAAGACATTTGTTGAGCTGGTCGAATGCAAAGAGTACACTGGAATTGTTCCCAAAGGTCTGAAAGAGGAAAGCATCCAAAATGCCATTCATCTCCATGTTACCCAGCGACTCAGAAGACGGTCAGTTTTTTCCTGATGCTTTGTTTACCTATCATATTGATTCATGTCTCCTTACTAAACAAATTTCATCAGGTATTGACAAGAGAATAAGTGGTCTGACAGTCAACAAGAATCACAAGACAAGACTGCTTGGCGCACTTCTAGATTGGTTAATGTAAGCAACAATTGAATTGACCGCTTAAATATATTCCCGGACTAACAAAACCAAACTTTTCTTGCAGCTACGACACGCCCAAATTGCAACCTTAAGCAAGTATCAAAAGATTTTGGGCCTTGTTCCAATTGTTGAAGGCGCATGCAGTGACAATGATACCGATGATGAAGTATCTCAAATGATCCAAATCACTTATTCAAAAAGAAATCCCAAAAAATGCACCGTTCAATCAATCCCATGGCAACATCACAAAATTTCTTGCATGATGCGTAAAATTGATGATTTGAAGGCTGCTATGATAGCAGCAACCCCAAAAAGCTCTTCTTGTGCTGCAGCCCGGGAGTGTCGGAATGTTTCTTTGCCAATTGAAAGCAAGCTCAAACCACCATCCAATTTTCCAAAGGCATGCTTTGATTGTGAATGGCTTGACTCCCTCACCGAGCATCAAAGATCTGCTTTGAAGTTGCGCTCAAAATCTGATATTAGAGCCCTGGTTAAGGAACTTGAGGAGATGGTCCCCGGAAATTAGTTCTCATTTATAATCACATTTTTCCTTGTACATAAATAATTTATTTGTAAAAACTCGGAGATGGTCCCCGGAAATTAGTTCTCATTTATAATCACATTTTTCCTTGTACATAAATAATTTCTTTGTAAAAACTCCTGTACATACTTGATTGTAATTGTCTCTAATTTAACCTATCAAAATTTATCAAATCTAACCAACGCTTGACTCCAAGAAATATAATTCAACAAAAACTGTGAATCAGAGAAATGGGAAATAAGTTGATAACAATTGAAACAATTGATTACACATGGAGTTCCTGATAGGGATGGTAGCGCTGCCGCACGAGGAAAGAAAAAAAAAAAAAAAAAAAAAAAAAAAAAAAAAAAAAAAAAAAAAGGGGAAAATTGAAAAGTTGATCAACATACCTGATTTTTTGATCAATATACCCTGAGGAAAAATGAACGATCTTTGTAGTGAAAGATGGTGAGGGGAAGAATGAAGATAAAATGAAGCAATTCACAACTGTCAGGTCAAAACTGATGCAGCTTGATTTTAGTAACAGTTATTCCAACAAACTCCAAATCCTGGATAATACATTAAATATATGGTTATTGTGAATTGATAATAGCTAATAGGCGTAATTCTATATTGATCCTGAAAATTCCATGAAAAAAGAGCTTAAATTTGAGTGGACTTCAACTAATCATCCACAGGACCTGCATATTTAGTTCTTCAATGGTTAAAATTGGTCAATTTCGACCTGAAACTGTGTTTGGTTTTCTAATCATGGATTCTGATGGAATTTGAAGCTAGAAATCTCAGTAAAATGTCACAAATTTTCCAAAATATGACTGAAGTACCTCTATCCAAATGCATTCTATGGGTATTCCAAATTACTAAGGAATCAGGGACTGTTTAATAGCGGTTTCTCTGTTCCATGCAAAATTGAGAGATTAAATTCCATGATTCATCAATTTGGTGGAAATAGTTACAATGGACAAACAATATCCTCTATGTCAAATCATGGCCTCCAAGCTCAGCTGGATTGTAATATCAACCATGACTTCAAATGATAAAACAGCTTCCTTAAGAAATTGAAACCAATGTCTTGCTTGGTATATATGGGATATGGTATCCAATTTAGTATCCTAAATAAAATGTAATTCAAGTTTGACAATTGGTGGTTTTTCTGGAGGATGATGGGAGTATTTAAGCAAGGCGCTTATGGGGTGGTTTTATTATCCAATCTTTGAAGTTTGTGTATCTGTTGATAGAGAAGGCTGAAACTGGAAATTGCTTCCGAACAGGAAACTCCAAAGAGTACTGTAGAGCAGATGACGTTTGATAGAGGAAATGAAATACATGAGCTGAATTTCTTGGCCCAAAGAGCTAGTGTGCTTGAATTTCACAGCAATCATGGTTTCAAATGGATAAAATAAGAGGTTTATGATCCAAATGAACAGCTCTAAATTTTTCATATGAAAATCAAAGCAACTGAGCACATACTCAATCAAAATGTTTCATCCAGCACAATTTATCTGTTTATCAGATGTGTAATTGATTCGAGGGATTTTTAATTCCTCTGTGATTGAATTTCCTGGGGATTTCACCTGTAAGGTTAAATTCTTGATGTTGAGTTTCAGTTACCAACTGAAACCCACAAACAGTGAAATCTTCTGTAAATATCATATGATATCATCATTCCTTGGAATATATTAAGAGCTCAAAAATACTGGATCATACATGAAATCACTCAAAGTGTGCCTCTTTTTTTAGCGGTTCTTCAAAATTCAAAAGAGGTCAGAATCTTTATTTCTACTATAGTAGAGTTGGTGCTGGGCGAAATTAAAACTCAAGTGGAATACCCTGGAAGTTATATCTTGTAATTTATCATCTAAGCTGAGTGAATTGAATGGATAGGTTTTTCAGGCGGTTTTCTGTAAACCAAAGTTGTAATGTATTACCCACATAACCCTTCAAAATTTATTTAAAAACTTCTTGTCAGAGTTGATCATAATTTATGAAGCCTGAGAGGGATTTGCTTCAGGGAAAACAAGGTCTTTGTATTTCACCACGCTGTCTCCACTTTGTATCCAACGTATATCAATCACTTGATTAAAGGGATAGCAGAGGGATACATATGTTTTATGCCTGATGTCTGGCTATCTGAATCCACTCATATGTATCCAGTTTCGAAATATATCATACTGCAGGGTTGAATTCATCATTTTCTCATGTGGTCTCTACCAAATAAGTGTCTTGGGTTTGATCTAACCCACCCCCCCCAAGGCTAGTGAAAATAACACGTGCAAAGAGAAGCACTCTCCTTGAAAATGTCCAATCAGTTATTTTAATGCAATATTTGAGCTGCCTTATACACAAAATCATTGAAGTTTCATCAAACCAAAAATAAATATTTTTGTGGGTGGTTCTTTATGCAAGAAGCGTGCAGCGTGCATGTGGTTATTCAAGATCCTTTCATTCAGGTAAAAACCAGATGAAAAAATTTGCAGTTGAGTTTAATTTTCACTAAGTGTTGGAATTTCATCATTCACATATCTCATTGTTTTCTCTGTTTCCGTATCTATCACGCCTTTCACTTCCTGTCACTCAATTCTCCCCATAAAGATCGAATTTGCATGTAATCCACCATCTTCTGTCCTACAATCTGACCCCAAAGTTGTTGTAAATTTCAAACCTAATGTTTATATAGAAATCAAAATATCTGTTCATCCAAGTGCATTTCCTCAAGGTCAATACTTCTTGTTGTATGAGTAATTTTCTGCAATGCAACCTAGCGGACTGTATTTCTTTGTTTTCTCCTGACTCAGGTCTTAGTATCCAGAATTCCTGTCCACATCCTCTTTATTTTCCCTTGATAAATATCTCTTCAAAAATTCCTGGAAGATCTGAAATTTCCACTCGTAATGTAGCATAAAAGTATAATTATGAGCTGGGGCTTCATCTTAGTGATTAAGCCCGGCGGGCTTAAGGATGGTTGGACCAAAAAAAATCGAGGGCCAGGCCAAAAATGACAAGCTCAGTTAGGATTTAAGCCCGGCGGGCTTAATCTATATCAGAAAATCGTGGCAGTTTTATGTCTCACCAATTAAGTAAGTTTTGGGAAACACATAAAATCATAGAATCTGGACAATTTTTTTTTTGAATCCAGATTGATTGATATTAAGCCCGGCGGGCTTAAGAATGCTTGGACTAAAAGACTTTGAGTGTAGGGCAACAAGGAAGCACAGGGGTGTTTTTAAGCCCGGCGGGCTTAATCTAAAAAAGATATTACTGGTGGGCTCGTGCGTCACTAGGTAAGTATGATTGGGTCCCGCATAAAATAATAGAATACATCAAAAATTTTTGGTTTTAATCCAAAATTCATTGATATTAAGCCCGGCGGGCTTAAGGATGCTTGAACTAAAAAAATATTGTATGTGCAGGAAAACAAGGAAAATCAAGGGTTCTGTTTAAGCCCGGCGGGCTTAATCTACAACAGAAAATCCTGGCCGGCTTATGAGTAATTGGGTAATTAAGATTGGGGTTTGACATAAGATCATAGGATACGGCAAAATTGTTTTGTTTGAATCCAAAATTTATTGATTATTCATGGAAAAAGAATGAGATTTTTCAAATCATGTGAATCATTTCTAACCAAAGTTGATATTATAAAATGACAGATGGAAGCTGAAAAGGTAATCTATAAATACAAGACCAGTGTCAACCATTCTTTGATAATACATAATCTTGGGTCTTAGTTGGAAAAAAAGAGTGTGATGATAGGAGGTGAGATCAGAAGGCTTCCAGAATTAATTGGTAAGAGATATGGTAAGAAATACATCATCAAGCCAATCATCATGATTTTCAATTTCTTGCTCTTTCTCAGTAATTTTGCACAACTTACCGGAGGACTTGACACGGTTTTTGAAAATTACCTAAAGTATCATCTAAGGATAATCTAGGATTCAGAGCAGTAACACCAAAACAGGATGGTATACATATTTCAAAAACACCACAAAATTATACAGGAGATTTGATACCCAAGAGGGCTTTTCTATGCGGGAAGCTTCCAAGTAAATGACTTAAGCTGTTTTTGTGGATATTTAAAAATTCTCATGTAATTGAATGGCCAAATTTCATTAGGATCAATAACATCTTTTCTCTTACAATTCTTTTTGGGACTTGACAGGGATACATTTAAGCAGATTTGAAGAGAGAATCAAAAAAGAAATTGATCCCCACCTGAAATCTTGTTGTGTCTAAATTAAATTATGTGTTAGGTTGAAATTTATTGAGACAGAAATGAGAGATATAGTGTATATCAAATTAATAGGAGGTTGAAATGGTGATTCTCAAATGGATATTAACATATGTGGGGTAAAAAATGATCCTACACCTGGAAAGTGTTTCCTGATTCCAACTAGGGCATTCAATTTGATTTTAGAAAAATCTATATACCATATTTATGAATGTGCAATGTGGCACCAAAATTAATGGAATAATCTTTTGTTGATTTTTTGCAGAATTCAAGGCCCACGTTCCATAGATGCTTTTTGATAGGAGATTTTTAAGCTTGTGTTCTTAGTTCAACTTGCACTTACCATAATTACAAATAATCTGATGAAGGAAAAAGAATATGATATCACTGTTTTTCTGAAACTTGTGAACATGGAGGAAGTAAAAAAATTGGGGAAACCAATGCCATATTGGCTTCAAATTGAATAGCTGATGGGTACAAAAGAATCATTCTTAACAATGCAAGGTTTCAACATAGACAAGGAATATGTAATAAGAATTTTGTTCCTTTTCAACAGGAAAAGTTGAATTTTTCAACTTAAATTTTGCAATAAATGGCTTATAATGAATCATGTTGTTTACTTCAAGTTGATTATCAAGATCGGTTTTATTTCCATGTTTAATCCCAAAATATCAAATTTATACAAAATAAAATATTAGTTGTGGTTGAATGACTGTGCAACAATTGTACCAGAGTTGAAAACCACAAGGAGTTCATGTTAGCCATGTTGTAAAGAATATTTTTGAAACCTTGAATTTCACTTGATCAAGCTACTTGATGTTTTTTTTTTGGATTTTGAAGCTTGTGCATATCAGAAATTCAGCTTCCAAGGTGTTGGCAGTGGGGGTGGTGGATCTCCTGGGGTGATTTATGCGCTTTTCAAATATAACTGGCTTATTTCAGAGTTCTATGGTGATGCTTTCCAAGAACTTTAGTAATAGATAAACCATGGTTGGATATAATTTTCATCCAAGATCAAACTATAGTCTCCATTTTCCAAATTATAATTTGTTCGATTTTATTATGAGCTGTCATTTATTAAACATTGGTTGTAATAAAAAGAATTTCTTGCCTCAGAAATTTCTATAAAAACAATTGGATCTTTTGAATTTTTTTTGAAAACTCCTCTGATATATCATTATACATTGGTGATACATAATAGATAGGCATGGAGATAACATTGGTGCACACCAAGGATACATAGTAGATAGAGGTGGGATAAGTGGGGGATATAGAGAAGTCACCTCCATGGAGGTTCCAACTTTTTTTTCCTGGTGCTGGGATCTAAACCACCCCTGCTTGCAGGCCCCAGTTTATTAAGGTCTTAAATAACCTTTGGAGGGAACTAAACCACCCCTGCTTGCAGGCCCCTCCTAAAAACCTTTAATATCTTTTATATTAATAAAAAAGATATTAAAAATCACCCAAAAAACCCTTATTCCATATTGTTTTTTGCCTTGCACCTTGTGTAGCTAGAAGGATACCAGTCCTTGGCATCAAAGAGCGTGACAATCCTGCCCTCTTCTTTCACAACTTTCCATCTTGTAACACATCAAAAAAGGCCTCAAAATTTCCAGTTGATATTTAGAAGGTCCCCTTCCTTCAAGAAAAAAACCAGGAGTAAGTCCCTTTCTTTCAGGAGTTGTGGCCATTCTAGCCATCTGTACTGGGATCAAAACAAACCCTGCTTGCAGGCCTCAGCTTTAAAAGGTAATCCATTTACTCTGCTTTTTCACAAACAACTGTGGAGGTAACCAATCCACCCCTGATTGCAGGCCCCTCCTTCAACTATTACTATTATATTATTTATATCTTAAAAACCTAAATATTACACCCTGATTTTTATCTTGCACCCTGTGTAGCTAGAAGGATCTTAGTCCTTGGAATCACAAAGCGTGATCAAATTGAACTAGAAAGAAACCAATGCTGAGACTCCAATTGCATGTTACTGATTAACCTCCTCCTGAAAAACTATTGTCTTCAAACTCAAGATCTAGTTTTGTTGATTCAAATGTGTCCAATGAGTTAATGAGATCCTGTTCAACAGTTGAGATAAACTACTTATCTTTACCTGAAATTATATTCTCTTTCACTTAGGGCTTGCTGAGTCTTGAGCAATTGATACATTAAACCATTTAAAGGTGACTTGATGGTGACACAGAAACCAAGAAGGCAAGAGAAAAGGATTTTTTTAACAGGAGAAGAGCTTCTAAATGTAACTTCCATGTGTACACACGACATTGAATATGCAAGATTGAAAATTCATAAAATCACACTCAACACATTAGTGATAGAAAAGATATGAAGGGATTGAAAAGTGAGAGAAGACCAGAATTCTTTCCTAGGAAACAAATATAGTGTTCTATTTGTGCCTCCAACCCAGGGACTTTGTGCCTTGAGCCATTGTAGACCAAGAATCAAATCAACAGAAGATAAATAAATTATATTAAGAGATACATTGGATAAAAGAGAGTGGTTTGAATGGTCCACAGATGCTATATTGCCAATCCAGGAACTATCAATATCCCCAGAAGAAGCTGGGGATCACTCAAAAATTCTACAATAAAAAGGGTTTGATATTATTATTTTTAATTCTAAATTTGAGCTCTTGATTTTTTTCATATTTATGAAGCATTCCTGCCCTGGAGTCCACAAGTGTCATGGCTACCAAAGGAGGTAAACCAGGTTGAAGAAGGAGGATAGGAATGCCTGATCTAGAAGTACAATTCTTCTGGCTGGATAGAGGTTTTAAAGGGGGAAAGGATGATATTAAAGCAGTAGAATTGCCTTGATCAATGAAATTTGTTTCATCCAAACATTAACACATCACCAAAAGAACCAGGACTAATATGATCCCAACAGCAGGGAATAGCATTTTTAGAGCTATTTACCAAGTTTATTTGAGCAAGGTGAGTAGTTGGTCAAGCTGTTTGAGAAAGTTTGGAAAACAAATTGATTTTGTCTTTCATTTGGACCTGTGATGATGGTCAAAAACTCTTCATTGAAGAATATTTTATTTTTCCAGTAGTAGTAGATGGTAAACCAATACTAAAAACAACGAGCAGACACAACACAACACGACAGACAATAACAAACTACAATAAACAACTCGCAGGAACAACTTGATATGGTTTTCATTCTTTTGACCTTGACTCCTCCTAAACCTGAAGTTTCCCTTCACGAATCTGAGAGTTTGAGCTTGATGAGTTACCGGATTGGCTTCGTTCCAGCTCTCAACAATGGGTCCTGAATGGAAGCGGTTGACGTGGGCATTGATAAATGCACGCCCATTGGCGCACGCCCACGCCCACGCACGCCCTTAAAAAAAAGGTGTGCAACCCGCATGCCTTTTTTTTATTGGCGTGAGGGCTGCACGCCCATCCTTGGGCGTGGGCACGCCTGTAGATGGGCGTGCAGTTCGCACGCCCATCTACAGGCGTGCGACACCCCCAAGGATGGGCGTGCAGCCGCACGCCTGCCGGGGAGGACTGCAAGCCCCTCAACCAGAGGGATCCCTCCCGGTCAAGGAGGCTGTATAGCCTCCTCAACCGGAGGGATCCTTCCCGGTCGAGGAGGCTGTATAACCTCCTCAACCGGAGGGATTCCCTCCAGTCGAGGAGGTTGTACAACCTCCTCGACTGGGGGGGATCCCTCCGGCCGAGGAGGTTGTACAACCTCCTCGACTGGAGGGAATCCCTCCGGCCGAGGAGGTTGTACACCCTCCTCGGCCGGAAGGATCCCCCCCGGTCGAGGAGGTTGTACAACCTCCTAGACCGGGAGGGAATCCCTCCGGCCCAGGAGGTTGTACCATGTATATAGGCAGGGGCGTGCCCCTACCTATATACATACAATCGGCGTGCAAGCCCGCACGCCAATTCTATATATATAGGTAGGGGCATGCCCCTGCCTATATACATAGGAAGGGTGTGCGAACCGCACACCCTTTTCTGAACGGGCAGGGCGTGCAACCGCACGCCTGAAGTGTTGCACGCCGATGGGCGTGCAGCCCGCATGCCAATGGGCGTGCAGCCCGCACGCCGATAAAAAAAAGGTGTGCGGGCAACACACCTTTTTTTTTTATTGGCGTGCGATGGGCGTGGGTGTGCGCCCATTGGCGTGCGTTTATCAATGCCCGGTTGACGTTTGATCCTGCCGTTTCATCTACCAATTGACCGAGTATAAATAAGCGAGTCGGCCCAGAGTGAGGTTTCAGAGTTATGCATAATGCATAGTTCAGATTACTGCGCACAACAGGACCTCCACATGAGGGCAATAGTGGTTGCTGATTTGAGTTTTTTTGTATGTTTTATGGCAAAATTTTGTCTTTTACACAAAGAGCACAATAAAATGAGAATGTGAAACCAATACTTTCTGTGATTGCATCAACTTCCATTTTGGATGGCTGGATTTGTTGATGGGAATGGTTGAGGTGGCTGAAATTGGAAATCTAGCTGTTCAGTCAAAGTGTTTGGTTGTAAGATGGTAAGCTCATTCAAAATAATTGATCAAATGGCCAAACCCATCTTCTGTCAAAGGGTTGTTGCCTCATTCCAGGAATCCTTCTGGATTGTGATCTTGAGTATCCTTGGGTTGAGTTCTACCTTATAAACATTGATCTAACAGTCTTCATTCAAGTCTACCGCATAAACAAGCAGACTAAAAACAGAGTTGAAAAAATCAAGGGGCTCAAGGCCCTGTTTGCAGTTACATAAGGCCCGCTTCAAATCTTCTGAAATGTTTTTATTAGCAAACACTTCTTCCAATTGAGAAAAAAAACTTCAAATAGATGCTAAACAACCAAATGTTGTGTTTTTAATTTCAACTCGGTGCGCTGAATTCAGGATATATTCAATATGTAGCGTATGTATGAGATGATGCGCTACATGTCCACGTATTTCAACCTCTAAAGCTTGCAAGGGAGAAGAACAGCAAGCTCAAGAAGAAACCGACTCAAGAACCAACCTCAACTACAGCAATCAAGTCCCTTGATTCACCGTCAAGCACCCTATCTGCAAGGTCTCACCCAGCTCATCTACTCAACTCAGAACTCTGAAGATTCAGGAGGAGTCATGTTTTATTCCAAGTGGAGGTACTTGATTGGATTTCTATTTTTATCTCTTTATCAAATGTCTGAATTAAATGTTGACTTTCTTATCTATAACTTTCTGATTCAGGCTTGTGAATAATTCTATCTCCTTTATTGTTTCTTCATCAATTCTCTTTGAGTACTAGCTAGGGTCTCATCATTTTTCTAACTAGTTATTCTTTTTCTTTCTTTGTTAAGTTCTATTAACTACTATTAGTCTTTTATAATTGTGCTGCAATAAATTGAACTCATAAAAGATTACACCAAATACATAGGGATCTTGAGCTGATGATGACTGAACTGGGAGATTCTGAAGTTGAGCATTCTCTCTTAAGATTGAAATCCACAAGCTACATAAGAGGGCGGAGTCAGACAGATTTCCGTTGGTGTGAAAAAAGTGACAATCTACCAAATTTATCCTGCTTTTCTAGTTGAAAAAATGTGATTCTACTTTGACAAGCTGGTCCTTAATAAAATATAGAAATTTATTAAGTTCCTTTGGTTTCCCAGAGAAAGACACATGATTCATAATGGAGACATCAGAAAAGGAAGGATTAGGAACTGGGGTTGAGGTTTGGAAGGAGGAAAGTTTATGATGAAAAGCAAGGAGCTGTTGAGTGACATCTTGAAGGGTGATCTTGATGGAGTTGAGGTTGATTTTGGAATTGCTGATTTTGTTAGCAAGATGTTCAGATTTCTATTGTTCTGTTTGATGGTTGATTTGCAGGTTAGAAAGGATATTGGCCAATTCCTGGGTGTGTCACATGTTCTTCTTGATCAATATCCATATTTCTTGAAGAGAAAATACATAACTAAATACAAAAGATTCTAATATTTTTGTAATGACTAGACTATTATTATGTATTCTTAGGGTCTGGAATAAGGTATCTCAAGAATGTCAACAGACAAGCTAATGACAACTAAAGACCAGATAAGGGTTTTATCCAGAATGATGACACAGAATTCACTAATGAGGCTTTTCATGGTGATAGGTTCTTGTAAAGATTTGATTTTGAGAGATGTGAAAACAGATAGGAGACAAAAATATTCCAATGAAGAAAATCCTGAAACAGTGTGCTTTTCCTTCTTCCTGTATACAAAATTTCTACTCTAGCATTCCTTAACTTGCATCCGTGTTTCCTGACATCTTCTTATTCCCTAGGGTGAATCAGCCTTTGCTGTAATGATTGAAAAATAGTTACTTGTTGTGTTGCCCAACCTCTTTCATCCTTCCTGTCACGTGTAATTACGTGATGTATGTAATTCCCCCCTATTAATTTCAGCTAGGTTACTTCGATTCTCACATATGGTTAGATGATCTTCTAAAAAAGATTCCAAGGTATTCCAAAAACACAATACATAATGTTGCTTCCAACTCCAACAGAGCAGCCATATGCCAAACCCTGTCGAGCCATTTATAACAACGATGGCAATTGTTCCCAGCTGGCCCGTCACGCTGGGTGGCTGTGGATTTTCAAACCACGCTAATGTAATGACTAAAGTGTTACTGATGATAGATTTCGGACAGGCCAGAGGCTATCTCACGAGAGTCTGCATCAGCCCTGACAACAAACCACCCCTATCGATACTAAACAGACTATAGTATAGCCTGTGGGAAGAGCGTACCAAGGCTTTACTATAGTCTGTTTTGCCATCTCCCTTCAGCTCGGGGTGTCTCGGGTTCATCCGGTGGTTTGAGAAAAATTGGATGGACCGATGTGCTGTGCGTCCTTGCAGCGAACCCATATACCTCAACCTGCTCCTATTCTCACCCACAGAACTCCTTCAACAACAACTCTGACCACCACCCTGACCACAGCTCGAGCTCAATCCTAAACCCCATCAGTATCAAAGCCGACCTCACAACACTATGAACAGCTCACCGCAAGAAAACTCAAGAGGCCCCATCCAGCTCCATCTGCCATCCCTTTCCTCATCCACCGATAGAACCCATGATACACGCAACTGTCCTCTCTCTCCCTCTCCAATCAACACCCACCACCCCTCCCCTGAACATCCTCATTTCAACGGAACCCAGAACAATTTAAGGAATAATTTCACAAATTATTCCACACAGCTTAGCGTATCACAACCTCCCAATAGTTTACTTCGTCCACAGCTTGATCCAATTAGTCGTAGCTCCCATCACAATAATCTTCAAACTAATGGGATTGTATCACAACCTTACCCCACTAATCCCACCACCATCAATCAATTGGAGGATGTGGCTGATTCCACTCCTGCACCAGGTGGATATTCTGAAAAACAAAAACATATACAGTCACAGTTTTCCTCTTCTCTTCAGTCTCACGTGCCTGCTTCCCCTCCTCCACCCTTACTTGGAATGGATGTGTGCCCCAATAATCGCAAACGCAAGAAAATCCAGCCCTCCCAGTCTACCCGGCCCCTACCACAACCTTATGAAGAAATGATGAAGCAAAGCGAAGCTGAACTTATCATGGAAGCAAAAAAGGGGTCTAAAAAATCAATGTCTGATGCCGATCAATTGTTTTTTGCTGACTATGCCTCTCAGCAGCGGAAAATGATGTGTATCAAAGCAAAATCGCTTCATGATGACAAAAAATGCTAGAGCTGTTTTTCAAGGCCGTAAGTCAGATTGGGTCAATTTTCCTGCTTCTAATACATCACTGAAAAAATGATCTAACTAGGCTATCGAGGAGTCAAGCACTCACCGGCCATGGGTGGCGTCTCCCAGTTGTGGAAACAGCTGACTCCTGAGGACAAGGAACGCTTTAGACAAACTCCAGCAGCTAACACCAACAATGGATCAGAGACAAACGGTGTTGCTCACGACAAGCCTGGAACTAATCAGATTGTTGACAATGAGGAAAATTTTGATGATGAAGTAGTTGGTATTGAAAATCAAGTTGGGATGCGCCGGGCCATATCACTTAAAGTTGCAGCCACGGAAGTTGAAAACCACTTAGACAAATGGGAAACAAAGGTGAAAAATCAGCTCAAAATATTTTGACATTAAAACTAATAGATTAAATTTCTCTCAGGCAGTTCACATTGCAAGTACATTCAGCTGTGAAATGGT
This sequence comes from Puccinia hordei, assembly GCA_007896445.1. NCBI lineage: Eukaryota > Fungi > Basidiomycota > Pucciniomycetes > Pucciniales > Pucciniaceae > Puccinia > Puccinia hordei. The sequence continues at coordinate 78,306 of RDRW01000162.1, read as the reverse complement.
TGTTTTTGCTGTCTCCAAGTTCCTTGGTCAACACTCATTTCAGTTCACCCGGAGCACCCCAGGAGCAACTGACTTTGTCCAAGGAGCTGAACGTGTCGATGGGTCCAGAAGCTATCCTTCCCGAATGCAGTCCTACCTCACTGGTTATCAAGTGAACGATCTTGCAATTTCAATTGCTCATATGAAGGGTAAGGTCAAGGGGAATTCAAGTTTGGGTGTAAAAGGTGGAAGAGAAGGTTTGTAGAACACATCCAAATTAATATAACCGGTCAAATACTCATTTTTCCTTGTTATCATATTTTGTCTTACCGCTTCCTTCCCCGTTCATCCAGTCTCGGCCGTATCAAGAATTTCTGAAATGGTTGGTAAGCTGAGATGAATACACATACCCCTTGATGTCAATACAATGTTGCTAATATAATTGGCTTACTACTTCACAGAGGATAAAACTGGAGGTGTAGTCAAAAAATGGCCATGGACCAAAACTGATTACAATCTAGCTCGTGTTAACTATCATTTGGTTTTGGACCCAGAGGCTAAGATTGATGTGAATTGGCTGAAGAGACCCAGTCGGGAGCTTGGTCCCAAGCGCCAAGCTGCTATCAACATTGCCCTTGACCAAAACCATATCAATATTGTGTACGACCCATCCATCTCAAATGATCTTAGTCCAGAATCACTTGAGAATCCCGGACAGTCATCATCCTCCAGTAGTGCATCACCTCACCCGGATGCGATTTAGCTTCTATTGCAATCTGCTTAATGATTAAAAAGTAATTGTTTTTTCATGTTTTTACACTGGTACATCTTAATTTTCCCCATTTATTGTCTACTCAATCATCTATGTGTGGGATCTCTTCAACATAAAATGGTTTTCGTCTCTAATGATTTCTTCTTTATGAAATCAAACAAAGATAATGGGTTGAAAAAGGGAAAGAGAGGAAAGCGGTTTTAAGAAATGGATAAGAGAGAGGCAAAGAGAAAAGCCGTCAGGAGTGGATGATAAGGATGATCACCAGTAACTTCTACGAATGATTTTTTCCTGTTGTCTGATGGCCTTCGCGACGCTCCAACGGGACTCTTTACGGATCTGTTGCATGTGATTCTTGAGATGGATCTGATGTTGATTGGATGTATTGGCGGGACCTAGGGTTGAGATAAGCAGACGGGGGACGTTAAATTTGCGACTGAGCTGGGAGAGCAAATGGGAGGCTCTGAGGCTCTGGATTTCCTTAGCTTGGGCGGGGGTGAGCAAGGTTGAGAAATTCTTGGGTTCTCGGAGAGGCGGAGGGAGTTGGAAGATCAGGGGTGTTGAGGAGGAGCTCAATGGAGGCAAGGAGAGGATTGGGTGAGAGAGGGTGGACGAAGAGAGAGGATCGGCTGAGTTTTTGGGATCAGTTGACGATTTGGTTGACGAGGGACACTTGGTGATGAGATTGTCAACCAACAATTTGACTCTCATGTTGAGCAAGCACTGCTGTTCAATGAGCTTTGCAAAAATAAATCTGACCTTTGTTTGTGCTATTTTGGTTTTATTCTTCTTTTTGTTTCCTATGTAACCAAATGTGTTCTTGAAATTGGAGATCGTCGTTTGATTGGCCGCCATGCTGGACTACAATCTCAACACATTAGCTGGCCCCAAATGCCAAACGCTGAAAGTGAAAGACCCTAAGAAATGTAACTTCCAACCTAAGGTCTTATTGTCTGATTTACTGCAAGTCTATTTGAATTTGTGGGATCAAGCGCCGTTTCATGAAGCCATTGCAAACGACGGAAGGAGTTACACCAAAGACTTGTTCGAAAGGGCTGAATGAATTTCTCGGAAGGCTAACTTGAAATCATCCGATGATCTTGAGAAGTTGGCCAAGTTGGTCGGAAAGGTCAAAGAGTTAATACAGTTGGAAGCAGACCAAGTAATACAAAATTTGCTGCCGGAAACCTCTTTTCCATCTCTGGAGGGGCAGACCGCAGCTGTGTCTTGCCATCAACCAGAGAGGGTAGGGAGATCACCGGTGAGGCAGATGTGAGTAATTGTTTTGCAAAGGTGAGCTTTGGCCAGCCCTCATGGAGGCGGGTGACTTGGGTGGGTACCACCATGCATACTCATATGGGCATGCATAGCTATCAATGCACATGAGCAAATGCATATCCCACATGCTTCACCATTTCTGCTTATCATAAATATGTTGTAATTTTGGCTAAAACTAAAAATGCAAGAAGCAAATACTGCATGGATAACATCATGCAGGGGGAATAATAAAGGAACCTGTCCCGTGACATCTCTTTGGCAAATAAAATTGGCTCTATATAATTTTTTAACTATGTCACATGATTGGCTATGATTTTCTGTCACTATCTGTCACATAAAATCATTGTTGGTAGATGGCTGAATTATATTATAGGAGAAAAGGAAGTCCAATTACATAGAAGCAATTTTGACTGTAAAAATACAACAATGTCAAATAGACACAACTTGAAAAAATGGTGCACAGAGACTCAGAGAGAACTGACTGGAAGAAATATGCAAGCCATGGAAAACAAAGTATAATCAAATATGGAAAACAAATTGTAATCACAAGGCCAAGGACTTCATGTCTGGGTATGATTGATACATATTCACAAGGTACTAAAGGCAGAGTAGCAATCATCCAATATGAGAGTCATAGCCATGAGTTCCATTTGTAAATGGAATAGGTCAGTCTATCATATATAATAATTGCAATAAAGTAGACATATAGAATAATTGCAAAAGTAGACATATAGAATAATTGCAATGACGTAGATCTGTATACCCTATCTCAATATGTCAGCCTTAGCAATACTCCAGAGTATTCTAAGAACTGATATGGCTGTAAAATTTAATAACAGACTACTACTATAAATATTGATATATTCTAATATTCTAAATGTTAATTAATAAATTGACTTTTAATGTTCATAAAAGGTGAGAGAAAATAGTTCTATTTAGATAACTAGAGTAATAACAAATGTATGCAAATAAAAATGAAATTACCTGAGTGTTTGGTAATTTATTTATCAATATCCTATCTCAATCATTCAATAAATCCAAGGCCTATTTGGTGATACAACCATTATGTGCTTTAGAATTATTGAACTCAATGGGTTAGCTGTAAAAAACACTGGTGATTATATCTTTGTATCTATGCTGATGTACCAAAGACACCTTTTGGATGATTATTAATCATCCTACTCCAATCAATCCAAACATGTATTTTCAATTTAATTTATCTAACATAATTGATTTCATTTGGTTTACTAGAACTGGATTCATTACTAGACATTAATTCATCACTAGAACTGAATTCATTTGGTTACCTCCTGACCAGTTTGCAGTTGTATCTTTGGAGATGGGTACAAATAACTTGTGAAGGAATTTTGGCCAACCTAATCAATCAATAAATATTTGTGTATCCCTAGAAGGAATTCTTGAATTCTTATCCAGCTATACCTCCCCTAGCCTGTCTCAATAACTAATCTGGATGGTTCATATGTATCACATGTAACACAAATAGATGAAAAAGATCACTGCTGAATGCAAGCAAGCTGAGCTGTTTAAGCTGAGCTGTTTTAATCAAACCAGAGAATGTATTACCAAGCAAGTTCTAAGGATTAAAAAAAAATGAGCTCCTTTGGAATGCTTGGTGTGGCTTAACCCACCTTACACATCCAATAGTAGTAATAAAATACTATTGGATATGTATGTATCATAACCCCATGGATATGTATGTATCATAACCCCAAACATATGAATTACTCCTCCCATCCTACTTGCAGTACTAGGATTTGCTTTTGATACCTTATCACACTCCTGAGCTGTTATATTTGTTTCAGATAAAATATTGGCATGTCACTGTGATAATATTTTGACTACTGTGAGTTTGATTTTTTGTAATATTTACATACAAGTGGTGTACTTGTCAGAAATATCATTGAAATTTTGAATTATCCTTTTCAGCATAATTGTTTGGATGAATTGCATGGAGTGAAGCAAAGAGGCAAGGTCTTCAAAACTATTTCCATATTGTTTTCTTGGAAAAGTAAACTGTCAAGGCCAGTGATCAAAAAAAGAAACAGTCAAAAAAATCATGTCAAGTTGTTTGCAGAATTATCACAAGAAACAGATCAAAAAAATCATGTCAAGTTGTTTGCAGAATTATCACATTGTTATTAACTTCAGGTACAGGCTTGTTATCTATTGTTATCTACAGCAGCCAAAGATTCTACTGCTACATGCTCAAGATCAGCGGTGAGTGTTTGAGATATAATTTGTTCCATGTTTTCGAGATATTCTTCCTCATTGTTATTGTTTTCATCTGATCCATTATCGTCAAGAGAAATTGGTAAGTCTGGGATGTTTGTTCCGTTCATCAAATGCACTAGTTCCTCATCAAAGTCACCTGGGATCCCCGAAAGAATATCAAGATTAATTGCGTGCTTGATTTGCATTACTTGTCTATTCCACATTGAAATCAAATTCTCGTCTCCAACTTGCGGCACGGTCCTTTGAAACACCTTGATGATCTTATGGTTCCACTCCAGCTGTAACGTGCATATCTCTAGGTAAGACCGATGGAGAAGAAGTTCAACGGAGTGAATCTTGAACACATCAAACTCGTTGCTCTCTAGAGGGCGTTGATAAACGCACGCCAAGCGCGCACGCCAACGCCAACCCGCACGCCAATTTTTTTTGGCGTGCGGGGCCTACACGCCATTTTTTGTTGGCGTGTAGGGTCTACACGCCAAAATAAATTGGCGTGTGAGACCTGCACGCCAAAAATGGCGTGTGGTTCCCACACGCCATTTTTTTTTGGCGTGTGGGCCCCGCACGCCAATTGTTTGGCGTGCGGGTCCCCCCTCGCTCACATAATCAAGTGGGAGGGGCCACTCGATTACGTGAGCGAGGCCGGCTGACGAGGTTGTACAACCTTGTCAGCCGGGAGGACTTCCTCCCGGCCGGCGAGGCTATACAACCTCGTCGGCCAGGAGGAAGTCCTCCTGGCTGACAAGGTTGTATAACCTCGTCAGCCGGGAGGACTTCCTCCCGGCTGACGAGGTTATACAACCTCGTCAGCCAGGAGGAAGTCCTCCTGGCCGACGAGGTTGTATAGCCTCGTCGGCCGGGAGGACTTCCTCCCGGCTGACGAGGTTATACAACCTCGTCAGCCAGGAGGACTTCCTCCTGGCCGACGAGGTTGTATAGCCTCGCCGGCCGGGAGGACTTCCTCCTGGCCGACGAGGTTGTATAACCTCGTCGGCCAGGAGGAAGTCCTCCCGGCCGACGAGGCTATACAACCTCGTCGGCCAGGAGGAAGTCCTCCCGGCCGACGAGGCTATACAACCTCGTCGGCCAGGAGGACTTCCTCCTGGCTGACGAGGTTGTATAACCTCGTCAGCCGGGAGGAAGTCCTCCCGGCTGACGAGGTTATACAACCTCGTCAGCCAGGAGGACTTCCTCCTGGCCGACGAGGTTGTATAGCCTCGCCGGCCGGGAGGAAGTCCTCCCGGCTGACGAGGTTGTACAACCTCGTCAGCCGGCCTCGCTCACGTAATCGAGTGGCCCCTCCCACTCGATTATGTGAGCGAGGGGGGACCCGCACGCCAAACAACTGGCGTGCGGGGCCCACACGCCAATTTTATTTGGTGTGCGGGGCCCACACGCCAAAAAAAAATGGCGTGTGGGAACCACACGCCATTTTTGGCGTGTGGGTCTCACACGCCCTTTTTTTTTGGCGTGTAAACCCTACACGCCAAAAAAAAATGGCGTGTAGGCCCCGCACGCCAAAAAAAATTGGCGTGCGGGTTGGCGTTGGCGTGCGCCGTTGGCGTGCGCCGTTGGCGTGCGTTTATCAACGCCCCTCTCTAGAAGTAAATGGGAAGAAAGCGGAACCAATTCTGGTGGGATTGGTGTGGGTTCGGGTTCACTGATATGTATTGAATACTCGTGTTGGTATTGGATCAAGAGGTGCAGTAGGAACAACACACGAGTGTGATGTTGAACTGCCCATCTAGTTGCGCGCCTGACCTCCCATGCAAGGCGTCTTTTTTCTTCAAGTGCTCGATTTCTACAGGCAAGAGCTCGTATACCGCGTTGTGTGAGGGCGTCGACTGCCCATGCCTCATCCGCGTTGGTGAATAATCCATCGTTCCAGAACGAGTCGTCTGGCTGAAGGGAAAGCAGTACTGTGTATTCAATTACACGCGGGGCGGCATGAGCCGGATTGCTCTGTATGAAAGCCCGGCTTAATCGGTTATAGGTATTGAGTTTAGTTCGTAGCTTTGCAGCCCTCTTTCGTAGGGCTTCTGATAGTTTCTGCTGCCCACGGGTCCCTAAATCCGATTGAGAAGCCTTCAGCTGTGTATGATTGATACAAATTGATCTTGAAGGCTTACCAAGGGTGGTAGTTTCACCTGCACGGCATACACGAAGTAACGGTTTCTTTTCTTCCACCAGTGCCAGAAAACTCCGCCGCAAATCAGTCTTTGCATACCACACCTTGGTCAACTTATCTTGCTCATATTCTGAAATGTAAAAACAGTTCAGTCAATTTTATTAGCAACAACATAACTACTGTACTCACGAGATGAGTTGCTATGCTCATTGTTTGGTGGAGAAAGTCTTCTTTGGGCTTCGAGTTTCCTGGAAATTGTAGCACAAGAGCGTGCACGTGCCAGCGCTTGCTCTGGTGTCATTGTAATAGCAGACCTGTTTGTTGGCAAAAAAAGGCAAACCATATGATTAAAAACCTAAATCTTGATTGACTTGTAAGGTTGAGAATTACCAAGCATTGTCCAGTTCTTCTTCCAAGCACAAAAGACGCCCTAGTTCAACTTGTGCCCTTTCAGATGATCGATTAGTGGTAACATGGTATGCTTGTTCATCCCGCCATTGCTGTTCAAAAAAAGCATTGGTATAGTTACTCTCAGTGATGTGAGGGTTGGGTTCGTGGTGGAGTAGAGCTAAAGCACCAACTGCATCAGCATATACTGCATCAGCAAAATCCATCTTTTTCAGAAGCCAGTGAGCTGTGAAATAAAAACCAATTAATGTTGTCTCAATATCAGCAGAAGGGGTGAAATAACTCCTACCTGCCATATCATTGAGCTGTTGAGTGTAGTATTGGGATCGTGCCTCAATGGCATTGAGTCGGTGAAGTCTTGTAGATACACGGTTGGTGGAAACCAAGGGAGACAGAAAGGCCCATAACCTCTCTAGTCCCTCCCCATCTGAAAGCCCCCACAAGTTATTGAGGCGAGGATTATACCGTACCTGACAGGACCAGTCGTGCACATAGGCGTGAAATACCGATGTTCCAAACCGAAGGTCTGCTCTCCGCTCTGGTAGCAGGTTCCTCTGTGTGCATCAAAAAGCATGTTAGTTAAAACGCTTTCATTTCGAGTTGAAATCTTATTACCTTATCAACATGGGCTTCCATATGGCAGCCCAAGTCATATAATACTCCCATTTTGTGCTGAGGAAAGTCTGCCAAAATTTGCCGGACAATCGATACTGGATAATACAATCTAATATAGATGTTTGTCTTTAAAATCCCCTGGTCTTGAAAATAAGCACAAAGATAAAAATAGCTCATGATCACTTACTTCTCTCCAGTCTTTTAAATGTTGATAAACTTCAGTGGTATGTCGTGGCGACATGCACTGGCAAACAGACCATTGTCATCACACCTCTCCCAAGTTGTTTCGTCTCGGTTATCGTTAGCTGCTTTGTGCGCGTCAGCGCATGGTGACTTAACAAACAAAAATATAAGTTCTTCTTCAACATACATAGTTTCCAAGATGAAAACGAAACTCACATCAATACCATTTGCAGCAGTGTCTGTGGCGGTGAAAAGGGTGGCATCAGGTGCAATCCTCAAAGGCGGGATGAAGTTGGAGGGATACTGCGACTCCAAAGGGTTGTCTTTACTTGCATATGCATAATGACACTGCTGGAAGTTCCCATCCAAGGCAATGATTATATCGGGTTCATCTTCCTGAGCCTTGACTTCGTTTTCTTGAGGTCCAAAGCAACGGGGACATTTCATTGCCCATTGATCGGTTGTGGTTAGTTGGAACCCTTCGGTCAGGATCTTCGTTTGGTTGTTTAGTATGCGGGAGTGGAGGTCAACGCTGTGTGAAAATGGAACTTGGAGGTTTCGTTTGCAAAAGTTGTTCCCGCGGGAATAACATGGCTTTGCGTTCCGAGAATCGAGATAGGTAGATACTGCTCTGACAAACGAAGAGGTGGACAAAGCTGAGGTTTGCCAAAGCTGGTGGTGGAATTGGATAAGTCGAATGGAGAATGCAGTACGGGGTTTCTCAGGTGAGCTGGCAATGTATCCGAAGTACATTAGTCGAATGACATCCGGCAGGCATTTGCAAAACGGGATTGGCTGGTTGAGACGCCGGACTGATCAGGAAGATATAGATAGCTGAGTGAGCATAGTATGGCATGCTACACTTGTGAATTTGATCAACACTTACAAAGTAAGTCAAAGAGGTCTACATTTCTTGTGTGGATCTCTGAGGGGTTGCAGGTGCAGGTATTTGGGGGTAACTCGTATCCACTTGGCTGGTTGGTGAAGTTGAAGGTTCGTCTTTGACACAGAGTGAATGCGGCTGTAACACGTGCTTCGAGTTGACTCCAGAGTTGACTAATCCTCTCTCTGTTTTCGGCATAGCGACGGGCCCGATGGTATGCAGCGTGAGCAGTGCTTGGGAGGTCTTCTTCAGGCGGATTGGAATGCTGATCAAAATAATTTCCAACAAGCGGCTCAACGGGTGGATATTGTTCTTCGGGATACACTTCTTGAGTAGGTCGACGGCGAGGTGAAACATGCCCTAGCTGTTCAGCAATGATGCGGTCACGACGGCGAGCAATTTGTTCTAGCTGATCCCTTGAAGCGTTCCTTGTCCGGTATTGTGTGGTCCGAGTGCGCCTGGATGATCCGGTCGAAATGATATTAACAATGGCATTGTGTCGATTTCGGCGAGGCATGCTTGAGTGTAAGCCAAAGAAATTTACTATAACAGGACGGAAGTAAAGAAAATGGCAAATCAGTAATTTGTGCTGCTGCGAGTTGCGGCAGCATCAATGCACATCTCTGTATTATGTAATCATAGCATGTAAGAACGGGCGAGATGGCCTGCAGTGTAGCGAGCTAAAACGAGATGGCAAATCAGACTATAGTAAAGCCTTGGTACGCTCTTCCCACAGGCTATACTATAGTCTGTTTAGTATTGATAGGGGTGCAACAAACAGGCCTCCTTTGATTTCAAAGAGGGAGAGTGACAGGCGCAGTGGACTAGAACAAGACGCTTTCGAGGCGCTTATGATAAGACGTCTCGCAGGCATCTGATCCGTGGTGTAAAAAGACTCGATTTGTAATTTTCTTCAGTGATGATGGCGTGAATTGCCAGACAGAGAGCACCGGCAGGGAGGATAAGAGGAATTTAAAAAGGAGGGCACATCTTCCCCCATCTATCATCTCCCCCATCCGCTCACCGAGTCTTGCCTTATCACCCAATCTTTTAAAGTTTCCTCAACCCCAGACTTCCTTCCTTAATAAGTCCAGTTTACAATAATTACAGATGCAGTTCAACGTAGCCATCGCAGTTTGTTTGGGTTTTTTACAGGGCTCTTTGGCCAGCCCAGTGGTCATGCCAGGAAGGAATGGTAACTACCTCATTGACCCCAATGGACCAGACCACGCGACCGGCTTTAACCCCAATCTCAATAATCCTCACCCACTTGAAGAGCTGAGATATCAGGATAGTAGTAGATGAGATGGAAAACTCCCCCAAGGGAAGAATAAGATTATGTATTATGCAGAGTTTATGTACAGATGAGATTATGCACTTGGGTTGGTGAGAAGAAATATGTAAGTACATAATAAAACTAAATGATGAAATCAATATTAGTATGATAATTTTATGTAAATCCGTGTAAAGTATGTAAGTCCTAAAGTGACGTGTTATAACACGACTCAGGCAAGGAAGCAATCAGGTCATTTCAAGGATTCTGTCCGCAACCAACATCTCACCACCTTTTCGTTCACCCCCCACTTCCCCCATTTTTTCCCCTCTCGCACCCAGAATCCCACCCAATCCCTCCCCCACTGGGCAAATGCCCCCATCTCCCTCCCCCCCTGACCCCCCCGGTTTACCAAACGTCGTGTCGGACGCGATAATGGAAGACAACTTGGACCCCGGCAACGCGCCAAATGCCCGAATGCCCCCCAGACCAAACGTGATGCCACCCTCCTCCGCCTTTCTTGCATACTTGGCTAGCTATATCGGCAACCCCCAGAATCGTACGCCTGACGGTGCTATCCTCATCGACCCGACTTCGCTGGGCGCGATCCAAATGATGATGGACGCTGAATCAACACGCCTTCACCTTGTGGAAAAGCGGATGGACCAGATGATGAAGCTCACGGACACGTACGAAGCACGCTTTGCAGCCTTGGAGAACGCGCAAACTCATCCAGCGACATCAACGACCCCACATCCCAAACCGACATACGCTAGAGCCACTGGCCCGGCACTGGCCCCGAGAACCCCAGCAATCAAGCCCCCCCGTCAAATAACACTCCGTTCCCTCAAGCCAGGCAAGGCTATCATTCATTCAGACCCCAAAGAATCCGAGATCCAAACCGTCCCGCGCGGTTTTCTGGTACAACGAGCAAACGAAGTTTTGATGAAACTCGACGCGCAGGTGGAAGGCGAACAAGTCATTATCCGCGCGGCCCAAGTTCTGAAGTCAGGCGATGTCTGCTTCTTCTCAAAGAACAAAGCCCATCAGAAGTGGCTGATGGAAAACAAACACCGCTGGTCCAAAGACGTTCATCCCCATCTAGAGGCCTCACCGAGCACATACTCGGTTATAGCCCACGGAATCCCCAAGACGCTCGAGTTGCTGAACCCAACCACCATCAGTAAGCTATCGTGCGAAAACAACTTCTCCAATGGCGACCTCGTCCGCGTCAAATGGCTAGCGGACAACTCTGACACCCCAAAACAGGCTGGATCAATTGTCCTTGCCTTCAGCAACAAAGATACAGCAGCAAGAGTAGAGAAGACCGGGATTTTCCTGAATTACGACTACCATCGCACAGCAAAGTTCAAGCCGAGACCCCCTCAATGCTTCAAGTGTTTGAAAATGGGGCACTTTGGCCAGTGGTGCCGAGACAAAGCTCGATGCGGCAAGTGTGGTGATGATCATGTTACCAAGGATTGTCCCGAGGGGATAGGAGGTATCACGTCATGCATCCTCTGCAAAGAAGGTTTGAAAATGAAGATTGAAGGAATTGACTCGGTTGACCATACTCCCTTTAATATCACCTGCCACTTCAAGAAGACATGGCTTGCTAAGAAACACTCCTCATCTCAATGATTATTACAACCAATGAAACTCACATTTTACCTTTCTCTCCTCCTCCTCCTTCTCCCATTCCCCCTTCCCCTCTCCCCCCTCCCCCTTTCCCCCCCAATTTACATGTACCTAGTATGCATTCGACAGTTTCTGAATCAGGTGCAATGAATTCCTTGTTTGAACCCATTGCACCCGTCGCCCAACAAGATCTGAAAATTTTGCAGCTCAACTGCCATGTCTCCAAAGAAATCACGCTAAGTGTTTTGCATCAATCTCCTGACTTTACCTTCCTCTTGTTACAAGAACCGTGGATTAACCCCTTTACCCTCTCCCCTCCCGAGCACCAGGATTGGAGGGGCTTCACAGCCTTCGAACACAAACCGCTCAGCTGGAATGAACGGCATCGCACATGTATTTACATCAGGAAGTGGATCCCCTCTGGGAACATCAAGCAGCTAAGTGACTGCGGTCAATTTCTTCTTGGCCTCGATATCACTCTCCCCCAAAATGTCTCCCTCCGCTTAATCAACCTTTACAACACCCCCAGGACCTCACCGGCCGTGGAACTTCTGCGGTTATGGCTCCTCAAGCATAACTGCAGACAAGTCCCCACGATCATCGGCATGGACGCCAACCTACACCACCCGCATTGGAACCCCCCAGGAATCCGATCCAACCACTGCCAGGCACGGGACCTGTTGGACATATGCGGCCGGCACGGATTCCGCGTTTCCTCCCCTAAGCACACTCCAACGTTTTATTCTAATAAAGGAAGAGGGTACACTATTGACTTGACATGGGCTACTTCTAGACTACTCGCGGGTTCCACCATTTTCCTAGCTTCTAGACTACTCGCCGGTTCCACCATCCCCCTGGAAAATCACGGGTCTGATCATCAACCCATTATCACCCGATTTCACCTACAACGCCCCCTGCCTAGGCTCCGACGAACTACCCCGGCTTGGGCCAAGATTAACCCCTCTGATGTTTGTGAGAAGTTTAAACAGCTGACTGATGACTGGCTTCCCCTCCCCATCTGCCCAATCGATCGTAAGATTCAACTTATCACCGAGAGCCTCATAGGTACGCAGGACAGCTTTGGCCAACTGGTCCGGGACGACCAGAACAAAGCAAAATCTTGGTGGTGTCAAAACACCCTTGAACCGATTATCCAAACGCGAAACCGTGCTCGAAAGTGGTTCATCCTGACCCGCAGTAGCGCTGCGTCTGAGTGCTACTTGGCATGGAGCTCCTACTTCCGTGAAACGGTCAAAGTACTCAAACGCAACGCCTGGTGGCGCCATCTTGAAGATTCGTCGGATGAGGCTGTTTACAAAGCCCTTCGATTCACCAAGAAGAGTACCGCTCGAACGATTGTCCCCCTGCGATGCAGCGACGGGTCATTCACCGCAGACAAACTAAAGCAGGCTGAGTTACTTTTTACAGGTACTTCATGCATCAATGCCCCAATAGATCTGTCTGACATCCCCCCCAGACCGGATACCCGAATAGTGTGCTTCCCAACGACAAACTTGATGGAAATCCAGTCCGGCATCGAGAAGATCTCCCCCAAGAAAGCACCGGGAATCGATGGTATTGCCAACGAGATCATCAAGCTGGCAGCTGAGTCCCTCGCTCCCCTTCTAACTGATATTTTTAACTCACTGCTTGCCAAGAGCTACTTCCCTACCGTGTGGAAATGTGCTGTAACAGCCATCCTCCCCAAGGCAGGGAAAGAAGATTATTCTGACCCCAACTCGTACCGCCCCATCGCCCTCCTTAGTGGTATGGGGAAAATATTTGAATTAATTATAGCTCGTCGGCTGTCGGAATGGGCTGAAAAGAAGGGCGTCTTGGCTGATGGTCACTTGGGAGGACGGAAGGGCGCCGGAACCGATGATGCGCATATCTTGTTGGACTCTTGGGTCCGCAAGAAATGGCATGACAAGAAATTTGTGGCAGGGCTGTTTTTAGACGTCAAGTCTGCCTACCCGTCCGTCCACCCGAAAAGGCTGATCCATTACCTTGAACATCTACAGTGCCCAGCTTATCTGGTGGGAATCATCCACTCCTTCCTAATCAACCGACAAACCACTATCCGGATGGACGACTACACCTCCCCTCCTTTCGACATAGGCATAGGTCTCCCACAGGGGTCCCCTCTTTCTGTCATCCTTTACATCCTCTACAATAACTCGTTACTTATCCCCTCATTTGACTTAGACGCGGACGAGGTATCCATTGGCTATGTGGACGATGTGGTCCACCTGGTGGCTGCCAAGACCACGGAAGAGACGATGAATCGCCTAGGGACCCAGGGTGCCCGCTCCCTCCTTTGGGGTTCGAAATTCGGAGCGGTTTTCGACAAAAAGAAGGCTCAATTTGCTTGGTTTACCTGGCGGCGATTCCCTGCTACTTCATTCACATTGGGTGGCCAACTTCTGCCACCAAGCAAAGAGGTCAAGTGGCTTGGTTTGATCCTTGACAACAAACTAACCTATTCAAACATGTTCAGTCTCCTAGATAGGAAGGTGTCGGCCACCTTCAAGCAGCTCCTACCTCTGGGGAACTCCAGGTGGGGTCTAAAGGAGAAAGACCGAGTCCGACTAATGAACACTGTTCTCATGCCGCGTGTCGCTTATGGAGCCCCGGTTTGGGCAACGCTAGCTAATGCAACCAAGGTGCGGAACCTGGAAGCCAAAACTAATAACCTCGCCGCAATCTACACTTTAGGAACATTTAGGTCAACCCCCATTAAATGGCACATCGAACGGTCTGCGGTAGTCAACGCCGAAGCGGTGGTTCAGGCCTCCAGTATTGGTTTTTTCGCAAGAAAGCTAATGCGACGACGTCTGGATCCGAAAATCCAGGATTTGTTAACAGATCGGGGCTTCCACCGCCCTGCTTGGCTAGGTCGGTCCAGCCCATTGACTGCTGATGTTCTGGCTCAGATTTTCCAATCAGAACCGGAACGAATTCACATTTGGTATGGCCTGACCGGCCCCTCGCTCCCCTCACCACTAGTATTCCACCATATGGATCTGCCCAAGGATGTATCGCTTTTGGCGACTAACGATCTTATTCTTTCTCTTGAAAACTCTCCTGAAACTGCTGTTATTTACACTGACGGTTCTTTTGACAAGGAAAAAGGAGGGGCTGGCGCAGCAATCTGCCCAAGCCTGAATTTAGCATTGTCTTGTGCTTTAGGTGTAAACAGGTTCTTCTCCAACCACAAATGCGAGGCGGTAGGCCTGCTCCTCGCCTTCCAGCTCCTCAGGCGGGTATCGTCTGATTGCACCATCTCAGAGGCTTTCATTTTAACAGACAACAAAGGAGTCCTCCAACGCATGAAGAACTGCTATGCGGCAAAACCAGGGCAGTACCTCTTTCTAGAAATCATGGCGGTATGGTACTCTCTCCCGCCTGACATGAAACTTAACCTTGTTTGGTGCCCAGGCCATGGTGGAATCCGCGGCAATGAAGCCGCTGACCTTCTAGCCAAGGAAGCTACTGCAAGAAACGCCACTCCGGACCGTCCTCTTCCCTCCGGTTCATCTAAACTGATTTCCTCCTTCCGTCGACAACTCCAAGCCCCGGCTGTAGAGGCCCTGAAGAAACAACTCTCCCCTCTCCCCATCGCTCACACGGCAATAATCAACCAACTCACATCCGGACACTCTCCCCTGAACCAACACCTCTTTAGGATCAAACGTCGCCTTGACCCATCTTGCCCGCATTGCCCTGCTAGGGAAACGGTGATCCATGTATTCGACTTTTGTCCTCATTACCGAGCCCTCCGACAATCCCTGATCAAGAAAGCCAGGGCCGCAAAGATACCCACTAACTCCAACAAACCCCATCTTCTCCTGAAAAACCCGAAGGCACACCCACTGATTGTTGACTTCCTGCGGCAGTCGGGTCGCTTCCCATACTTGGCGTGATCTACAACTTCTTCAACCAGACCACTGTCCACACCTCAGGACTCTTCCTGTTTTGTGCCTCTCTTTCCCTTCTTTTCTTTTTGTTTCTTTTTTCCTTTCCTTTCTCTTTGATTGCCTCCTTTTCTACCTCCTCTCTCTTATATGCTGTGTTCTGATTACCTCGTCCTCTCGAAGAGCCCATCCAGCTCAAAGTTGTTATGTCTGATAAACCATTTGTTCGGTTTTGTTTGCTAGTTTATGTTCATAGTGTGCAATGCTAATGGCGAAATTACACTTAAAAAAAAAAAAAAAAAAAAAAAAAAAAAAAAAAAAAAAGGAAGCAATGGTAACTACCTCATCGACCCCAATGGACCAGACCACGCGACCGGCTTTAACCCCGATCTCGACAGACCCTACAACGGCGGCGGATATCCCACTGGATACAATTCCGGATATCCTGGATACAATTACGGATATCCTGGTTACGGTTACGGATCTCCTGGATACGGCTACGGATCGCCTGGATACGGTTACGGATCTCCTCAATACGGCTACGGATATCCTGGACACAATTACGGATATCCTAGCGGCGGATATCCTGGATACAATTCCGGATATCCTGACCCTTATAGCCAATTTCCAGCCTACGGCTACGGCGGTCAGAACAACCAATTCTACCAAAAACAAGCTGAACCAAAACAAGACAAACCAAAGCCCCAATAGGATACTTCCAATCTTCAGGATCTACCGGTCAGTCATCATTCCTGCATCCACACACCGCTTCGCCCAAATCACTCATCTCTCTCCTTCCCCAGGATTATACTTTCTGATGTTTAATGATTAGATCGGTGTAGACTACTTGATTGCTGGTCTGAGGTATCAACTTCGTCCACCACCACCCCCAGCCTGCACTTACCATGTTCCATGACTCTTACGTCGCCTAGACTGCTTGCCTACAAATTCTGTTGTTCCCCAAATCCTGCCACAAAGACACTTTTAGTATATGATTTCATGACCTCCCGCCCTCTCCCCTTGGATACTTCCCCGCTTGTATTCTCGACACACCGAACTAATGACATGTTGATTACCTGCATGAGACTCTGAGTCATCCGAGTCGATGAACGTCCCTCTTGCTCTTTTCGTTACACCGTCCCTTAATCGCACATCCAACAAAGGCTAATGCGCAAGTGAAGTGAATCAAGAGGATCAGTGGGTGGTCGTAAATGTATTGACACAAATATTGAAAATAGTCATGCTGGAAGCCACCCAATGTATTCAGCCCCCTTGACCTACGAATCCCAAATCATGACAAGATATCGGCAAGTCGGGTGGAGTACCGAAGACAACCCCAGTCAATGCCAACATGATTGTCTTCGCCTTGTTGAGTAGATCGTGCGAAATATGACCAGGCCTCCTCTTTCAAGTAATGTACATCATACGTTAGTTTCTAAACACTTCATTCAAGGATTGGGAGAGATTAAATCCCTTTGTGTAGTCAGACGGTCGAACTTTTCTCCCATCTTTTTGGAGTTCCTCAATTGAATATTATAAAAGTTCACAAGACAGATCTGTGAATTGTGATCAGAGACACCGGACAGATTGTCTTAGGTACTAGCTGTCTATGTGTACATTTCACCCTGTAAGAATCAAACGTAAAAAATGGAGTGGATTTTTCATGTTGAGACTGTTCAAAAATGAAGATCTAATTTTTTTCTTTAATATGAAACTTACAATTTATCCGTATTTGCTGAGCTAGTTTAAATTCGAGCATGTCCCGCTTGGCTGGCCTAAGTTCGAAAAAAATTAAGACTTGAAGGAGCCAAATCATCAGTCTACGACGCACTCTTCTGTGGGTACGTGTTAACGATTTCCGGATTGATTTCCAGGTTAACTTCTGACAGTTTGGTTTTTTGGATTCCAAAGATCGTTTGTGGTTCAGCTTATAATAATCATAATTATGATTATTATCCATACTGGTTCTGAGTGGTCGAGCTGAACTTGAACTTGATAAATATAGTTGACATTGAATAAGATCCATCATTGTAAAATGTTCGGCTTCTTGATCCTCATCTTTCTGATTTATTCCTGATGATACTTTCGACATCGATCGATCTTGATCCAGTTGGATCTGGTCTCGAATCTCGGTGTTATGTGCAGCAATAGTTGATTGACGGTAGTCGGCTTTGGACACGGTGGGGGTTTGATGTGGGTGTTGAGCTTGGTCTATTCGCTCTGATGGCTTGGGCCATGTTGAAGGTCGGATGGTTGATTCTAAGGAAGAAGACTCCAACCTCCTAATGGGATTATCCGAACCAGATCTATTAAATATCCTGGTGGCCGATTCTTGATAGGTTATCTGGAAGATGTTGGTGAACAGAAAACTACACAAGATACTTCGTCGCCAGCCATCCAACCTCATCTTTTAAGCCTCCAAAGTGATGGTTTGCCAGCGAATGAAGTGTATCGGCTCTTTCAATAAATCTTTCTGGACTCATTATGAATTTATATAAATACCTCGACTTGTGACATGTTTCAAGGGGACTTGCAACATCTTAAGCCTCCTTGTACAGAGAAGCTTTAGAGGTATGATATCAAAGGCATCGTTCCTGAAGGTCTTTACTCCCCTTCTCTGAACAGTATCAATATGACAGGTGTTCAGCCAGTATGAGCAGAAAGTCCTACCCCTTATGATCGATCGTTTAATATTTGCCAACCCATCTCCAGCTCAATCAGCGCAACCGATGGAACCAATTGAGTTCTGCCAGGATGAGACCGGCTATCTTCTTGATCAAAGGGTTATTAATTTTCTATTTTTTTGGCTCTGCCTGCCACTGGCTCAGCGCATTCAGCCTGGAAATTATACTCGGGATCCACTGAGGGTGGGGCGGCTCAGTTGTTGTCCAAACTTACGAGTGTAAATAATATGTTTTTATGTACATCTCAGTGAAGCATATGACTTAAGACCGCTTGTCGAATTCAAGTAGGCAGGCCTCTTTCTTCTCTTGCCACCATCATATTCCTTTCCTTTCAACCTAAACAGGTACGGGTTGCTTATGTATATCAGGGTTGTTGTAAAAAAAAAATTCGTTCCATGCTTGTGCTTACACTCATACGGCCTGCCTCCTGCCTTATGTAGCTTTCGTTTGACGCACGTCCAGATTGACGAGCTGCACACACTGGATTGTTGGTCCAATTTCATCTCTTAACTTTTCCAGCTGTTGTACACATTAGATCCATCATCAAGTCTCCTTCGTCGGCCTCAAAGTACTGACATATGCGATCTCTATTTCCATACAGTCTATCTCGAAGCTCACTCACGAGAAAAGAATCAGTCGACCAGAAACTCAAGAAATACCCATCAAGTGCAATGCCAGTAATACCTATACCAATTAGTGACAGTCGCTTGAGCAAGATGCTCCAAGAAAGCTTTGGATGGTCCTGGCCACCATTTATATACCCTCAAAAGCCATCCGATTCGCTACTAGTCGTCCTACCCCCTCGCGTCATCAGATATTTTAGGCGATTGAATCCAGATACCCAGCAACAATTATTACGGTTCAAAGACGAAAAACCTAAGGTAGAAGATATCGAACAACTGGAAGAACTCCATAAAACAACTTGGACGATCAGACGAATATTTTTAGAAACTATCGAAAAACTATACTTGAATGATCTCCTCGACGACTCCTCTCCCCCATTTTGGAAAGATGATAACTCGAGCGAGTTGGCTTGGTTAAGGCTAATGGATTTTTTGACGACCAAGGAAAAGAAAATCAATCAACAACAGAAAAAAATCGATTACCCAATCCATATCAACTTCATACCATGTCACCCCTTGCAACCTAATGCACCGATCTCTACGAACTCTCAAGTCCATGTTGAATCAATCAAACATATCAACATGTCCGATAATCTAACGTGTTATTGGACCATAGGCTTTCAAGACACCACCCCCAAGAATCCAAAATTTCATGACATCTGCTTCAAAAGAACTAACCCGTTTCCTAACATCATCATCTCAAATCACCTTGATAGATTAGGCCACATCTGGATCGATAAATCACCCGAGAAAGATCAACCAACTGATCATCCAACCAAAAAATATCGCGTCTTATTTCAAAAGACTTGTTCAGATCTCGAGCTTGGATTATTTCTATGGCCTCAATTTAATCTCAAGAAAATTGAAAACAAGACTCTTGATTCGGGTCAACTATCCAACTTCTTATCAGATACCCCCAAAATACCAATTTACCAGGGTGGGATTATCGAAGTTTGTTTTCCACCACCTATCCATTCAGTCCTTAATGCCTAAATTCTTATCAAACGCTCATAAATCAATGGGGCTGTTCGTTTTTAAATTCGCTATTTGTGTTCATCTTTCAAATAGCTTTGCGACCAGGATAGACTCATATTATTTACAACAGAATATAGATCTCATAAAGTATTCATCGACCTCCAAATCTCGATTGAGTTCTGTTGGGCTAGTCAGGTCAACTTCGACGAGATCGAGGAACGAGCAGACCTTCAAAACCAGAAACATAATAACTGCGAAACTCCAGCAATACGTCCGGTGTGGATCGATAATCTTCTACAGTGGCCCAATCCATGTGAACGGTATGTTTTCGAGTACTTGAGATTCTTATGTCCCAAAACTTTTCCAATACATATACACGTTATCTCACCTAATCTTTCCTTCCACCTTCCCTTAACTCCTCTTGATCGATTCCTCTGCTTGCCAACTCGACTGTCTCTTCACGTGTTTTAGTTATTCACATTATGTCCAATCCCCGAATTCATACCCCGAATTCCATTTAAACGACGAAGAACAGGATGTGCAAGATACTGAAAGTGGAATCGTAATAACACAAACGGATGTGCAAGAACCCCTGCAACAGTTGGATAAAATTGAAGTCACAGATCGACCGACTCCGCTCAATGCCGACCAAGACACTTCTACCAACTGCTGCTTGTTCAAACCTGAAGAAACAACAAACAATCTCACCCAGTCCAAAGATAAAGATGAGCGGATACCCACTCCAAGCTCATCTTGCCCACTAGAATTGCCCGTCCAGCTTATTGACTGCTCAAGCGCGACAAAATCATCAGAGAATGCAATCATCGGCGCTGATTCAAATTCGTTATGCTCACCTCAAAGATCGAATGTTTTAGGCATTAAACATCAAGATCAACAAGCTGATATCTCAACAAGTCAGTCAGAAAAACTGTCATCTAGTCAATTCAAAACAAACTTATTGAGAAATGGAAAAGAAAATAATAATAATGATCATGATCATAATCATAATCAAACCAAATCAATCTCTACTAAACCTAAATCGTTCGATAATCTTCATCTTAAATCTGTCAAAAGAAAATCTCCTAGATTAATCGAAATGGCTCACTCTAATCAACCAATAATAACTTCCAAAAGAAAAAAATCTTAATCTTTTCGAATTCTTTCCTTTCCTCTGACCATGTAACTTAATCTTGCTTGCTTATTAGTGTTTTTTTTATCCTCATTGATCATCATTTATTAATAAAAAATGAATATATCAGAGAATTGTCTTTTGAGATATATATATATATATATATATATATATGTACATATCTGTCTGGATTATAAACTACTTGCTATTGTTATTAGTATAACTTTTTTTTGGATTTTTTTAAGTTTTATTTTATCTTCTCTTGTTTGTTTATTTTTAAACACATCATTTCCGTCCTTCCTTCCTACCTCTATAGTTTTTATTCTCCTGGATACTTTATACACACCAACAAGAAGTTTCCTTCTTTGGTTTTGGGGTTGACTTCATACAAAACTGATTGGTTCCATCAATATATAATCCAGATGGTCCCACCTATCTTATCTCAAATTACTTGGTCAATATGAATGTTTTTAATTCTTGGTTTTATAATTTACCATTGGATAAAAATATTAATGTGTTTTTTAAAAATAAAAAACCAATTAAATTGCAAAAATCTCTTACATTTATTGATTGATTTAGTTTAATAAAATGATAATCAATTCATTCAGGAGTAAATAATTCAGAAGATTGGACTGTGAACAGAAAAATCATTGTGATTTTTTTCATGTGATGAGGAATATGGGAAGATAGTTGCAGCAAATTCTTTGCTAGCAGGAACCAAATAACATCATCAGATGTTGATAAATGTGTGCCCACACCCCCCAAATCTGCAGCGTGCAGCCCAAACTCTCCCTTCTGCATGGGAATGTGGTCTGCAAACCACTCTTTCAGGCTTTAGCCACCTCTGAAGTGAAGCCTGCAGGGTGCACACCCCTCCCTGATGTGCTGAAAGCCCCCAAAAGAGGGGCCTGTATGCCCCTGGAGGGAAGGGTGTGCAAGCCACACACCCTTCCTATACGTATATGTATGGGAATGTACACATACCTATATTCATAGGGATGGTGTGTGGCTTGAACATCCATTCCATGTATAAAGCATGGGTTTATACCAATATCTACATACACAGGGGCTTATATAAGCAAATATAGGATTTAAGCTTGGTTATAAAAGATTTTGAACACAAGATGAATTACAGGTGAGACAATTGTGAATAAGAACTTGTAAATACAAATAGATAAAAGAGAATAACAAGTGATATTTGAGTATAACATGAACTAGAAAAAGCTCTTTACCTAAGAGCAAGATGCTGTTGTAACTCCAGTAGGTGGTAACACAGGTCTTGTTGTTGGTTCTGAGTGTCAAGGCTTTTCTATCTGATGATATCTTCACTTTTGGGATGAGTTATTCTCTTACTGAGGCTGGGACCAGAGTGGTTTGGATGATCATCAATGCTGAGATTAATCCTGATTTATGGTGAGACCATGATTAGTGATTATCTCAACATCTTTTGATAAGGCTAGCTTTACTAGCCTTTCTGGTAGTCTGCTTGGCTTTTCCGGCTGTTTCTCTTTGTCAATTTTTGATGTGGCTTGTCCTAAAGAGGAGATGTCAACACACTGTACTCTATTCCACAAATAGTGGCGTGTACAGTAAGGAATAAAAGGTCTTACACTTAAAAAAGTGTAATAAAAATAACTATAAGCAAAATTACTTTGGTGTTTTATTAAAAACACTAAGTATTAAAAAAAACAGGTTACTACCCTGCTGCCAGACTTCTGTTATGGGAATAAATATCCTCAGAAGGGCTAAACAGACTTTAACACGGTTCTTCCAATTAAATTAAGAGTATTAATTTAATTGGGGGGGTTTTGAAGAACTCTAACTATTAAAGATAGTTATAAGTAGAAAAGGCCAGTCCTCCTGACTTACAGGAGAAGGTGTACGCCTTGGTAGCTTATAATAAGTTATCTAGTAATGGTTAAAGTTGATGGGAGGAGGATGCCTTCAATTTGGTGAAGAAACCTCTTCTTTAAATAATGAATATTTTGTATTAATCCCTCTGCAATTTATTTGACAGTGGGGATTGGGGCAATGTTAACAGGTGAATCTGATCAGCCTGTTCTTGGTAAGAAGTGAAACATGGTGTCATTTTTAATTAAAATGATGCCATATTTATTTCACATTAATTAAAATAATTTAATGTTTATTTTTCTTAATTAAACTGAATAAATATTAATCACATGTACATGTAACTTCCTTTGGGGTTAGAGCTTGGAAAAGCGCTTGCTCTGGAGAGTAAAACATGTGGGAATTAATTTAAAAGTCATTATTGCATAATTAATATACTTTACATAAAGATTTACTTTTATTTATATGTAATTTTATACTATAAATTACTATGTGTTAATCTTGGATCTTCCAGGATTTTCAAGAAGAAAACTATGCCAATAAATGGTTCTTAATCCATTTATTGCATGTTTGAAAATTAATTTTCCAAAGATTTTCATTAATTAAATTATAACTTAATTTTGGTAAAAAAATAGATATAATTCAAAAAATGTTGTATTGAATGTGGTCATGAGTGTGGCTTGTACTCTGGTGCTTATGTTCAGAACAGTTATTACTGAGCCAGTCCTTAACTGTTAAACTATTATACAATTTGATAAAGTGTTAAATCTAATTTCCTTTTTGTTAAGACTGTTAAAATAAAAGATAATAACAATAAACAATACAGAATAATTATAATTATTCAAGCTTGCAGTTTCAAGTATTACATGTTACATACTACATGTAATATCTTGGTGGCTGACAGGAGATTTCAGGGTCATCATTTGCTTGAGCCTTTTACAGGGAACAGATGCATATGCATGTTCTAGGACATTGACTGTGCTCACTTTTATGGTTAGGTTATTCCCTTCTTGTGCGCGTGCGCGCCCTGCCAGTCTTGAAGACTTGACAGGTTACCCAAGCCTATGACTGTATTTCTCCCCCTCCTTTCCTGTCTGCAACCACCACCCACCTCCTGATATAGTGGTTTATGTATTACCACAGTTGCTAGCTGAGAAAAGCCATATGGAGAGATTTAAATATGCATTGAATATACCTGTACAAACTCAAAATCATTGCCATTCTATGTGATATCAATGAATAGTATCCGTCTAGCTATATACGGTTCAAGGCAAAAAACAATATTGTAAGCCTACGTGATGCCAAGGATAAGTCCTTCTAGCTACATGTGTTGCAAAAGATGAGAATTGAGAGTTTAATAACTCTGTGTTAATATATTGAGGGGATAATTCAAATTCAATTTTGGGAATTATAGTGTAAAAATGAAGAAAAGTAGTAATAATTATCTTGCATAGATTTAATGTAAGTAAAACCAGAGGGGCCTGATAAATCAGGGGAGATTTAGATCCCTCTTATAAGGTATCTTTCAATGAATTCAGATGATTGAGGTACCTGGAACACTGGTGCCTGTTTGCACAGGGGTGGTGTAGATCCCAGGAAAGGAAATGGGGAATACTCTCAAGAAAGAAGGGTTATTACTTACTGGTAATAATCCTAGGGGAACTTGAGGAGATTCAATTTGGAAACAGGAAAATTGTGAGCGCTTGGAAGGGTTGATGGTGAAGCTGGGTGGTAAATGTAGAGTGCTTATCAAGAGAAAACAGGGCTAAAAATGACTATCAAGGACCATAACTAGCAAGTTAACAAGAGTATATCTATTTTACAAGGTTTATAATTGTCTAATGTGTATTGTAGAGCATGAAGTCTTCTTTTTTTGGGAAGTTTCAGAGCTCCTTAAATATTCCTGGGCTTCCTCTGAGGACCCCATGGGTGCCAAAGGCCAACTTAAGGGTGCTTTGACCAAGTTTCAACATACTTAGTGAAGCTACAGAGGCTTGAGCATTGAGTTTCAGTCACCAGGATCAATGTGTATTCTTTATATTGGTCTATTAAATATTTTCAGCTTGCCACTAGTTCAGAGACAACCTGACTAGAACAAAATAATCATAAAGAAATAAATAATAAAATTACATATGAAAGACAGGTAATAATGTATAATGAATTAAAATAAACATAAGAAAAAAGACAAAATTTAAAATATATGCATTGTTAAATAGTAATAATGTAATCAACAAATAAAGTAAATAAATCAATCTTAAAATAAATCATAACTCATTAACCTATGAGATAAGTGAGAATATTATTACATTTTCTGATAGAACAAGTAAATTAACCTGAGGTACCTAAGCCAAAGTAACCTAGAAAACGTACTCCTTCTGTTAATACAATTAACTTAAAGAATACTCCTACTAAGCCCTAAAAATACTTACTAGGTATAAACATATGTAATATAATGGTATTCTAGTATGTAGAAGTATGTAGAATAAGAGATGATAAATCACATATTCTATGTAATTATCCCTTAGACATATAAATGAAATAGTAAATGACTCTAGACATATATGTCACACTGTTGACAATCTTTTATATAATGTTGAGCTAATCCAAATACATACTGTATAATTTAAACAATATAATAATACATGGAAACCAAGAAATGAAGGAAGTGATAAACATTAGATACCTTCAATAAACTCAAGGAAACCTTTTCCAATTAAAAAGAATTGACAATCTCATTAAATCATAGGAAAACAATAAAGGCTGGCATCTTGTCTCAGGATACTTGCTTGCCAAATGATTGAATGGAGAGCTAAATAAGCTCATATCATTCAAGTAAATTAAGCATTCACATGTTGCACAACTTTACATATGAAATAAACCAATTAAACAGAACAAGGAATTTGTGCTATAATTTGATTATTTGCTTTAGACATGTATTGATCACATGATCAATACATGTTTCACATTCAAACAAGATCTCTTGAAGCACCCTCAGATGTTTTCATTGTTATATAAAATTATGTCTCTATTTTTATGTACATATTCTACTATGGTTTTATACTGTTTTTCTCACATGCTTTACATATACATAGTCTACTATAGGCGTTGATAGGCGCACACCAACGCCAACCCTCCCGCCAAAAAAAATGGCCTGTGGGAACTCTTGTTGGCCGGCCAGGAGGAGTTCCTCCTGGCCAACAAGGTCATATAACTGTCACGCGACAGCTCGGCTCAGCTCGAAAAGTCAAACCAATCATCTCAGCTATTCAACTTCGAGGCATTCGAACCATTGCTATTCAACTTCGAGAAAGCACTCCTTCGAAATGCATATGCACATTGCTCATCGAACCTACTCAACCTTTCACTTTACAACCTCGCGTGACACCTTCGAAGATATCAACTTCGAACCAAATCCATACGCCATACTCCCAAGACAGTTCTCATCCTTCGACTGGTTCAATAACCCATTCTCCGACCCAGCCGACTTTGACCTTCTAACTCCGGACGGAATTTCGAGACCGTTCCAATTCTTCGAAGCACAGCATTTCAATTCAACACAGCCACGCTTCCCTTTTCCCAGGTCTTCCATCTTCGAGTCACTGTCATGTTGTATAGATTCGTCATGTGCTTTCCAATTATTCTTCTCATACTTGTCAGCACAGCGCATTGGTTTTCTTCTCATTCATTCATTCAGTATATATGGAAAGAGTATATTAACTCTGGGTAAGGTATAATGTGACAATTCCCAAAAGATATGGGGGAATTGTGACGTAAAAATTGAGAGAAAAATAGGTTAATAATTATATTAAATAAATTTAATATAATTAAAAACCAGAGGGGCCTGATAAATCAGGGGTGGTTTAGATCCCTCTAGGGTATCTTACAAATAAATGCAGAGGATTTAGGTACCTGGAACACTGGGGCCTGTTGGAACAGGGGTGGTTTGATCCCAGGAATGGAAATGGGGGAATATCTTCAAGAAAAAGGGTTATTACTTACTAGTAATAAACCTTGAGGGGTCTTGGGGATATTCTGGGTGGAACTGGACAGTTTGAAGCGCTTGGATGGATGGATGTTGGAGCTGGGTGGGCACTGTGAAGTTGTTGGGGAAGACAGGGCTAAAGAATAACTACTAAGAAGCTTACCAGACTGTGTTATAAAGATGTATATATCTAATAAGAAGTGGGTAAGGTTGTTAGTGGGTATTGGGAAGCATGAGGAGCCTTCTTTGGGCGGTTGAAGAGCTCCTTAAATAGTCTTGAGTTCCCCCTGGGGACCCTGTAGGTATTATTGGCCAACTTGTGGGATCTTTGGACCACATTTTGGCCATTTTTGCTTTCTTGGTGACGCTTCAGCAGCCCCTGCTTTGAATACACGTCACCAATTGATTTTATTAGTGTATTTATTTATTTATGTTGACTTACAGTCTGTAGTACATCAGTACTGGTTGTTATAGATTTAATACTAGTGGCTTATTTGTATTTTATAATAAGCCACAGTATTGTTTGTACTGTTTGTTCAGTCAGTATATTTTTATTTATATGTATAAATAATAATACAATCTAATATAATTAATTAATCAGTCCCCAGTAGTCTTCATTACATGTGTAACATATGTAATGAAGTCACTGGGGCGTGTTTTTGTTGCTTTGGGTGTACCTTGGGTGACTTTGGAGTCCGCGCGCCAAGCTGAGAGTCTGTAAGGGGTCTGGGGCTTGCGCGGGGGCTTATGTTCCAACTTTGGAGCGGGCTTTCAGTCACGCGGGTTGAACTTCAAGGTATGCGGACTGCGGTACGCGGGGTTTGAGTAAAACACGGTGTATTTACACTATCTCCCCTAATTTACACAACACCTCATTTCCGTGACTGTAAATGGGGTTTAAGCATATGTATATGTATATATAAGCATAAAGTAATGCAAGTGCCTTTTTATTAAAGGTACTTGTTAATTCTTCTTTGCTGATTTACATAGTGAAGGAGTGAGAATTAGGGGTACCTATGAGTGAGGTACCCTAGGTTGATTTTAGTGTAGATTCAAAATATCAAATAATATTCCAACTATTATTTGATTTTCTATGTAATTTTTAATAACTATTGTAGAAATCTTGTGACAGGTTGCTCTGTCATAGTAGCAAGCTGACATCCAGTCAACCAAGAATTAAACAGCTTAACTGACCGTATCATTGAGTTAGATGATATATTTCCGCCAGGAGACTTCGAATATCCTGATTCCCCATCTTTTCCCACTTCGAATGACCATGGAGTAATTGTTTACTGCTCTAACTTACCCTTTTCCTCCTTCTTCGAAGAGAAGGCCAAACCCTCTTTTAGAGGATTTTTGTATTCCATGGTTCTGTCACATCCTCCTTCTTCGACAATTCCTAGCCTCGAAGATGATGATGACATCAAAGATATTGAAACCATCAGAAAGACACTTCCCGACATCTACCATGAATTTGCTGATGTTTTTTCTTCCGTTCGAGCTGATAAACTACCCCCACACAGGACTTATGATCATCAGATTGAACTCACCGGCCCAGCTCCCACGCCAGGCCCAGTCTATTCTCTCTCGAAGCAGGAGTCTACTGCTCTTCGAGACTACATTGCGGAAAATGTAGCAAAAGGTTTTCTTCGACCAAGCAAGTCGAACACAGGTTCACCTGTTTTATTTGTTCCCAAGAAGGACGGATCACTCCGCCTATGTGTTGATTATAGGAAGTTGAACAATGTCACTCGAAAGAATGCTTACCCCGTTCCTCCTATGTCACACCTTCTTACTCTTTTCCATGGTGCTACTCATTTCTCGAAGATTGATCTTCGAGGAGCCTATAATCTGGTTCGAATTGCCGAAGGTCATGAATGGCTAACAGCAATGCGGACCCGCTTTGGCAGTTTCGAGTATACTGTGATGCCTTTCGGGCTTTGCAACGCGCCTTCTACTTTCCAAAACTTTGTCAACGATATCTTCGCTGATATCGTCGAAGTTTATGTCGTCGTGTACCTCGATGATATTTTAATCTATTCCACATCTTTCGAAGATCACACTAACCATTGTATGGAAGTGCTTCGACGCCTTCGGGCAAATCAACTCTTCGCCAAGTTATCCAAGTGCGAATTCCACATTTCTTCCCTTCACTTCCTCGGAGTTATCATCTCCACGGATGGCATTAGCATGGATCCTGCCAAATGTCAGAAGGTTCTTGATTGGCCTCGACCTTCGAGTGTCAAGTCTCTTCAAGGTTTCCTTGGTTTTGCTAATTTTTATCGCAAGTTTATAAAAGATTATTCCAAAACCATCGTCAATCTTACTAACCTTCTTCGGAAGGATATTCCTTTTGTGTTCACCGAAGCAGCAGAAAGAGAATTCAACGTTCTCAAGAAAGCTTTCACTTCGGCGCCCATTCTAGCTCATTTCAGTGAATTCTGTAAGACACTGATTGAGACTGATGCTAGTGACTACGCCATCGCAGGTGTTATATCACAACTTCCCTCTTCTTCGAAGACTTCTTCGAAGAACTTCCATCCAATAGCTTTCGAATCACGCAAGCTACATGCCGCCGAACTTAATTATGAAGTTCACGACAAGGAGCTTCTCGCAATCATTCATTGTGTGAAGAAATGGCGTTCTTATTTGCTTAGTCTCACCGAACCATTTGAGGTGCTGACTGACCATAATGCTCTTAAATACTTTACGAGCACCAAAGTTCTTACTCGCAGGCAGATCCGTTGGTCTGAACTCCTCTCGGAATATAATTTCACTATAACTTATCGTCCTGGCAGATTGGCTGTAGTGCCAGATGCTTTGTCACGTTGGGACGACGTTTACCCGGGAGGGGGGAGAGCCTTCGCCGATAATAATCCTGATAATGTTCGAACTCTTTTTTCCAATCCCGTCACTCTTAATTCTATCCACTTCGGAGAACTGCATCGCAACTTCCTCGAGCTTCGTGAGGCTCAAAGGAAAGACCCAGCTTGTCAGGCACTTCGAAGCAAGGGCTCGAAGGACTATACTATTGATGATGATAGTGATTTGCTCTTATATAAAGAAAGAATCGTAGTCCCCAATGATCCTCGAATCAAACTGGATATCCTCGAATCAAGACATGACTCCCCATTAGCAGGTCTTTCGGTCAAGAAAAGACTTACCAGCCAATTTCTCGAGACTTCTACTGGCCCGGAATGGCTAAAGAAGTAAAAGATTATGTTAACCGTTGCTATGTACGCAAAAGGAACAAATCCTCGAAACATCGGAAGTTTGGGTTGCTTCAACCGCTTCCACTCCCGCCTACTCCTTGGCATTCCCTTTCCATGGATTTTATATCCCAACTCCCATTGTCAGATGGTCATGACGCTATCCTCGTGATAGTGGATCGTTTTTCAAAGATGTCCTTATTTCTTCGAACCAAGACTACTTGTACTTCACAAGACCTTGCTAACCTGTTTATTGAACATGTATTTTCCAAGCATGGTCTCCCTGATAATATAGTCAGCGATCGTGGCTCACTTTTTGTTTCAGCTTTCTGGACCTCACTCTGTCAACAACTGAAGATCACTCGGAACCTATCAACAGCTTATCACCCTGAATCAGATGGTCAAACCGAACGAGTCAACCAAATCCTCAAACAATATCTTCGAATGTATGTCAGTTACCAGCAAGACGATTGGAGCAAGTGGCTCCCACTAGCCGAATTCGCCTACAACAACGCCACTCATTCTTCGACCCGACAATCCCCTTTCCAAACAATCTACGGCAGAAACCCCAGCTTCGATCCAATCCATCTTTCCCCTTCTACTCCTGCCGCCGATTACCTTTCCAACCTTAAGCTTCTTCAAGAGCAACTTCGAACCAATCTCGAAGCAGCCAGTCAAAGGTACAAACTTCAAGCCGACAAGTTTCGAATCAAATCCCCATCTTACAATATCGGTGACAAAGTATGGCTCGACGCTCAGAACATCCGGACAACTCGACCCGCCAAGAAACTCTCTGAAAGAAAACTAGGCCCATTCCCTGTCGAATCAGTTGTCTCGAAGAATGCTTATCGACTCACTCTTCCTTCAAAGTGGAGTGCTATCCACCCAGTTTCTCATGTCTCCCTCCTAGAGCCAGCTAAGGGTCTATACCCGGGCAAGACTCATCCCCCTCCTGAACCCGTTAATATTCAAGATCACCTGGAGTGGGAAGTAAGCCGTATCCTTGATTCAAGGCTACGCAAAGGACAATTACAATACCTCGTCGAATGGACTGGATACCAGTCTGACAAAGATCGAACCTCTTGGGAACCAGCCTCTCACCTTCGAAACTCTCCCGACTTGGTTCGAGACTTCCATAATTCTTATCCTCGAAAACCTCGTCATCCTTCTTAAACCCTTCTATTCTTTTTCCTACCATTGTTTCCTCTCTCTGTCTTCTTCTTCTTGTTTCCTATTCTTTTGTTGTTTCTTTTTCTTTTTTTTTTCTGTCAACTCAATCACTCACTTCAAATAATCACGAACCAACCTTACGCTTCTTTCTCTGTTTCCTCTTCTATCTCACTCATTCCCAAACTCTTTTCTCGAACATTAAAATTCTTTCAAAACAAAAATCCCAAATTTCTTCTCCTTAACCAATAAACAAAATGTATTTACAATAAAAAAAAAAAAAAAAAACCTTCTTCTTATTTTCTTTTCTTTTCTCCTTGTTTTCTGAAAAAAAAAAAATAAAAATAAAAATATATAAACTAAAACCCTATTTACAATTCCTTCTTCAACTCTTCTTCCGCTTCCTCCCAATTCTCCGCCAATTCTTCGACAATCAACTTGAATTCTTCGAAGTCTTCTTCTTCGATCAGGTTCAACATTCGCTTCAGCAACTCGACCTGCTTCCCTTGCCTTTCCTCGAAAATCGCCTCCAACTTCTCGGCCCGATTCTTCTTGGACTTCTTCCTTCCCCATCCTTCTTCCTTCGCCAACTCTTCCTGATATTTTCGCTTCCTCAAACCTCCTTCTTCGAAGCCAGTCGTCAATCTTCGAGCATCGGTCGAATCAAGCGCCGCGTGCCTCGAAGCATCTCCTTCCCTTTCCTCTCTTTCCAACCGTTCCCGTTCCTCTCGTTCTTCCCTCGCAACCCTGGCTCTTTCCTCCTTTTCCCTTGACACTCGTTCCCTCTCTTCCGTTTCCCTCGCAGTCCTCTCCCTTTCCTCCCTCGCTTCCTGTTCCCTTCTTTCTTCTTCTCCTCCTTCTCTGTTCGCCTCTCCTTGCCTTCCTTCGACATTCGTCAAAGGAGTGTCGGCTACTGCCGGTACCATCGGCACTCGATCATTCGGATAGACCGGGGGGGGAGAATACGAATACACTGGTGGTGGCATGGGTGACCGGGTCGTATATCTGCGATGCGGCTCTATCAACACTAATCGATCCAAGCCATCAGTTTTTCACTCCTTTCCTTTTCCCTCTCTTCTTCGAATCAAACATCACTTACGTAAATCTGGCCCTTCAACCTCCTGCGTACCCAATCGACCCGGCAAGCGATAATCGACCCTTGGGTTGTTTCTTCGGCGCCGTCCAACGGCTATTGGCGAGCGGGGTGGATGAGAGTTTGGTGGTGGTGGTGGTGGTGGAGATGGAGGGGTTGTTGGGATTCTTAAACGACGAACAGTAGTTATAGTAGTGGAGGGTCAACGTGGAATAGAGGCTGTGGTAAGATCTTCGAAAGGGAAACCTAACTCGAAGACACATGGTACTCTAGTAACTCGACATCCCTCGCACTTACTCCTATCCCCTCGCGTCGCAGTGCTTGGAGTACAGTCCAAATTCTGCCTGATGCATCGTCGACATCTTCGATCAACTTCTTCGACCATCTTCGATCTAATCTAAATAATTGAACTTTAATTTAAATAGTAGTAGTAGTAGTAGTAGTAGTGGTGGTAGGGATAGTGATTGTGGATGGAAGTTTGTGGGATAATTACTTTGAGGCTCACAGGAGTTCGCCGTCTTTATACCCGGGCATCTGTCACGCGACAGCTCGGCTCAGCTCGAAAAGTCGAACCAATCATCTCAGCTATTCAACTTCGAGGCATTCGAACCATTGCTATTCAACTTCGAGAAAGCACTCCTTCGAAATGCATATGCACATTGCTCATCGAACCTACTCAACCTTTCACTTTACAACCTCGCGTGACACCTTCGAAGATATCAACTTCGAACCAAATCCATACGCCATACTCCCAAGACAGTTCTCATCCTTCGACTGGTTCAATAACCCATTCTCCGACCCAGCCGACTTCGACCTTCTAACTCCGGACGGAATTTCGAGACCGTTCCAATTCTTCGAAGCACAGCATTTCAATTCAACACAGCCACGCTTCCCTTTTCCCAGGTCTTCCATCTTCGAGTCACTGTCATGTTGTATAGATTCGTCATGTGCTTTCCAATTATTCTTCTCATACTTGTCAGCACAGCGCATTGGTTTTCTTCTCATTCATTCATTCAGTACATTTTCAGTTTCACTATAAAAACACTTGTACTTTTCCTCTTTCTCTCTTTCCTCAGTTAATTAATATCATACGTTTTACGCTTCAATAGTTGGATAGTTATTATTGCCATAACCGTGCCAGCGTCGCTTTTGTTCCTAGCCATCTTCGAAGTAAGTTCCACTTATCTTCGAAGCATCCTTGAACATATCCTCGGAGTATCCTCGAACCATTAAGGATTATCTTCGAAGCATTCCACTTCCTTACCTCCCTCCTCGCGCTGCGACCAGTTAAAGCTCGCCTATTAGTACGTTGGGCTGGTCGTATGACAATAACCTTGTCAGCCAGGAGGAACTCCTCCCTGCTGACAAGGTTATACAACCTTGTTGGCCAGGCGGACTTCCTCCCGGCCAACAAGGTTGTATAGCTTCGTCGGCCGGGAGGAACTCCCCCTGGCCGACAAGGTTATACAACCTTGTCAGCCAGGTGGACTTCCTCCCGGCGGACAAGGTTGTATAACCTCATCAGCAGGGAGGAGTTCCTCCTGGCTGACAAAGTTGTATAACCTTGTCAGCCAGGAGGACTTCCTCCCGGCTGAAAAGGTGTAGGAATTTGAGTTATATCAATTTATTGCAGCTTCAACTTAAAAAACTAATAGTAGTAAAAACACGTTTAGATGATTAAGAAAAATAGAAGTTGTTAATAAAAAGATAAAAGACATAAGAGAATTGATAATAAAAATAAATGAATGAGTTTTTACTATATACCTTCTTATGTTCTAGTCCTAGTGAGTGTGCTGAGTATTTAACAAAGATGAGAGAAGATAACAGGAATATAGGAAAAGATCACAAGCCTAGAAGTGTTAGACAGAAAAATGTCAATACTCAAGAATGAAGAAGAGAAAAAGAATTGATGAGAAGGATAATTTCGGATCAACAAGTACCTCCACTTGAATCTATTCAGACTCCTCCTGGATCTTCAAACTCTGAGAAAATACACTAGCATCACGGTTGGGACTGAACTGGCGTTTAGGGTGCTTGACGGTGGATTAAGGGAAAAAGAAATCTGTAGTCAATTGTTGACGTGTTGAGTTGCTTGGTTGTCTTGATGGGTTGCTTCTTGATCTTTCCTCTTCACCAGTTGACTTGAGCCGCGCGAGTTGACTGAAATTTTTTTCACTGAGATAATGCATACATGCAATTTTGAATCTGTCACATATTACATTTCACCGACTTCAGGATTAAACACCAACACTCCTCCTTAATTCTGACATTGTTAAGTGTAATTGGTCTTGAGAGCTTTTGACCTTGATGAATCCTAACGGTTTTGTGAGTCCATCGGCTATCATATCATTCATGGAGACTTGCTGAATTTCTAACTGTTTCTTGTTGACTAACTCCAGTACGTATTGGAACCAAACTTTGATGTGCTTGGTATTTTCATTCAGCTGAGCTTCCTTGCTTATGATGACGGCACCTGAGTTATTGTTTTTCATTATAGGGGCCTTGATTTTCACTCGTAGGTTCAGAACTAAGTTAGTTAACCATCTCAACTGTTTAGCGCAACGATTTATCGCAACAAATTCGGCCTCGGTGGTTGATTGTGCAACTACAGGTTGTTTCTTGGCCGACCAACATATTGGGTTACCATACATCATTATGACGTAGCCTGAAGTGGACTTCTTTGTTACTAGAGACGTCGTGTAGTCGGCATCTGCCCATCCACATAGCCCTTCATCTTGATCCTGAGTTTGAGTATACAGAATTCCCATCGCCGTAGTCCCCCTGATGTATTGTAGTAGGTGGGGACTCATTGAGAGGCGATTACTCCAATCCTTCCTTATTAGTGAGCGTTGTTGTGAGATGCTTTCGCCATTGTCGTGGTGCCTGTCTGGTGCCATACAACGACTTGTTCAATTTCCATACCCATGATTCCTTCCCAGACACCTCCAATCCTTCCACCTGCGACACATATACCGGCGCATCTATCTCACCATAGAGGAATGCTGTCTCTACATCGAATTGAAATACCGTCCAACAACGATTAACCGCAAGCGACAACAGCAGTTTGAACAATTCATTCCGGGCCACCGACGCACACATATCGAAATAGTGGACCATGTGCACTTGATGATTTCCAAAACAGACCAACCTTGCTTTGTAACGAAGCAAATCACTGAACTTGTTCTTCTTTTTGCTGAGCAGCCACATCCCGCCAATGACTTTGTCATCACCCGGCGGAGGTACCAACGTACTGGTATTTTTTGAAGACAGTGATTGATACTCAGCTGTCATGGCATCCATCCACCCCTGTGCTTCCGTTTGGTTTGTCATCGCACTCTTTACTGATACGGATTCCGTTAGATAAACAGATTCCGGCGAGTCAAAATGAACTAGTAGTAGTTACTCTGGTGGATCTATTACCGCTGACGTGGCCATATTGTTTCGAACCCTTGCACCTGGTCAACGAGATGATGTGATGATATTTTCCTGACTGATTTGACTTGAGATGGGCTTCGACGGTGGTTTATCAGCAGCAACATACTCATACCTCTTGACGTTGGAAGGAGGAGTATTGTCTTCAGTATTTGTAGGCGTAGGGTTTTCATCGACTCTGGATGGAGTCTGTTGAACAGCATTTGCTGGCGGCACGATAACGTCCTTGGAGGAGGAGCGTATCACTGGAATGGGATTATTTATAGACACGGCATCTACGGAGTTTTGTTGTCTCACTCGAGCGTCATAAGGAAGTGTATCCGGGGGCTTCAACACCGCTTTATTTGAGTTGTAGGGAAAGTTGAGTTTGGCAGGGACGTAGTCACGACTGATGACCACATGCCTTCGATTAGGATCAAAGAATCGTAGGGCATCCAAGTGATCCTCATACCCGAGACAAATAAGTGGTCGCGACGGGTTCTCAACCTTAGACGGGGGTCAATGGGAGACGAATACCTTCAAGCCAAATGGAATCAGCTTATTTACATCCCGTACTGGTTCAATACAGAGATTCAGTTCAGATGGGACGCTAACCGGAGACGACCAGTTCAGCGACTTTGAGGGTAGAATGTTGATCAGCGTCGATGCGTACTTGGCAGCTTTGTCCCAAAAATTCACGGGCACCGATGATTGGGCAAGCAGACACCGTATCTTGACCAGTAAAGTTTGGTTGAACCGTTCCGCTAGTCCATTCGTTTGTGGGCTGTTTGCTGGACCAGCTTCAATTCATATTCCTAATAGTCCAATTTTTTGCAGAAAGACTGTTGAGTTAAACTCTCCTCCCCGATCAGTGTGAATGATTGCGGGTGACTTACCTGTCTTGTTAATTATCTCATTAACGTAACACAGGATTTTTTCCTCCGAGTCAGATTTGTTCCTCATCAGATATATTCTATTGAACCGAGAATAGTTGTCGATAATGACCAATACGTATTTCATTTGAGATTTACTGGGCGGTGAAATTTGCAATACGTCTATGTGAAGTGTCTTGAATGGCTGATCTGTTGTTGGAAGAGGATTTGAGTGTGGAGCCCGCTTCAGTTTGCACTGTTTGCATATTTCGCAGTTCTTAGCCTGTTGAAAGGCTGCGATCGGGGTGATTTGATGAAGAGTAAGGAACTTCTTCAAATATTCGTCTGATGGACGACCGAGAAGGATGTGATAGTCGAGTTCTGGTTGGGGCTTGGAGACATTCATTGCAAAATTGATCAATCGCCTCTTGGGAGCACTGGCTTGGTATAGATTTCCCACTCTAGGAAATCGGAACACGATTCGTTGACCTGAACGAACCAAAACAAGTCAATTTTTGAAGATTATTCGGAGTCCATGATCTTCGAGCTGAGATGCAGAAATCAGATTTCTAGGCCCATCTGGAGCATAGAATACTGGGTGGATTAACGTTCCTCCAATATTGAATTTGCCTACGTGGGTAATACTAATTGCACCGGAGTAGGTATTGATTGACTTCTTAACTGCTACTGGATCGATAAGCAAATGAAAGTTGCAGATTGTAGATTTTGATGCGCCCGAGTCAAAGATAAGGGTGGTATTGTTTGGGGTTGAGGAGATTCCATTGGTGTTGATTTCGTCCAGGATCATAAATCCAGTGTCTTCTACAGCATACTCGTCATTATTGTCCTCCTCCTGAATGGGATCTACAATTTCATCAGCTTTGTCATCTACAAGATTTGCTTGTCCGGACATAAATAGCTTCATTTGTGCACGAAATGTTCTAGCAAATTCATCGTCTTCTGTGGACTTGTTTGGAGCTGGTCCAGTGGGAGTTACTCCTTGAAAGTTTCCTCGAGTTGCTGCACCACCTCTATGATTACCTCTGGACGAAGCTGCTCCTCAATTCGAGTAATGGTTGACTTGATTTGAATTCATTTTACCGAGTCGTCTGTTCTGATTTGAGTAATACACTCAATCTCCACTTGCCGTTGTCTTTTGGGTTTCTTCAATGAGCAAGCAATCATAAACTTTTTCAAACGTAAGAGGGGTCAAGTCGTATAATGTTTGAACCAACGATGATAATGACTCGTCTTGATCTAGGCTTCTTAGTAATAAGGCAGCTGCCATCCCGGTAGTCATCGTAAAGAAACCCGGATTGGACTGAATTGACATCTCCAACACCGTGTATAGCTTTCAAAACTGAGTAGCATGTTCCGCCAATGAAGATCCAGGTGCGTACGGTAGGTTGATCATATTAAACAGCTTGTTACATAGCTGAATCATTGATTTTTCACCACATGCCGCTGCCAACGCTTCCATCGCTTCATAGACATTGCTGGTTTGAGACGCAATTACCGGGTGTAATTTGCTTCTGACGGATGAGTACAGTTTGTCAATAGCCCACGCCGACATCTGTCGAAATTCGGGAGTGTTCTGGTTGCTATCGACCCATGTCAAGTTTACCAGATTTTTGTAGCCTGTCGCAACAATGATGTTGATAAACCGTTTCTTCCATTGTGACCAATTGTGTCTTGTCAACTTTTCGAAACGTCTTCGAGAAGATCAACCGTCCTCGGAGCTATCAGATGAGTTCCCCATGTCGTCGTAATCATAACTGCTGTGTTTTTCTAACTTTAGTCTTTTAGTTGAGCCAAGTGATAATGTAGGAATTTGAGGTATATCACTTTATTGCAGCTTCAACTTAAAAAACTAATAGTAGTAAAAACACTTTTAGATGATTAAGAAAAATAGAAGTTGTTAATAAAAAGATAAAAGACATAAGAGAATTGATAATAAAAATAAATGAATGAGTTTTTACTATATACCTTCTTATGTTCTAGTCCTAGTGAGTGCACTGAGTATTTAACAAAGATGAGAGAAGATAACAGGAATATAGGAAAAGATCACAATCCTAGAAGTGTTAGAAAGAAAAATGTCAATACTCAAGAATGAAGAAGAGGAAAAGAATCGATGAGAAGGATAATTTCGGATCAACAAGTACCTCCACTTGAATCTATTCAGACTCCTCCTGGATCTTCAAACTCTGAGAAAATATACTAGCGTCACGGTTGGGACTGAACTGGCGTTTAGGGTGCTTGACGGTGGATTAAGGGAAAAAGAAATCTGTAGTCAATTGTTGAGGTGTTGAGTTGACTCGGTTGTCTTGATGGGTTGCTTCTCGATCTTGCCTCTTCACCAGTTGACTTGAGCCGCGCGAGTTGACTGAAAATTTTTTCACTGAGATAATGCATACATGCAATTTTGAATCTGTCACATATTACATTTCACCGACGTCAGGATTAAACACCAACAAAAGGTTATACAACCTTGTCTGCCGGGAGGAAGTCCTCCTGGCAGACGGGGTTGTATAGCCTTTTCAGCCAGTAGGAGTTCCTCCCGGCGGCGGCGGCCGACAAAGTTATACAAACTTGTTGGCCAGGAGGAACTCCTCCTGGCCGGCTGACAACAGTTCCCACACACCAATTAGTTTTGGAGTGCGGGGCCTGCACGCCAAAACAAATTGGTGTGTGGGACCCGCACACCAAAAATTGGTGTGCGCTCCCACGCACCCTTTTTTTTGGCGTGTAGGCCCCGCACGCCAAAAAAAAAGGCGTGTGGGACCCAGGGGTTGATACACCCACTCCCCCCCGGGCACGCCCACGCCCAACGCACGCCGATAATAAAAAAGGCGTGCTGCCCGCACGCCTTTGTTTTATTGTTGTGCGGGCTGCACGCCCATCCCTGGGCGTCAGCACGCCTGTAGATGGGCGTGCGGGCTGCACGCCCATCTACAGGTGTGCAGTCGCACGCCCCATTCAGAAAAGGGTGTGCCAACTGCACACCCTTTCTATGTGTATAGGCAGGGGCGTGCCCCTACCTATATACATAGAATCAGTGTGCAGCTTGCACGCCAATTCTATGTATATGGGTAGGGGCACACCCCTGCCCATATACATGCTGATGTCATGCGTACACAGGAATGTACGCATGACATCGGCGACCGGAGGGAATCCCTCTGGTTGAGGAGGTTATACAACCTCCTTGACCGGAGGGATTCCCTCTGGTTGAGGAGATTGTACAACCTCCTTGGCCAGAGGGATCCCTGGTCAAAGGGGTTGTACAACCTCTTCAACCGGAGGGATCCCCGGTCAAGGAGGTTGGACAACCTCCTTGACCTGGGGGGATCCCTCCGGTTGAGGAGGGTATACAGCCTCCTTGACCAGAGGGAATCCCTCCAGTCAAGGAGGTTATACAACCTCCTTGACCGGAGGGATTCCCTCCGGTCAAGGAGGCTGTACAACCTCCTCAGCCGGAGGGATCCCCCCCGGTTGAAGGGGTTGTACAACCTCTTCGACCGGATGGATTCCCTCCGGTCGAGGAGGTTGTACAACCTCCTCTACCGGAAGGGAATCCCTCCGGTCAAAGAGGTTGTACAACCCCTTCGACCGGGGGGGATCCCTCCGGCCAAGGGGCTTGCAGTCCCCCCCCGCAGGGCGTGCGGCTGCACGCCCATCCTTGGGGGTGTCGCACGCCTGTAGATGGGTGTGCAAACTGCACGCCCATCTACAGGCGTGCTCAGCTCATCCACAGGCGTGCCCACGCCCAAGGATGGGCGTGCAGCCCGCACGCCAATGAAACAAAAGGTGTGCGGGCTGCACACCTTTTTTTTAAGGGCGTGCATGGGCGTGGGCGTGGGTTTATCAACCCCCATGGGACCCGCACACCATTTTTATTTGGCCTGCGGGTTGGCATTGGCGTGCGCCTTTGGTGTGCGCATATCAAAACCCGTCTACTATAGTCTTATTTCTCATCAACCAAACTATGTATTTACAAAATTAGTATAAAATATAGGCTCTACATACACCAAAATATATTTTCCCTAGGGGAGTTTTTCTATTCTTCATAAACCTATAGGATACATAGCTTTACAGTCATTAGATGATTGACAGGATTTACTATATTTTATTTACAGCCTGTACATATAGTAATTTGATAAGTTACATCATTTATTTCTACTAAGGTTAACTACTTTCTTGTAGTGTTCCCATAGCCAAAATAACACTTGATGTTTTGCCATCAGGGCTCCAGAAAGGAATTCAAGAGGTCTTTTCTTCACCCTGTATTTTGATTCCCCCGCTTTATCATATTTACAACCAGCATTCCACCAGTCCAGCATACTAGTGTCCTGCCCAGTAAATCAGTCCTCAAAACTCAAAGCCTGTTTTTCTCAACTCCAAATCTGTCCAGCTACTAGAAAATCTTTCCAAACGCTTCCAGCTGCCCAGTTTCCCATAATAAAGTTCCCCCACCTACTTCCCTCAAAGCATACAGTAAGTCTTTTCATATTAGGAGTTGTGGCCCTTTCTTAGCCACTATATCCACTGGGACTAAACACCCCTGCTTGCAGGCCTCAGTTTTAAAGGTTCAGTTCCCCTTATTTTAGCAAAAACACCTTTGGAGGGAACTAAACACCCCAGATTTCTGGCCCCTCCATAAAAGATTTAATCTTTTAATGTTGATATAAAAGATTAAAAATACCAAAACACAAATTTTTATCCACTTTTTTTGCCTTGAACCTTGTGTAGTGAGAAGTATATTATTCCTTGGCATCACAGAGCATGAAAATTGGGGGTCTGCCCGGGAATTAACCTGTTTTATCCCTGATAAAAAATTCCTCACCTCCTTTCCTACTAACCATTTTAACCATAAAAATACCACTCAAATAAATCCAAAACACCACTCCTTTATTTTTATTCTTCCTAGAATAAATATAGATAAAAATTTGTGAAAATTTATTTAGATAAAAAATCTTACATCTACTATTTTGTACATATAAAAATTACAACATTATCTTATACAAAATTCCAAAAGAAATTCAATAAAAATCATTTCTTTTAAAAAATATTTCTTCACATCCTGAAATAAAAGAATCCTTAAATCTCTTGAATAAAATAAAATAACCCACAAGAATAAACAGTTCAATTAGAAACATGATTTTTACTAGGGATGAATATGAAAATAATAACTGATTTACTTTTTCAGTGAGTGATGTGCGCTTACCTACAAGCTCACCACTCAAACATGATGATTGAGGTCCTTGTTTAGGCTTGCATATATTTTCCTGTTGGTCCAACACCTGATACAGGGGTTGGCCTATTCCACCGCTACTTGAATTTTTATTGCGTCCACAATTACACTTCACACCTACCAACTATGCATGGTGTAGTAGTACAGATCTGTACAACATGTTCTCCAACCGGCTCCCTTTGATCAGCAGCCTTTTTTTAGTATGAGTACATCAAACAGTAATCCAATCAGTTTGTCACTTACATTGCTCTACTAATGTTACACCCCCAATTTGAATTGAGAAAGAACAAAGGTGATATATTGGGACTAACCAGTTAAGACACCTGTGGGCACCCCCAAACCCTATCTTCAACGCAGGACTGTCAGAATTCTAGTCTTATGTCCCGCTCACATTCTCTTTTTCTTTCATCAATAAAACATTTCTCTCTTACCATATCTTATCCATCACAATGTGTGATGTTTTATCATCTTATTATCCATCAAAATCCTGTTTATGATAATCCATTACTATTTCTAATGTTTTATTCCATTGTTAAATTACAATGCTTCCTCCCATATGTTAATTATTTATTAGCATATGTTTATATTAGATTAGTTAGCTCAACCACTTTTTGGCCAATCTTGTACTAGAATACTTAATCTGGCCTATATGCCAAAAGAAATAAAACAATCAAGTCTGAGCCTTTTTCTTTCCAACCTTAAAACTTGCTCCTTGGTCCTGGGGCATTGATATTTGCACGCCAATGGGCGCACACCCACGCCCATCGCACGCCAATAAAAAAAAAGGTGTGCTGCCCGCACGCCTTTTTTTATCGGCGTGTGGGCTGCACGCCCACCTCTGGGTGTCAGCACGCCTGTAGATGGGCGTGCAGGCTGCACGCCCATCTACAGGCGTGCGACACTGCAGGCGTGCAGTCCCACACCCTGTTCAGAAAAGGGCGTGCGGTTTGCACACCCTGTTCAGAAAAGGGTGTGCGGTTTGCACGCCCTGTTCAGAAAAGGGCGTGCGGTTCGCACGCCCTTTTCATGTGTATAGGCAGGGGCATGCCCCTGCCTATATACATAGAAAGGGCGTGCAAACTGCAGGCCCTGTTCAGAAAAGGGTGTGCGGGTTGCACGCCCTTTTCATGTGTATAGGCAGGGGCGTGCCCCTGCCTATATACATAGAAAGGGCGTGCAAACCGCAGGCCCTTTCTATGTATATAGGCAGGGGGCACGCCCCTGCCTTTACACATAGATCGGCGGACCGCCGACCTATGTATATAGGAAGGGGCGTGCCCCTTCCTATATAAATTCTGATGTCATGCGTACAAAAGAATATACGCATGGCATAAGCATCCTTCCCCCCCGCCCCCTCCCCCCAATCCTTCGCCGATTGGACATCCCTCCCCAACCACCACCTCACCAAACCCCACCACCCACCTTCCAGACCAGCCACGGCACCCACCCGTTCCAACCCATCGACCACCCAACCCAGCCTCGCCGACCGCCGACTCAAGCCGCAGGAACAACCCAGCCGCCCGACAACCTCGAGCCAGCCGCCAGGACATCAACAAGTAAGTTGATGTCCCCTGTTTCCCCTGTTCCCCCTGTTCCCCCCTTCCCACCACCCAAAACCCCGCCCGCTCCTGGGCCTGGCCCAGAGGGGCCAGATGGGCCAGCTGGGCCTTGTCAGCCTGGGTGTGGAACTAACCGTGGTTATGGGTTGTAACTAAGGTAGGTTGATGATTTAAAGTGGTTTGGGTAATGGTTT
The DNA here is from genome assembly GCA_007896445.1 of Puccinia hordei. NCBI lineage: Eukaryota > Fungi > Basidiomycota > Pucciniomycetes > Pucciniales > Pucciniaceae > Puccinia > Puccinia hordei. The sequence goes on along the minus strand of RDRW01000162.1, from coordinate 34,988 downwards.
AAGTCCTGTAAAAAGGTACTTCCTCAATCAGTAAGTCTTGTCTGAGAGGCTTGCTCTACTTGCTCTAATTAGGCGCATCCAAATCAATACAAAGTATTAATAGGCATCCAAGGAGGTACTCACTTGGGTTCGTGGTTTCTACCTTATTGAAGGTAGGTTGTGGCCAATTCTTGAGGTAATAACAGTATTAAACTATAGATTATCCAGAATTGGGGGATTGTTGGAGAATGGGGAACTAAGCAAGGTAAATAACTCTAAGGTATGTACTGTGCTGTGGTGTTCTAAATATTCTCTGCGGGATAAACAACTGTTTACAGTCTGTTTATATATTGTAAGAGCTCCTCAAGGGGGAACTGTGAGCGCTTCCATGACCTGAGAGGTACTGTGGAACTTCAGGGGCAAGACAGATCCTTTTGGGAGGATCTGTTAATGTTTATGATGTGATTTCTACTAAGGCTGTGTTATGGGAAACATCTTTGATCAGTAGTCCTTAGTGGGATTGGATCACATCATGACATTTGTATTAATTGATCTGTTATTAATATTAATAAAGTTATTAACTTATAATGATGTCATTTATTATTGGTACATCTTATAAGTATTAATTATTATAATATTAATAAGTTCTTTTATTAATAAGATATTAAATTACATATCTTATGCGTGAAATATTCCAATGTTAAGGAATGTGGGCGTAATCAGAGGGGAAAGAGTGATATCTGTTACTCTGGATATTTCACGTGTCAGGGGGGCAAAGGCCTACAAGTTATGTATCTTGTATAACAGGAGTACATAGCTTAACCAGAATTATTCATGAGTTTATTAATGAATATATTATTAAAGTATTTATAATAATTAATGTAATTAATGTACTTTAATAATATTAATATTAATGTAATAATAATGAAGGTATAATAATAATAATAACTACAGCATAGTAATTATTATTAAGGATAATAATTAATATTACGTGGAGTTATTTAGAATAAATAATGATAATAAATAGTAATAATAATTAATAAGAATAGTAATTATTATTAGAGATAATAATTATTAATAATGTTTGCAGTTACGTGGTACATGTCAGGTACTGTGATATGTACTCAGTGGCTGAAACTTCCTCCCTCTAAAAAAGGGTTGACTAAAAAATTTTTCTTAATGGTTTCTTTTGTCAACTCTGTATTGTCTCAGAATTCTTTCTGAATCAGGGATCTGATCAGCTGTAAGCCATTCATCCTCTTTGGATCCACTATATCTGACTAAGTACTGTCTAACATCTTCATTATTCTTTCTAATTTTTCTATGTTGTATAAATTTTTTAACTTTAATGAGTTGGTCTTTCTCTACTGGAGGTATCACAACTCTAATGTTATCTTTCCTTAGAGGAAATTTATCATCATTATTAGGAATAAATGGTTTGATTAGACTAACAGGGAATGTGGGGTGTTTTCTTTCTAATTCTCCAGTTAATATAACTTCTACTGCATTTGCACCATGTAAAGCTTTAATTCTATAAGGTCCAACATAGGAGTCCCTGAGTTTCTTGGGTCCTGATAAATTAGTAAAATTAAATGTAGAAATAAGAACTTGATCTCCAACTTCAAATTGGTGAATCTTATGGGTCTTGTCCCATCTGTTCTTATTATATTCAAAAGATTTCTTAATACATTCTGCTGCGTAATTTGCAGTGTTAGTCATCATTTGATGGAAATTAGTGGCATTGGGGTGAATTGTTACTGATTTAGAGAGAACTAATTCTTTGGGGAACCAAGGTATCCATCCCCTTTCTAATTCAAAAGGAGTAATGTCAGTACTACTGTGTTTACTGGAATTATAAGCAAATTCTAATGCTGGTAATACTGAACACCAGTCATGTGAGTAATTATCTTTGTCTTTAAATTCTAGACCATAAGCACAATATCTTCTAATCATATCTTCCAAGGTTTGAATCATTCTTTCAGCTAATCCATCAGTCTGAGGATGATAAGCTGTAGAGAACTTCAATTGAGTGCCACATAAATCATATAAACCTTTCCAGAATTCAGATGTAAATTTTGGATCTCTGTCTGTAATAATATATCTAGGACATCCTACATCAGCTATAATCTTTTGCCAAAATAGTAGTGCTACGTCAAATGCATTATTTTCCTTATGACATGGCAAGAATTTAGCTCTTTTAGAGAATCTGTCAACTACTACTAGTACAGAATTGTAGTTATTCATTCCAGCTGGAGGTAATCCTGTAACAAAATCCATATTAATTACAGACCATCTTTCTGTTGGTTCTTCAATTTCCTGTAGTAAACCATATCTTTTTCCAGTAGCTTTATTTGCTTTTTGACATCTTTCGCAAGATTCACAATATTCCTTGGTTGCATTTCTATAATGGGGCCACCAAGCTATATGTTTAACTCTTTCTATAGTTCTGTCAAAAGAAAAATGTCCTGCTGTGATATTATCATGGCATTCTTTAAGAAAAAGATTAATATGTTCCTTTTTAGCCAGAACTACTACGCTAGTATGTTTGGTTCTATGATATATCAATCCATCCAGAAGTGAAAATCTGTTTTCATTAAAGGCAGTAGACCAAGGTTCTTCTAAAGAATTAATCAAGTCCAGGTTGTTATGTTTACTTTGTAGAATTTCTTTAAGAGTGGAGCAATTCTTGTCCAGGTTATAACTTTCACGTATTTCATCCCAAAATTCTTCCTTCATTTCAGTAACATGAAGTCCAAGAATGTCATATGTTTCAGAAGGGTCATCATAAGCAGGATTATTTGCATCATTAATTAGTGGAAAAAGGCACATAATTTTTGCCGCTATTTCTCCATCCCAAGCAGGATTTTCTGGTAGATTGTCTAAAGACCATCTACTGAGACCATCAGCATTTTTATGTATATTTCCAGCTCTATGGACAATAGTCATACTTCCTCTCCATTCTTGGATTGCAATTTGCCATCTTAACATATGTCTGTTGGGAGTTTTCATACTGAGTAAACTTTTGAGTGCACTACAATCAGTAATAACTTCAAAATCACAACCATCCAAGTAGTAATATAATTTGTCTAAGGCCCATACTAGACATAAGCATTCTAGTTGGCTAGCACCATACTTCTTTTCACTGTCCTTAAGTGTGCGTGAAATATAACATATTACTCCTTCTTTGGGAATGTCCTGTAAATCTTGTACTTGATGTAAAGCAGCTCCAAGTCCTTCCATGCTTGCATCTACATATAATTTGTAAGGCTTGTGAGGGTCAGGCATTAATAATATAGGGGCAGATGTTAACATTTCTCTGATTTTATTAAAGGCATCTACTCTGGGGGACGTCATCTCATATGCAGTGTTTGGACTAGTAATTTGGTACAGGGGCCCAGTAATTTTAGCAAAGTCTTTAATGTGTTGCCTGTAATAACTAGCAAAACCTAAAAATGATTGTAATTCCTTGACATTAGTTGGCATGGGCTTAAGCAATACTGCAGCCACTTTATTCATGTCAATAGCAATACTAAGTCCAGAAACTATATGTCCAAGTGCTTTTAATTCCTTAAAACCAAATTGACATTTGTTCATGGATATTTTCATATTCATTTTTGTAACTCTGTCTAAAACTATTGAAAGTTTTTCCAAATGTTCTTTCCAGTCTTGACTAAAAATAATGATGTCATCAATGTAGATAATAAGCCAGCCTTCACGTAATTCTTTGTGGAATTCTATGTCCATCATTCTTTGGAAGTGAGAGGGGGCATTCTTAATTCCAAAAGGCATTCTTTGGTACTCATATATTCCCATATGTAATATTATTCTCATCAAATATCTACTGTCTTCATGAATTACATTCTGATGGAAACCTTTGAGTACATCCATACAAGTTATGAATTTAGCATCTTTTAGCTGAGTCAGTGCTTCACTGATTTTGGGCATGGGGTATCTATCAGGTATGGTATAGTTATTAAGACCTCTAAAGTCTCCAACCATTCTTGATTTTCCATTATGCCAAGCAATAATAACTGGGGTAGTAACTTCTACATTTTCATTTGCTCCCACTTTGCGTAAGACATTCATTCTTACTAATTCAGTAACATGCTGCTGTAAAGCTTCTCTACTTCTGGGGGAAGCAGGATAAGCAGCTTTCCTTAAAGCAGGAGGATAAGGTCTAGTAGTATTAAGATTAATTCTTACTTCATGTCCTCTAATGCTTCCAAAGGGTTCATCAGCAGTGGCAAATGCAAGTTTCTTTTTATGTAGCAAGTTCTTTAGTTCCTTTAATTGCTCATCATCTAAATTCTCAGCAATCTTTGCTTCTAATATTGTATTATCAAAGTTAGAATTATTGATAGAATTACATTCAAGTTGCTCCAGGTTCATTTTGTCACTTATTCCAAGTTCAAACTTGTTCATAATGTCGCCATTGAAGGTAAAATATCTTCCATTAGAATTTATCACATCTATTCCATAATTAATGATATAATCATTTCCTAAAATGATATATTTCATTTTAAAATCTTCCATAACTATTAATTCAGCGGTAATCTGAATACTTTGTTTGTTATGGGGGAATATAATATCTAATTTGATAATACCTAGTGGTTTCAATTTACTGTTACAACTGTAGAATTTCTCAGAATTAATGGGGATTAATTCTTTCTTCCATTGAGGCAATATCTTATCTAATAAATTGGGACCAATAATGTCAGCCACTGAGTACATATCACAGTACCTGAAATGTACCACGTGACTGCAAACATTATTAATAATTATTATCTCTAATAATAATTACTATTCTTATTAATTATTATTACTATTTATTATCATTATTTATTATAAATAACTCCACGTAATATTAATTATTATCCTTAATAATAATTAATATTCTGTAGTTATTATTATTATTATACCTTCATTATTATTACATTAATATTAATATTATTAAAGTACATTAATTACATTAATTATTATAAATACTTTAATAATATATTCATTAATAAACTCATGAATAATTCTGGTTAAGCTATGTACTCCTGTTATACAAGATACATAACTTGTAGGCCTTTACCCCCCTGTCACGTGAAATATCCAGAGTAACAGATATCACTCTTTCCCCTCTGATTACGCCCACATTCCTTAACATTGGAATATTTCACGCATAAGATATGTAATTTAATATCTTATTAATAAAAGAACTTATTAATATTATAATAATTAATACTTATAAGATGTACCAATAATAAATGACATCATTATAAGTTAATAACTTTATTAATATTAATAACAGATCAATTAATACAAATGTCATGATGTGATCCAATCCCACTAAGGACTACTGATCAAAGATGTGTCCCATAACACAGCCTTAGTAGAAATCACATCATAAACATTAACAGATCCTTCCAAAAGGATCTGTCTTGCCCCTGAAGTTCCACAGTACCTCCCAGGTCATGGAAGCGCTCACAGTTCCCCCTTGAGGAGCTCTTACAATATATAAACAGACTGTAAACAGTTGTTTATCCCCCAGAGAATATTTAGAACACCACAGCACAGTACATACCTTAGAGTTATTTACCTTGCTTAGTTCCCCATTCTCCAACAATCCCCCAATTCTGGATAATCTATAGTTTAATACTGTTATTACCTCAAGAATTGGCCACAACCTACCTTCAATAAGGTAGAAACCACGAACCCAAGTGAGTACCTCCTTGGATGCCTATTAATACTCTGTATTGATTTGGATGCGCCTAATTAGAGCAATTAGAGCAAGCCTCTCAGACAAGATTACTGATTGAGGAAGTACCTTTTTACAGGACTTAAATTTACCCAAACCACTTTTAATCATCAACCTACCTTAGTTACAACCAATAACCACGGTTAGTTCCACACCCAGGCTGACAATTGGGGGTCTGGCCTTTATTTATCCGTGATTTTTCACCCTCTTACCCTTAAAAAATCATCACTAACACCTCCTTACCTTTTTATTTTTCGTGAAAATGGCCCTTTAATAGATGCCAGAGATCATTTGTGACTTTAAGAAGAACTCAAACCTATTCCAACAAAGACATTACCAATTGGACAACCCTGACAATATTACCACGTCACAACTGGTTATCAAAACTGAAGTTATAGAAGGAGAAGACCAATTCTATAACTGTACCTGGACGAAAATAAAACAACTTAGACTCACCAACATTTATTCCCCTGACGGCACTTTAATTAATACTGAAGAATCTGACGTGTTGACTAAAGAAGAGCACACAAAAATTGTCAGAAAAGAACTTAAATCAGCTTTAGAAGAAAGGGATCCACCCTTTAATGACATATTTTGTGATATAATTTCCTCTAACAATACTTACGTGTCTGTTCCCCCCTTTTTTGATTGTGACCCCCCAGCAGTCCCTAGACATCTACTTAGAAACAGTAGAATATTTTGTGATATAATTTCCTCTAACAATACTTACGTGTCTGTTCCCCCCTTTTTTGATTGTGACCCCCCAGCAGTCCCTAGACATCTACTTAGAAACAGTAGAAGAAATAAAGATCCTAGATTGACTGCATTCAACTACAGAAAATATAAAAAATCATAAAAATACCGCTTGTTTTTTTTTTCTATATTTCTTATCTCTAAAAAATTATAAAATTGCAATAAAAACAGAGTCTGCTACCCAAATTTGAGTCTAAGAAAAATAAAAAAACCCTACAAAAAATTGAGAAAAAACTCGAAATTATAAACTAAAAAACATATAAAAAAATTAAAATCCAATATCTGGCTGAAGATATTGATCAAAAACAAGAAAAAAGCGCCTTTTTTATAATAAAATCTCTTCAAAAATCTACGTTCTAGTAGATCTACTACTCATAGAGAAATTCTGAGTAGACCATTCGAACCGCAGTAGTAGGTTTACACTACTAAAATCTCGTTCCCTTACTCTCTAGAGCCTCCATTCCCAAGGCACTAGTCACATCATCCCTACAAATCCTCCTCGATCACGAATTACATAGTGGTAATACCCATAGTTACCGCATACAAGTGGTAATACACACCGTAGTACATACCGGGTGTATACTACATAGTATAAAAGTGATCGGAAGATTGATCTTCTAGCTTGATCACGTGTTACATACTGTATTCCCCGGATATTCCAGGATCTACAGTATACATACGTGCGCCGACGCACTTCTGGAAGTTCCAGCATACATTCTACAGTATAACACACGGATAAGACCCTTATATCCGATCATAACAATCGTCGACGTTAGACTTTCTCACTCAATACTTGAGCTATCAAGGTGTTGAGTAGATCAAAATAACGGGAAAAATCAGCCGCATTCAACTGTCTGATTTATTCCATTATTACACATCGGGAACAGTGTGTATTAGCCCCGTCGAGACTTTTTTATCTCACAAATCACGTTTCAGAGTCACTCCGTGATTTGTACATAGTACAAAAGTGTAAATTAAACTAATTAAAAGTAAATTAGATCATTTCTGATCATATTTACACATTATCTCTCACCCTGAAAGGAAGACTAATCCCCTTTCAGGAATATCTCACAAATCACGTTGAGTCTCTCCGTGATTTATCCAAAATAAAAATAAAATTAGTATAAACTAATTAAAATCAACTATAAAACAGATCAATTGATCAGTTTACATCTATTTTTCTCCCCCTGAAAGGAAGAATAATACCCTTTCAAGGACATCTCACAAATCACGTCGAGTCTCTCCGTGATTTGAACAAATAAAAAACAATTAAAAATAACAAATTTCACTGTCAAACAGATCAATTTGATCAGTTTACATCCACTCTCTCAACCTGAAAGGAAGACTAATCCCCTCTCAGGCACATCTTACTAAAATTTAGCTCAAATTTTGTCATTTCCACCTGGAAATTTAGACATAAAAACAGCCTCTTTTCAAGTCTTGTCACACTCACAACAAGCCACTTGATTTCACCGCATAAAAATCATAGTAACACTACTATTACTCTCAATAAAAGTAACAAATTTACATTACCTTATATCTCTTTTCTCCATAAAAACAACAAACCTTTAAGCCCTCTTCAAAGAAAAATTCTGAAGAGTAAGCAAACATCTTTAAATAAGTAAAAATATAACACATTTTTACTAATTTTCTTTTGTTTTAGTGTCCACCAACGTAGACAAGCTTACCCCTGAATTGGACATTTTGAGAGTGTCTGACAAGACCACTACAGCCCGTGACACCAGAGAAACCTCTGAGATTACCACTAACAGAGAAACCTCTGTTACTCCATCAGACAAGTCATCTGGTGAATTAAATTTTAAACAAATTTTCCTTATAAAAATCTCCTACTAACAACTTTTTACGCATTTTTACAATGACTCCTCCTTCCCTTAGAAATAGAGGTTACAATGGCCGCACCAGGGAGCCAGAGCCAAGACTTGGATTTCCACCAGCGTCAGTTTTGCCCCCTGGCAAACAAGAATCTTTAAATAAAATCATTTATAGAAGTAAAAAAACTGATAATCAGTCAATTTCTTCTGCTTCTAGTAACAGCAGAGGAAAAATTCGAAAGGTTTTATTACAGGATGAAGGAGAACAAATATTGGTTAAAGGATGTAAAGAACAGGAGCAGCTTCAATGCAGTGAAAGCCCATCTAAATTACTGCCAGGAGGATTTCCGTCATATGGTCAGCCTCAAAGGGCTACCAGCAACCCTCTACCGCACCAAGGATTGGAATCCTCTTCATTTATCTCCAGGAATCCTTTTCTCTCCCCCCAATCCTTCCAACACTCCAATAAGAACCCAAAATCCCCGTGGTCCCAAGGGCAGAAATGTCAATTCCAGACATCCCAGGAACACAGGGAAGAATACCCAATGGAGAAACCAGATCTATTCAGAAATGGTACGCCTAGGGAGATCCCTCCAAGGGACTTATCAACATCTGGAGCAAGGCAAAATAGCCCGTCAAGAGCGCCAGATGGAAGAATCCCCATAACTTGTAACACTTCCCCATCATCTAGTCAGAAAATTAGAACACAAAGTTCCCCATGTGTAATAATTAATGACTCCAATAAGTCTACTTGTACTCCTGAACAACATCAACAAATTACCACATTCCAACATGTAGTAAATGCTATGAACAATAGTAACAAAGCTCTATCCAATGACTTACAAGAATTATGCCGTAAAATTATGAGAGCTACAGATGAGCAGGTGAACTCAGAAGATAGTACATTATATCTTATTCAACAGAGGTTGACTGAAATGGATACAAAAATTGATATGTTTCATGTAGAATTGGATGATCATTGTAAAACATTTAGTAAACAACTGTCTAATTCTATGACCAGAATTGATGACTGGGTTGAAGAGCAAGGTAATTCCAACCAAGATCTTGTTAAGAAAGTGGAACAATTGGAATTAAAAATTCAGAATTTACAATCAGATACTACTAATAAAGTAGATTCTCAATTTAGAACCTTTGAAGATGTAGTGAACAGAATTGAGAAACAGTTCACATGTGTTACGTCAGAAATGACCAAAAACAACTCAGATATCATGCACAAGTTGGAAGAACTCCTGACTAGAGATGCCCAACCAAGAAGCAGACATGATACTATTAATGACATTGGAGATGACAGTCAATCTATTCCTCCAGTCATTACAACTCAATTGGCCAATTTAACCCCTTCACCTTTACAGAATACCCAAGTTGAACCAAGCAGGGATCAAACTGCTACGCCAACTCTCAATACTCAACAAATTAGAGTGGCCACATCCACCATTAATAGTTTGGATGAAGACAAGGCCATCCACAAATTAGTATTAGCAGGTCTGCCAAAGACTAATGAGTGGCTAACCTTTTCTGGAGTGGGAGAATATGACCACTTTAAATTTATTGATTGGATTGATAACTTGAAAGAAGATACTAATGCCCCTGATCAAATTATATGCTCAAAATTGAATTCAATTCTTACTGGAGTTGCAAATTCATGGTATAATTCTAGGAAAAAAGAAGTACCTGGCAATAAAAATTGGTTATTCTGGAAAAAGGAAATCATTAATAAATTTAGCACTCCTGAATGGAAGAGAAAAGTGAAAACCAACTTCAGAAGAAGCAGATTTGACATACTGAGTGATGTAGAACCATCTGATTGGGTTACACAACAAGTGAACAGAATTAAAGCCATTGAAAGAGATGTAGACAATGCCTCTATTAATGATAAATTACTTGGACAATTAGATCATAATACTGAGTACATGATGCGTAGAGTTCTACAAAGTGACAGTGATTTAACTGAATTCATCAATCAACTGGAAAGTCTTGTCAATGTTAAAAGAAAGGACAAGAAAGAGAAGTATAAATCTGTCAAAAGAGATAATTATAAAGATTCCAGGAAATCAGACCAGAAGGAAACCAAAGACACTTCTGAGAAAGAAATTACGTGTTTTGAATGTGGAAAGAAAGGACATAGATCCAATAAATGTCCCAATAAGAAATCTAGTAAGAAAGTACACTGCATTGAAAACATTGATGATAACTTGGTCCCCATTAATGATGATTCCCAATCTAGTATAGAATCTTTACCAGATGATTCTGATTCTGATTCCATTGATTCTGACTCAGATATTCACAGTACTCATGCCATTGTTTCAAAAGATGAATTGATCATATCTAATATTTCTAAAATGGAAGATAAATTCAGACCTGTAAACATTAAGAAATTACACTTGTCAAATGAGATGCATTCTGGAAAAATACATAAGACTGGTGGTACTAATATCACTAATATAATATGTAACAAGTTTAAACTTAAATGTTTAATTGATGGAGGAGCCTTCTGCTCTATTATTGGTCCCAATTTATTAGATAAGATATTGCCTCAATGGAAGAAAGAATTAATCCCCATTAATTCTGAGAAATTCTACAGTTGTAACAGTAAATTGAAACCACTAGGTATTATCAAATTAGATATTATATTCCCCCATAACAAACAAAGTATTCAGATTACCGCTGAATTAATAGTTATGGAAGATTTTAAAATGAAATATATCATTTTAGGAAATGATTATATCATTAATTATGGAATAGATGTGATAAATTCTAATGGAAGATATTTTACCTTCAATGGCGACATTATGAACAAGTTTGAACTTGGAATAAGTGACAAAATGAACCTGGAGCAACTTGAATGTAATTCTATCAATAATTCTAACTTTGATAATACAATATTAGAAGCAAAGATTGCTGAGAATTTAGATGATGAGCAATTAAAGGAACTAAAGAACTTGCTACATAAAAAGAAACTTGCATTTGCCACTGCTGATGAACCCTTTGGAAGCATTAGAGGACATGAAGTAAGAATTAATCTTAATACTACTAGACCTTATCCTCCTGCTTTAAGGAAAGCTGCTTATCCTGCTTCCCCCAGAAGTAGAGAAGCTTTACAGCAGCATGTTACTGAATTAGTAAGAATGAATGTCTTACGCAAAGTGGGAGCAAATGAAAATGTAGAAGTTACTACCCCAGTTATTATTGCTTGGCATAATGGAAAATCAAGAATGGTTGGAGACTTTAGAGGTCTTAATAACTATACCATACCTGATAGATACCCCATGCCCAAAATCAGTGAAGCACTGACTCAGCTAAAAGATGCTAAATTCATAACTTGTATGGATGTACTCAAAGGTTTCCATCAGAATGTAATTCATGAAGACAGTAGATATTTGATGAGAATAATATTACATATGGGAATATATGAGTACCAAAGAATGCCTTTTGGAATTAAGAATGCCCCCTCTCACTTCCAAAGAATGATGGACATAGAATTCCACAAAGAATTACGTGAAGGCTGGCTTATTATCTACATTGATGACATCATTATTTTTAGTCAAGACTGGAAAGAACATTTGGAAAAACTTTCAATAGTTTTAGACAGAGTTACAAAAATGAATATGAAAATATCCATGAACAAATGTCAATTTGGTTTTAAGGAATTAAAAGCACTTGGACATATAGTTTCTGGACTTAGTATTGCTATTGACATGAATAAAGTGGCTGCAGTATTGCTTAAGCCCATGCCAACTAATGTCAAGGAATTACAATCATTTTTAGGTTTTGCTAGTTATTACAGGCAACACATTAAAGACTTTGCTAAAATTACTGGGCCCCTGTACCAAATTACTAGTCCAAACACTGCATATGAGATGACGTCCCCCAGAGTAGATGCCTTTAATAAAATCAGAGAAATGTTAACATCTGCCCCTATATTATTAATGCCTGACCCTCACAAGCCTTACAAATTATATGTAGATGCAAGCATGGAAGGACTTGGAGCTGCTTTACATCAAGTACAAGATTTACAGGACATTCCCAAAGAAGGAGTAATATGTTATATTTCACGCACACTTAAGGACAGTGAGAAGAAATATGGTGCTAGCCAACTAGAATGCTTATGTCTAGTATGGGCTTTAGACAAATTATATTACTACTTGGATGGTTGTGATTTTGAAGTTATTACTGATTGTAGTGCACTCAAAAGTTTACTCAGTATGAAAACTCCCAACAGACATATGTTAAGATGGCAAATTGCAATCCAAGAATGGAGAGGCAGTATGACTATTGTCCACAGAGCTGGAAATATACATAAAAATGCTGATGGTCTCAGTAGATGGTCTTTAGACAATCTACCAGAAAATCCTGCTTGGGATGGAGAAATAGCGGCAAAAATTATGTGCCTTTTTCCACTAATTAATGATGCAAATAATCCTGCTTATGATGACCCTTCTGAAACCATATGACATTCTTGGACTTCATGTTACTGAAATGAAGGAAGAATTTTGGGATGAAATACGTGAAAGTTATAACCTGGACAAGAATTGCTCCACTCTTAAAGAAATTCTACAAAGTAAACATAAAAACCTGGACTTGATTAATTCTTTAGAAGAACCTTGGTCTACTGCCTTTAATGAAAACAGATTTTCACTTCTGGATGGATTGATATATCATAGAACCAAACATACTAGCGTAGTAGTTCTGGCTAAAAAGGAACATATTAATCTTTTTCTTAAAGAATGCCATGATAATATCACAGCAGGACATTTTTCCTTTGACAGAACTATAGAAAGAGTTAAACATATAGCTTGGTGGCCCCATTATAGAAATGCAACCAAGGAATATTGTGAATCTTGTGAAAGATGTCAAAAAGCAAATAAAGCTACTGGAAAAAGATATGGTTTACTACAGGAAATTGAAGAACCAACAGAAAGATGGTCTGTAATTAATATGGATTTTGTTACAGGATTACCTCCAGCTGGAATGAATAACTACAATTCTGTACTAGTAGTAGTTGACAGATTCTCTAAAAGAGCTAAATTCTTGCCATGTCATAAGGAAAATAATGCATTTGATGTAGCTCTACTATTTTGGCAAAAGATTATAGCTGATGTAGGATGTCCTAGATATATTATTACAGACAGAGATCCAAAATTTACATCTGAATTCTGGAAAGGTTTATATGATTTATGTGGCACTCAATTGAAGTTCTCTACAGCTTATCATCCTCAGACTGATGGATTAGCTGAAAGAATGATTCAAACCTTGGAAGATATGATTAGAAGATATTGTGCTTATGGTCTAGAATTTAAAGACAAAGATAATTACTCACATGACTGGTGTTCACTATTACCAGCATTAGAATTTGCTTATAATTCCAGTAAACACAGTAGTACTGACATTACTCCTTTTGAATTAGAAAGAGGATGGATACCTTGGTTCCCCAAAGAATTAGTTCTCTCTAAATCAGTAACAATTCACCCCAATGCCACTAATTTCCATCAAATGATGACTAAAACTGCAAATTACGCAGCAGAATGTATTAAGAAATCTTTTGAATATAATAAGAATAGATGGGACAAAACCCATAAGGTTCACCAATTTAAAGTTGGAGATCAAGTTCTTATTTCTACATTTAATTTTACTAATTTAACAGGACCCAAGAAACTCAGGGACTCCTATGTTGGACCTTATACAATTAAAGCTTTACATGGAGCAAATGCTGTAGAAGTTATATTAACTGGAGAATTAGAAAGGAAACACCCCACATTCCCAGTTAGTCTAATCAAACCATTTATTCCTAATAATGATGATAAATTTCCTCTAAGGAAAGATAACATTAGAGTTGTGATACCTCCAGTAGAGAAGGACCAACTCATTAAAGTGAAGAAAGTTATACAGCATAGAAAAATTAGAAAGAATAATGAAGATGTCAAACAGTACTTAGTCAGATATAGTGGATCCAAAGAGGATGAATGGCTTACAGCTGATCAGATCCCTGATTCAGAAAGAATTCTGAGACAATACAGAGTTGACAAAAGAAATCATTAAAAATTTTTTTAGTCAACCCTTTTTTAGAGGGAGGAAGTGTCAGCCACTGAGTACATATCACAGTACCTGACATGTACCACGTAACTGCAAACATTATTAATAATTATTATCTCTAATAATAATTACTATTCTTATTAATTATTATTACTATTTATTATCATTATTTATTATAAATAACTCCACGTAATATTAATTATTATCCTTAATAATAATTAATATTCTGTAGTTATTATTATTATTATACCTTCATTATTATTACATTAATATTAATATTATTAAAGTACATTAATTACATTAATTATTATAAATACTTTAATAATATATTCATTAATAAACTCATGAATAATTCTGGTTAAGCTATGTACTCCTGTTATACAAGATACATAACTTGTAGGCCTTTGCCCCCCTGTCACGTGAAATATCCAGAGTAACAGATATCACTCTTTCCCCTCTGATTACGCCCACATTCCTTAACATTGGAATATTTCACGCATAAGATATGTAATTTAATATCTTATTAATAAAAGAACTTATTAATATTATAATAATTAATACTTATAAGATGTACCAATAATAAATGACATCATTATAAGTTAATAACTTTATTAATATTAATAACAGATCAATTAATACAAATGTCATGATGTGATCCAATCCCACTAAGGACTACTGATCAAAGATGTGTCCCATAACACAGCCTTAGTAGAAATCACATCATAAACATTAACAGATCCTTCCAAAAGGATCTGTCTTGCCCCTGAAGTTCCACAGTACCTCCCAGGTCATGGAAGCGCTCACAGTTCCCCCTTGAGGAGCTCTTACAATATATAAACAGACTGTAAACAGTTGTTTATCCCCCAGAGAATATTTAGAACACCACAGCACAGTACATACCTTAGAGTTATTTACCTTGCTTAGTTCCCCATTCTCCAACAATCCCCCAATTCTGGATAATCTATAGTTTAATACTGTTATTACCTCAAGAATTGGCCACAACCTACCTTCAATAAGGTAGAAACCACGAACCCAAGTGAGTACCTCCTTGGATGCCTATTAATACTCTGTATTGATTTGGATGCGCCTAATTAGAGCAATTAGAGCAAGCCTCTCAGACAAGATTACTGATTGAGGAAGTACCTTTTTACAGGACTTAAATTTACCCAAACCACTTTTAATCATCAACCTACCTTAGTTACAACCAATAACCACGGTTAGTTCCACACCCAGGCTGACACTCTCCTTGGATGCCTATTAATACTTTGTATTGATTTGGATGCGCCTAATTAGAGCAATTAGAGCAAGCCTCTCAGACAAGACTTACTGATTGAGGAAGTACCTTTTTTACAGGACTTAACCATTACCCAAACCACTTTACACCACCAACCTAACTCAGTTACAACCATTAACCACGGTTAGTTCCACACCCAGGCTGACACACTCTTTCCTTGAAATTGTGGTCCATTGGGCCATGACAAGAGAGCATATGGGGGAGGTGATTGAGGAAATAGGCGATGTTCTTGATCATCTTCTCAGCTGATGTGATGGACCATGCAATGCCACACGCCAAATTGTTGTTCAAGTTTTCTACCACTGATCTTGGAAGCAGTGGGCCTGGTAAAAATAGTTCCACAGCTGCAACAGACAGACAGACATGAGTTTGAGAAGTGTTTAATGTTTAGAGGAGAGGGGGATGACTCACATGCATCCCGTGTGGACCTTGCAGGGCAAGGAGGGCCTGTTGACCTCTTGCTGGGGTTTGAACTGGAGCTGGGCATTGAACTGGAACTGTCCACTGCATTAGTGGTTGCGGTGTGGGAGATCTTCATGCCTTTCAAGTGTTTGGCCGTTATGACAGTTGGGTGAGGAGTGAATAGGTGGCTTGGGAAGTTTGGGCCGGTTTTCCTTGGGTCAATACGCACAATCTGTTGATGAGAGGAAGAGGAGCCCTGTTGAGGGACTGGGCTTGCACCACATGCACTGCCAGCATAATTGCCTAGGTTGAAGTCATCCCAGCTAAACTGGGATGCACTCAACCAATTTAAACTTGGTTGAAATCAACTGATGAAATATAAATCCAAGAGACCCCCCTTGGTTTTATATCTCATTGGTTGAGGTCAACCTACTTTAAATTGGTTGTTTGCATCCTAGTTTAACTGGGATGAACTCAACCTAGGCAATTATGCTGGCAGTGATGAGGGAGGATTGTCTGGACTTGGGGTGTGATTCCGGGATTTTTTGGATGTAGGATCAACAAATATTGCAGTTGGATAGCGGTAGAGAGCCCGGCGTGGGTGAATTTTGACAATAGTGGAATGTGGGCGTTGTGACAGATCAGTTGAGCTCCTGGGGATGTGTCGGGTTGCAGGATGGTTGTACGGCAAAGAGACTTGTGAGGCTGGAGGGTTGAATCCCAATTCTTCAGGGTCGGTTTCCCCCTCGGCATCCGGGTCGTTTATATTGTCATCACGGTTTTGAGATGAGGTACGCAAGGCTTGGTTGGCATTGTGGGATTCTATGGCGGTAGTTATAGTATTGAGGTAAGCCTCATTAGAGGTGGTGAGACAGGTGCTTTTGCCTTTGCTGTTGCGCCTGGGTGACCTTAATGGGTGGATGGGGCCATATGCCGGGTTCATAACGTTGGGCAAGCCATTGTCAAATGGAGCGGGTTTGTTGTCCCATTGAGCTGGTATGTTGTTAATTCAAGTGGGTTCTGGTGTGCAATGAAGTGTTTGTGCCGCATTGTTTGCTGAGAGAAAATCTGACAGTTGTGAAGCGGTTGTTTGAGGTGGTGGGAGGTCTTTTGGAAGATCAGGAAACCAAGGAATGAATTGGTTGAGGTTAGGAGGTGGTTGGTTGACGCTAGGAGTGGAATGTTGGATGGTTTGGCTAGCTGGGGGGTCAAACGTGTTTGTTGGCGCTGGGCGAGTTGAGGACTCATGACCCTCATCGTCTGACTGCTCGTATTCGGCTTTGATTTTGTTGGCAAGAACTTCCAGATACTTGTATTCCTCGGGACTGCATGCGGGATGCTGAGCAAGCTCAGTGCA
Source organism: Puccinia hordei (assembly GCA_007896445.1). NCBI lineage: Eukaryota > Fungi > Basidiomycota > Pucciniomycetes > Pucciniales > Pucciniaceae > Puccinia > Puccinia hordei. The sequence goes on along the minus strand of RDRW01000162.1, from coordinate 17,577 downwards.
TTTTTGCCAAAAGTCCAAACCTGATTTGCAGTGTTTTGGGGTGGAAAGTGGTAAGCAGGGGGTTTATTGTAATAAATCTTATGAGGAAACAGAACTTACGTGATTGTTCATGACCACTAGAAATTGTTGTTGCGTGGAAATACATCTAAAGTTTGAAGGAGGTGGATAAAACGGTGTTGCTGTTGGTTGGATTGCAAAGTAAAACAGATGTCAGCTGCCGCTCCTGGAATTAAGTACCTTTTGTAGTGGGAATATGAGAAAGGAATGGAGAAAAAGGCCTTGCGGGGACTTTGGGGGGCACTTTGGGTGCTGGAGTGTCTCTAGGGGGCTTAGACGGGGAATGTGGGGCCTGGTACGCCTCTGTGTGGAATTCCTGGGGCCATTTAGGCCCAGATGTGTCCCATGCACATCTGGTGGTGCAATGGGGGGTTGGGAGGGGGCCTAGTGGCCTATTCAGTCCTTGAATGTGTCCATAGGGGCCACTGGTTCTAGTTGGCCCCATTTGGCCAGGCCCAGGTGGCCCATCTGGCCCCTTTTGGCCAGGCCCAGGTGGCCCATCTGGCCCCTTTTGGCCAGGCCCAGGTGGCCCATCTGGCCCCTTTTGGCCAGGCCCAGGTGGCCCATCTGGCCCCTTTTGGCCAGGCCCAGGTGGCCCATCTGGCCCCTTTTGGCCAGGGCCAGGTGGCCCATCTGGCCCCTTTGGGCCAGGCCCAGGTGGCCCATCTGGCCCCTTTGGGCCAGGCCTGTCAGCCACTGAGTACATATCACAGTACCTGACATGTACCACGTAACTGCAAACATTATTAATAATTATTATCTCTAATAATAATTACTATTCTTATTAATTATTATTACTATTTATTATCATTATTTATTCTAAATAACTCCACGTAATATTAATTATTATCCTTAATAATAATTACTATGCTGTAGTTATTATTATTATTATACCTTCATTATTATTACATTAATATTAATATTATTAAAGTACATTAATTACATTAATTATTATAAATACTTTAATAATATATTCATTAATAAACTCATGAATAATTCTGGTTAAGCTATGTACTCCTGTTATACAAGATACATAACTTGTAGGCCTTTGCCCCCCTGACACGTGAAATATCCAGAGTAACAGATATCACTCTTTCCCCTCTGATTACGCCCACATTCCTTAACATTGGAATATTTCACGCATAAGATATGTAATTTAATATCTTATTAATAAAAGAACTTATTAATATTATAATAATTAATACTTATAAGATGTACCAATAATAAATGACATCATTATAAGTTAATAACTTTATTAATATTAATAACAGATCAATTAATACAAATGTCATGATGTGATCCAATCCCACTAAGGACTACTGATCAAAGATGTTTCCCATAACACAGCCTTAGTAGAAATCACATCATAAACATTAACAGATCCTCCCAAAAGGATCTGTCTTGCCCCTGAAGTTCCACAGTACCTCTCAGGTCATGGAAGCGCTCACAGTTCCCCCTTGAGGAGCTCTTACAATATATAAACAGACTGTAAACAGTTGTTTATCCCGCAGAGAATATTTAGAACACCACAGCACAGTACATACCTTAGAGTTATTTACCTTGCTTAGTTCCCCATTCTCCAACAATCCCCCAATTCTGGATAATCTATAGTTTAATACTGTTATTACCTCAAGAATTGGCCACAACCTACCTTCAATAAGGTAGAAACCACGAACCCAAGTGAGTACCTCCTTGGATGCCTATTAATACTTTGTATTGATTTGGATGCGCCTAATTAGAGCAAGTAGAGCAAGCCTCTCAGACAAGACTTACTGATTGAGGAAGTACCTTTTTACAGGACTTAAACCATTACCCAAACCACTTTAAATCATCAACCTACCTTAGTTACAACCCATAACCACGGTTAGTTCCACACCCAGGCTGACAATTGGGGGTCTGGCCTTTAGTTATCCGTGATTTTTTCACCCTCTTACCCTTAAAAAATCATCACTAACACCTCCTTACCTTTTTAATTTTCGTGAAAATGGCCCTTTAATAGATGCCAGAGATCATTTGTGACTTTAAGAAGAACTCAAACCTATTCCAACAAAGACATTACCAATTGGACAACCCTGACAATATTACCACGTCACAACTGGTTATCAAAACTGAAGTTATAGAAGGAGAAGACCAATTCTATAACTGTACCTGGACAAAAATAAAACAACTTAGACTCACCAACATTTATTCCCCTGACGGCACTTTAATTAATACTGAAGAATCTGAAGTGTTGACTAAAGAAGAGCACACAACAATTGTCAGAAAAGAACTTAAATCAGCTTTAGAAGAAAGGGATCCACCCTTTAATGACATATTTTGTGATATAATTTCCTCTAACAATACTTACGTGTCTGTTCCCCCCTTTTTTGATTGTGACCCCCCAGCAGTCCCTAGACATCTACTTAGAAACAGTAGAAGAAATAAAGATCCTAGATTGACTGCATTCAACTACAGAAAAAATAAAAAATCATAAAAATACCGCTTGTTTTTTTTCTATATTTCTTATCTCTAAAAAAATTATAAAATTGCAATAAAAACAGAGTCTGCTACCCAAATTTGAGTCTAAGAAAAATAAAAAACCCTACAAAAATTGAGAAAAAACTCGAAATTATAAACTAAAAAAAAACATATAAAAAAATTAAAATCCAATATCTGGCTGAAGATATTGATCAAAAACAAGAAAAAAGCGCCTTTTTTATAATAAAATCTCTTCAAAAATCTACGTTCTAGTAGATCTACTACTCATAGAAAAATTCTGAGTAGACCATTCGAACCGCAGTAGTAGGTTTACACTACTAAAATCTCGTTCCCTTACTCTCTAGAGCCTCCATTCCCAAGGCACTAGTCACATCATCCCTACAAATCCTCCTCGATCACGAATTACATAGTGGTAATACCCATAGTTACCGCATATAAGTGGTAATACACACCGTAGTACATACCGGGTGTATACTACATAGTATATAAGTGATCGGAAGATTGATCTTCTAGCCTGATCACGTGTTACATACTGTATTCCCCGGATATTCCAGGATCTACAGTATACATACGTGCGCCGACGCACTTCTGGAAATTCCAGCATACATTATAGAGTGTAATACACGGATAAGACCCTTATATCCGATCATAAGAATCATCGACGTTAGACTTTCTCACTCAATATTTGAGCTATTAAGGTGTTGAGTAGATCAAAATAACGGGAAAAATCAGCAGAATACAACTGTCTGATCAATTCCATTATTACACATCGAGAACAGTGTGTATTAGCCCCGTCGAAACTTTTCCACCTTACAAATCACGTTTAAGAGTTACTCCGTGATTTGTACATAGTAAAAGAAAGTACATTAAACTAATTAAAAGTAAATTAGATCATTTCTGATCATATTTACACATTATCTCTCACCCTGAAAGGAAGACTAATCCCCTTTCAGGAATATCTCACAAATCACGTTGAGTCTCTCCGTGATTTATCCAAAATAAAAATAAAATTAGTATAAACTAATTAAAATCAACTATAAAACAGATCAATTGATCAGTTTACATCTATTTTTCTCCCCCTGAAAGGAAGAATAATACCCTTTCAAGGACATCTCACAAATCACGTCGAGTCTCTCCGTGATTTGAACACATAAAAAACAATTAAAAATAACAAATTTCACTGTCAAACAGATCAATTTGATCAGTTTACATCCACTCTCTCAACCTGAAAGGAAGACTAATCCCCTCTCAGGCACATCTTACGAAAATTTAGCTCAATTTTTTTGTCATTTCCACCTGGAAATTTAGACATAAAAACAGCCTCTTTTCAAGTCTTGTCACACTCACAACAAGCCACTTGATTTCACCGCATAAAAATCATAGTAACACTACTATTACTCTCAATAAAAGTAACAAATTCACATTACCTTATATCTCTTTTCTCCATAAAACAACAAACCTTTAAGCCCTCTTCAAAGAAAAATTCTGAAGAGTAAGCAAACATCTTTAAATAAGTAAAAATATAACACATTTTTACTAATTTTCTTTTGTTTTTAGTGTCCACCAACGTAGACAAGCTTACCCCTGAATTGGACATTTTGAAAGTGTCTGACAAGACCACTACAGCCCGTGACACCAGAGAAACCTCTGAGATTACCACTCACAGAGAAGCCTCTGTTACTCCATCAGACAAGTCATCTGGTGAATTAAATTTTAAACAAATTTTCCTTATAAAAATCTCCTACTAACAACTTTTTACGCATTTTTACAATGACTCCTCCTTCCCTTAGAAATAGAGGTTACAATGGCCGCACCAGGGAGCCAGAGCCAAGACTTGGATTTCCACCAGCGTCAGTTTTGCCCCCTGGCAAACAAGAATCTTTAAATAAAATCATTTATAGAAGTAAAAAAACTGATAATCAGTCAATTTCTTCTGCTTCTAGTAACAGCAGAGGAAAAATTCGAAAGGTTTTATTACATCATGAAGGAGAACAAATATTGGTTAAAGGATGTAAAGAACAGGAGCAGCTTCAATGCAGTGAAAGCCCATCTAAATTACTGCCAGGAGGATTTCCGTCATATGGTCAGCCTCAAAGGGCTACCAGCAACCCTCTACCGCACCAAGGATTGGAATCCTCTTCATTTATCTCCAGGAATCCTTTTCTCTCCCCCCAATCCTTCCAACACTCCAATAAGAACCCAAAATCCCCGTGGTCCCAAGGGCAGAAATGTCAATTCCAGACATCCCAGGAACACAGGGAAGAATACCCAATGGAGAAACCAGATCTATTCAGAGATGGTACGCCTAGGGAGATCCCTCCAAGGGACTTATCAACATCTGGAGCAAGGCAAAATAGCCCGTCAAGAGCGCCAGATGGAAGAAGCCCCATAAATTGTAACACTTCCCCATCATCTAGTCAGAAAATTAGAACACAAAGTTCCCCATGTGTAATAATTAATGACTCCAATAAGTCTACTTGTACCCCTGAACAACATCAACAAATTACCACATTCCAACATGTAGTAAATGCTATGAACAATAGTAACAAAGCTCTATCCAAGGACTTACAAGAATTATGCCGTAAAATTATGAGAGCTACAGATGAACAGGTGAACTCAGAAGATAGTACATTATATCTTATTCAACAGAGGTTGACTGAAATGGATACAAAAATTGATATGTTTCATGTAGAATTGGATGATCATTGTAAGACATTCAGTAAACAACTGTCTAATTCTATGACCAGAATTGATGACTGGGTTGAAGAGCAGGGTAATTCCAACCAAGATCTCGTCCAGAAAGTGGCACAATTGGAATTGAAGATTCAGAATTTACAATCAGATACTACTAATAAAGTAAATTCTCAATTTAGAACCTTTGAAGATGTAGTGAACAGAATTGAGAAACAGTTCACATGTGTTACGTCAGAAATGACCAAAAACAACTCAGATATCATGCACAAGTTGGAAGAACTCCTGACTAGAGATGCCCAACCAAGAAGCAGACATGATACTATTAATGACATTGGAGATGTCAGTCAATCTATTCCTCCAGTCATTACAACTCAATTGGCCAATTTAACCCCTTCACCTTTACAGAATACCCAAGTTGAACCAAGCAGGGATCAAACTGCTACGCCAACTCTCAATACTCAACAAATTAGAGTGGCCACATCCACCATTAATAGTTTGGATGAAGACAAGGCCATCCACAAATTAGTATTAGCAGGTCTGCCAAAGACTAATGAGTGGCTAACCTTTTCTGGAGTGGGAGAATATGACCACTTTAAATTTATTGATTGGATTGATAACTTGAAAGAAGATACTAATGCCCCTGATCAGATTATATGCTCAAAATTGAATTCAATTCTCACTGGAGTTGCAAATTCATGGTATAATTCTAGGAAAAAAGAAGTACCTGGCAATAAAAATTGGTTATTCTGGAAAAAGGAAATCATTAATAAATTTAGCACTCCTGAATGGAAGAGAAAAGTGAAAACCAACTTCAGAAGAAGCAGATTTGACATACTGAGTGATGCAGAACCATCTGATTGGGTTACACAACAAGTGAACAGAATTAAAGCCATCGAAAGAGATGTAGACAATGCCTCTATTAATGATAAATTACTTGGACAATTAGATCATAATACTGAGTACATGATGCGTAGAGCTCTACAAAGTGACAGTGATTTGACTGAATTCATCAATCAACTGGAAAGTCTTGTCAATGTTAAAAGAAAAGACAAGAAAGACAAGTATAAATCTGTCAAAAGAGATAATTACAAAGAATCCAGGAAATCAGACCAGAAGGAAACCAAAGACACTTCTGAGAAAGAAATTACGTGTTTTGAATGTGGAAAGAAAGGACATAGATCCAATAAATGTCCCAATAAGAAATCTAGTAAGAAAGTACACTGCATTGAAAACATTGATGATAACTTGGTCCCCATTAATGATGATTCCCAATCTAGTATAGAATCTTTACCAGATGATTCTGATTCTGATTCCATTGATTCTGACTCAGATATTCACAGTACTCATGCCATTGTTTCAAAAGATGAATTGATCATATCTAATATTTCTAAAATGGAAGATAAATTCAGACCTGTAAACATTAAGAAATTACACGTGTCAAATGAGATGCATTCTGGAAAAATACATAAGACTGGTGGTACTAATATCACTAATATAATATGTAACAAGTTTAAACTTAAATGTTTAATTGATGGAGGAGCCTTCTGCTCTATTATTTGTCAGCCTGGGTGTGGAACTAACCGTGGTTATTGGTTGTAACTAAGGTAGGTTGATGATTAAAAGTGGTTTGGGTAAATTTAAGTCCTGTAAAAAGGTACTTCCTCAATCAGTAATCTTGTCTGAGAGGCTTGCTCTAATTGCTCTAATTAGGCGCATCCAAATCAATACAGAGTATTAATAGGCATCCAAGGAGGTACTCACTTGGGTTCGTGGTTTCTACCTTATTGAAGGTAGGTTGTGGCCAATTCTTGAGGTAATAACAGTATTAAACTATAGATTATCCAGAATTGGGGGATTGTTGGAGAATGGGGAACTAAGCAAGGTAAATAACTCTAAGGTATGTACTGTGCTGTGGTGTTCTAAATATTCTCTGGGGGATAAACAACTGTTTACAGTCTGTTTATATATTGTAAGAGCTCCTCAAGGGGGAACTGTGAGCGCTTCCATGACCTGGGAGGTACTGTGGAACTTCAGGGGCAAGACAGATCCTTTTGGAAGGATCTGTTAATGTTTATGATGTGATTTCTACTAAGGCTGTGTTATGGGACACATCTTTGATCAGTAGTCCTTAGTGGGATTGGATCACATCATGACATTTGTATTAATTGATCTGTTATTAATATTAATAAAGTTATTAACTTATAATGATGTCATTTATTATTGGTACATCTTATAAGTATTAATTATTATAATATTAATAAGTTCTTTTATTAATAAGATATTAAATTACATATCTTATGCGTGAAATATTCCAATGTTAAGGAATGTGGGCGTAATCAGAGGGGAAAGAGTGATATCTGTTACTCTGGATATTTCACGTGACAGGGGGGTAAAGGCCTACAAGTTATGTATCTTGTATAACAGGAGTACATAGCTTAACCAGAATTATTCATGAGTTTATTAATGAATATATTATTAAAGTATTTATAATAATTAATGTAATTAATGTACTTTAATAATATTAATATTAATGTAATAATAATGAAGGTATAATAATAATAATAACTACAGAATATTAATTATTATTAAGGATAATAATTAATATTACGTGGAGTTATTTATAATAAATAATGATAATAAATAGTAATAATAATTAATAAGAATAGTAATTATTATTAGAGATAATAATTATTAATAATGTTTGCAGTTACGTGGTACATGTCAGGTACTGTGATATGTACTCAGTGGCTGACACTTCCTCCCTCTAAAAAAGGGTTGACTAAAAAAATTTTTAATGATTTCTTTTGTCAACTCTGTATTGTCTCAGAATTCTTTCTGAGTCAGGGATCTGATCAGCTGTAAGCCATTCATCCTCTTTGGATCCACTATATCTGACTAAGTACTGTTTGACATCTTCATTATTCTTTCTAATTTTTCTATGCTGTATAACTTTCTTCACTTTAATGAGTTGGTCCTTCTCTACTGGAGGTATCACAACTCTAATGTTATCTTTCCTTAGAGGAAATTTATCATCATTATTAGGAATAAATGGTTTGATTAGACTAACTGGGAATGTGGGGTGTTTCCTTTCTAATTCTCCAGTTAATATAACTTCTACAGCATTTGCTCCATGTAAAGCTTTAATTGTATAAGGTCCAACATAGGAGTCCCTGAGTTTCTTGGGTCCTGTTAAATTAGTAAAATTAAATGTAGAAATAAGAACTTGATCTCCAACTTTAAATTGGTGAACCTTATGGGTTTTGTCCCATCTATTCTTATTATATTCAAAAGATTTCTTAATACATTCTGCTGCGTAATTTGCAGTTTTAGTCATCATTTGATGGAAATTAGTGGCATTGGGGTGAATTGTTACTGATTTAGAGAGAACTAATTCTTTGGGGAACCAAGGTATCCATCCTCTTTCTAATTCAAAAGGAGTAATGTCAGTACTACTGTGTTTACTGGAATTATAAGCAAATTCTAATGCTGGTAATAGTGAACACCAGTCATGTGAGTAATTATCTTTGTCTTTAAATTCTAGACCATAAGCACAATATCTTCTAATCATATCTTCCAAGGTTTGAATCATTCTTTCAGCTAATCCATCAGTCTGAGGATGATAAGCTGTAGAGAACTTCAATTGAGTGCCACATAAATCATATAAACCTTTCCAGAATTCAGATGTAAATTTTGGATCTCTGTCTGTAATAATATATCTAGGACATCCTACATCAGCTATAATCTTTTGCCAGAATAGTAGAGCTACATCAAATGCATTATTTTCCTTATGACATGGCAAGAATTTAGCTCTTTTAGAGAATCTGTCAACTACTACTAGTACAGAATTGTAGTTATTCATTCCAGCTGGAGGTAATCCTGTAACAAAATCCATATTAATTACAGACCATCTTTCTGTTGGTTCTTCAATTTCCTGTAGTAAACCATATCTTTTTCCAGTAGCTTTATTTGCTTTTTGACATCTTTCACAAGATTCACAATATTCCTTGGTTGCATTTCTATAATGGGGCCACCAAGCTATATGTTTAACTCTTTCTATAGTTCTGTCAAAGGAAAAATGTCCTGCTGTGATATTATCATGGCATTCTTTAAGAAAAAGATTAATATGTTCCTTTTTAGCCAGAACTACTACGCTAGTATGTTTGGTCCTATGATATATCAATCCATCCAGAAGTGAAAATCTGTTTTCATTAAAGGCAGTAGACCAAGGTTCTTCTAAAGAATTAATCAAGTTCAGGTTTTTATGTTTACTTTGTAGAATTTCTTTAAGAGTGGAGCAATTCTTGTCCAGGTTATAACTTTCACGTATTTCATCCCAAAATTCTTCCTTCATTTCAGTAACATGAAGTCCAAGAATGTCATATGTTTCAGAAGGGTCATCATAAGCAGGATTATTTGCATCATTAATTAGTGGAAAAAGGCACATAATTTTTGCCGCTATTTCTCCATCCCAAGCAGGATTTTCTGGTAGATTGTCTAAAGACCATCTACTGAGACCATCAGCATTTTTATGTATATTTCCAGCTCTGTGGACAATAGTCATACTGCCTCTCCATTCTTGGATTGCAATTTGCCATCTTAACATATGTCTGTTGGGAGTTTTCATACTGAGTAAACTTTTGAGTGCACTACAATCAGTAATAACTTCAAAATCACAACCATCCAAGTAGTAATATAATTTGTCTAAAGCCCATACTAGACATAAGCATTCTAGTTGGCTAGCACCATATTTCTTCTCACTGTCCTTAAGTGTGCGTGAAATATAACATATTACTCCTTCTTTGGGAATGTCCTGTAAATCTTGTACTTGATGTAAAGCAGCTCCAAGTCCTTCCATGCTTGCATCTACATATAATTTGTAAGGCTTGTGAGGGTCAGGCATTAATAATATTGGGGCAGATGTTAACATTTCTCTGATTTTATTAAAGGCATCTACTCTGGGGGACGTCATCTCATATGCAGTGTTTGGACTAGTAATTTGGTACAGGGGCCCAGTAATTTTAGCAAAGTCTTTAATGTGTTGCCTGTAATAACTAGCAAAACCTAAAAATGATTGTAATTCCTTGACATTAGTTGGCATGGGCTTAAGCAATACTGCAGCCACTTTATTCATGTCAATAGCAATACTAAGTCCAGAAACTATATGTCCAAGTGCTTTTAATTCCTTAAAACCAAATTGACATTTGTTCATGGATATTTTCATATTCATTTTTGTAACTCTGTCTAAAACTATTGAAAGTTTTTCCAAATGTTCTTTCCAGTCTTGACTAAAAATAATGATGTCATCAATGTAGATAATAAGCCAGCCTTCACGTAATTCTTTGTGGAATTCTATGTCCATCATTCTTTGGAAGTGAGAGGGGGCATTCTTAATTCCAAAAGGCATTCTTTGGTACTCATATATTCCCATATGTAATATTATTCTCATCAAATATCTACTGTCTTCATGAATTACATTCTGATGGAAACCTTTGAGTACATCCATACAAGTTATGAATTTAGCATCTTTTAGCTGAGTCAGTGCTTCACTGATTTTGGGCATGGGGTATCTATCAGGTATGGTATAGTTATTAAGACCTCTAAAGTCTCCAACCATTCTTGATTTTCCATTATGCCAAGCAATAATAACTGGGGGTAGTAACTTCTACATTTTCATTTGCTCCCACTTTGCGTAAGACATTCATTCTTACTAATTCAGTAACATGCTGCTGTAAAGCTTCTCTACTTCTGGGGGAAGCAGGATAAGCAGCTTTCCTTAAAGCAGGAGGATAAGGTCTAGTAGTATTAAGATTAATTCTTACTTCATGTCCTCTAATGCTTCCAAAGGGTTCATCAGCAGTGGCAAATGCAAGTTTCTTTTTATGTAGCAAGTTCTTTAGTTCCTTTAATTGCTCATCATCTAAATTCTCAGCAATCTTTGCTTCTAATATTGTATTATCAAAGTTAGAATTATTGATAGAATTACATTCAAGTTGCTCCAGGTTCATTTTGTCACTTATTCCAAGTTCAAACTTGTTCATAATGTCGCCATTGAAGGTAAAATATCTTCCATTAGAATTTATCACATCTATTCCATAATTAATGATATAATCATTTCCTAAAATGATATATTTCATTTTAAAATCTTCCATAACTATTAATTCAGCGGTAATCTGAATACTTTGTTTGTTATGGGGGAATATAATATCTAATTTGATAATACCTAGTGGTTTCAATTTACTGTTACAACTGTAGAATTTCTCAGAATTAATGGGGATTAATTCTTTCTTCCATTGAGGCAATATCTTATCTAATAAATTGGGACCAATAATAGAGCAGAAGGCTCCTCCATCAATTAAACATTTAAGTTTAAACTTGTTACATATTATATTAGTGATATTAGTACCACCAGTCTTATGTATTTTTCCAGAATGCATCTCATTTGACAAGTGTAATTTCTTAATGTTTACAGGTCTGAATTTATCTTCCATTTTAGAAATATTAGATATGATCAATTCATCTTTTGAAACAATGGCATGAGTACTGTGAATATCTGAGTCAGAATCAATGGAATCAGAATCAGAATCATCTGGTAAAGATTCTATACTAGATTGGGAATCATCATTAATGGGGACCAAGTTATCATCAATGTTTTCAATGCAGTGTACTTTCTTACTAGATTTCTTATTGGGACATTTATTGGATCTATGTCCTTTCTTTCCACATTCAAAACACGTAATTTCTTTCTCAGAAGTGTCTTTGGTTTCCTTCTGGTCTGATTTCCTGGAATCTTTATAATTATCTCTTTTGACAGATTTATACTTCTCTTTCTTGTCCTTTCTTTTAACATTGACAAGACTTTCCAGTTGATTGATGAATTCAGTTAAATCACTGTCACTTTGTAGAACTCTACGCATCATGTACTCAGTATTATGGTCTAATTGTCCAAGTAATTTATCATTAATAGAGGCATTGTCTACATCTCTTTCAATGGCTTTAATTCTGTTCACTTGTTGTGTAACCCAATCAGATGGTTCTACATCACTCAGTATGTCAAATCTGCTTCTTCTGAAGTTGGTTTTCACTTTTCTCTTCCATTCAGGAGTGCTAAATTTATTAATGATTTCCTTTTTCCAGAATAACCAATTTTTATTGCCAGGTACTTCTTTTTTCCTAGAATTATACCATGAATTTGCAACTCCAGTAAGAATTGAATTCAATTTTGAGCATATAATTTGATCAGGGGCATTAGTATCTTCTTTCAAGTTATCAATCCAATCAATAAATTTAAAGTGGTCATATTCTCCCACTCCAGAAAAGGTTAGCCACTCATTAGTCTTTGGCAGACCTGCTAATACTAATTTGTGGATGGCCTTGTCTTCATCCAAACTATTAATGGTGGATGTGGCCACTCTAATTTGTTGAGTATTGAGAGTTGGCGTAGCAGTTTGATCCCTGCTTGGTTCAACTTGGGTATTCTGTAAAGGTGAAGGGGTTAAATTGGCCAATTGAGTTGTAATGACTGGAGGAATAGATTGACTGTCATCTCCAATGTCATTAATAGTATCATGTCTGCTTCTTGGTTGGGCATCTCTAGTCAGGAGTTCTTCCAACTTGTGCATGATATCTGAGTTGTTTTTGGTCATTTCTGACGTAACACATGTGAACTGTTTCTCAATTCTGTTCACTACATCTTCAAAGGTTCTAAATTGAGAATCTACTTTATTAGTAGTATCTGATTGTAAATTCTGAATTTTTAATTCCAATTGTTCCACTTTCTTAACAAGATCTTGGTTGGAATTACCTTGCTCTTCAACCCAGTCATCAATTCTGGTCATAGAATTAGACAGTTGTTTACTAAATGTTTTACAATGATCATCCAATTCTACATGAAACATATCAATTTTTGTATCCATTTCAGTCAACCTCTGTTGAATAAGATATAATGTACTATCTTCTGAGTTCACCTGCTCATCTGTAGCTCTCATAATTTTACGGCATAATTCTTGTAAGTCATTGGATAGAGCTTTGTTACTATTGTTCATAGCATTTACTACATGTTGGAATGTGGTAATTTGTTGATGTTGTTCAGGAGTACAAGTAGACTTATTGGAGTCATTAATTATTACACATGGGGAACTTTGTGTTCTAATTTTCTGACTAGATGATGGGGAAGTGTTACAAGTTATGGGGATTCTTCCATCTGGCGCTCTTGACGGGCTATTTTGCCTTGCTCCAGATGTTGATAAGTCCCTTGGAGGGATCTCCCTAGGCGTACCATTTCTGAATAGATCTGGTTTCTCCATTGGGTATTCTTCCCTGTGTTCCTGGGATGTCTGGAATTGACATTTCTGCCCTTGGGACCACGGGGATTTTGGGTTCTTATTGGAGTGTTGGAAGGATTGGGGGGAGAGAAAAGGATTCCTGGAGATAAATGAAGAGGATTCCAATCCTTGGTGCGGTAGAGGGTTGCTGGTAGCCCTTTGAGGCTGACCATATGACGGAAATCCTCCTGGCAGTAATTTAGATGGGCTTTCACTGCATTGAAGCTGCTCCTGTTCTTTACATCCTTTAACCAATATTTGTTCTCCTTCATCCTGTAATAAAACCTTTCGAATTTTTCCTCTGCTGTTACTAGAAGCAGAAGAAATTGACTGATTATCAGTTTTTTTACTTCTATAAATGATTTTATTTAAAGATTCTTGTTTGCCAGGGGGCAAAACTGACGCTGGTGGAAATCCAAGTCTTGGCTCTGGCTCCCTGGTGCGGCCATTGTAACCTCTATTTCTAAGGGAAGGAGGAGTCATGGTAAAAATGCGTAAAAAGTTGTTAGTAGGAGATTTTATAAGGAAAATTTGTTTAAAATTTAATTCACCAGATGACTTGTCTGATGGAGTAACAGAGGTTTCTCTGTTAGTGGTAATCTCAGAGGTTTCTCTGGTGTCACGGGCTGTAGTGGTCTTGTCAGACACTCTCAAAATGTCCAATTCAGGGGTAAGCTTGTCTACGTTGGTGGACACTAAAACAAAAAGAAAATTAGTAAAAATGTGTTATATTTTTACTTATTTAAAGATGTTTGCTTACTCTTCAGAATTTTTCTTTGAAGAGGGCTTAAAGGTTGTTGTTTTTTATGGAGAAAAGAGATATAAGGTAATGTAATTTGTTACTTTTATTGAGAGTAATAGTAGTGTTACTATGATTTTTATGCGGATGAAATCAAGTGGCTTGTTGTGAGTGTGACAAGACTTGAAAAGAGGCTGTTTTTATGTCTAAATTTCCAGGTGGAAATGACAAAATTTGAGCTAAATTTTAGTAAGATGTGCCTGAGAGGGGATTAGTCTTCCTTTCAGGTTGAGAGAGTGGATGTAAACTGATCAAATTGATCTGTTTGACAGTGAAATTTGTTATTTTTAATTGTTTTTTATGTGTTCAAATCACGGAGAGACTCGACGTGATTTGTGAGATGTCCTTGAAAGGGTATTATTCTTCCTTTCAGGGGAGAAAAATAGATGTAAACTGATCAATTGATCTGTTTTATAGTTGATTTTAATTAGTTTATACTAATTTTATTTTTATTTTGGATAAATCACGGAGAGACTCAACGTGATTTGTGAGATATTCCTGAAAGGGGATTAGTCTTCCTTTCAGGGTGAGAGATAATGTGTAAATATGATCAGAAATGATCTAATTTACTTTTAATTAGTTTAATTTACACTTTTTACTATGTACAAATCACGGAGTGACTCTGAAACGTGATTTGTGAGATAAAAAAGTCTCGACGGGGCTAATACACACTGTTCCGATGTGTAATAATGGAATAATCAGACAGTTGAATGCGGCTGATTTTTCCCGTTATTTTGATCTACTCAACACCTTGATAGCTCAAGTATTGAGTGAGAAAGTCTAACGTCGACGATTGTTATGATCGGATATAAGGGTCTTATCCGTGTATTACACTGTAGAATGTATGCTGGAACTTCCAGAAGTGCGTCGGCGCACGTATGTATACTGTAGATCCTGGAATATCCGGGGAATACAGTATGTAACACGTGATCAAGCTAGAAGATCAATCTTCCGATCACTTTATACTATGTAGTATACACCCGGTATGTACTACGGTGTGTATTACCACTTGTATGCGGTAACTATGGGTATTACCACTATGTAATTCGTGATCGAGGAGGATTTGTAGGGATGATGTGACTAGTGCCTTGGGAATGGAGGCTCTAGAGAGTAAGGGAACGAGATTTTAGTAGTGTAAATCTACTACTGCGGTTCGAATGGTCTACTCAGAATTTCTCTATGAGTAGTGGATCTACTAGAACGTAGATTTTGAAGAGATTTTATTATAAAAAAGGCGCTTTTTCTTGTTTTTGATCAATATCTTCAGCCAGATATTGGATTTTAATTTTTTATATGTTTTTTAGTTTATAATTTCGAGTTTTTTCTCAATTTTTGTAGGGTTTTTTTATTTTTCTTAGACTCAAATTTGGGTAGCAGACTCTGTTTTTATTGCAATTTATAATTTTTTAGAGATAAGAAATATAGAAAAAAAAACAAGCGGTATTTTTATGATTTTTTATATTTTTCTGTAGTTGAATGCAGTCAATCTAGGATCTTTATTTCTTCTACTGTTTCTAAGTAGATGTCTAGGGACTGCTGGGGGGTCACAATCAAAAAGGGGGGAACAGACACGTAAGTATTGTTAGAGGAAATTATATCACAAAATATGTCATTAAAGGTGGATCCCTTTCTTCTAAAGCTGATTTAAGTTCTTTTCTGACAATTTTTGTGTGCTCTTCTTTAGTCAACACGTCAGATTCTTCAGTATTAATTAAAGTGCCGTCAGGGGAATAAATGTTGGTGAGTCTAAGTTGTTTTATTTTCGTCCAGGTACAGTTATAGAATTGGTCTTCTCCTTCTATAACTTCAGTTTTGATAACCAGTTGTGACGTGGTAATATTGTCAGGGTTGTCCAATTGGTAATGTCTTTGTTGGAATAGGTTTGAGTTCTTCTTAAAGTCACAAATGATCTCTGGCATCTATTAAAGGGCCATTTTCACGAAAAATAAAAAAGGTAAGGAGGTGTTAGTGATGATTTTTAAGGGTAAGAGGGTGAAAAATCACGGATAAATAAAGGCCAGACCCCCAATTGTCAGCCTGGGTGTGGAACTAACCGTGGTTATTGGTTGTAACTAAGGTAGGTTGATGATTAAAAGTGGTTTGGGTAAATTTAAGTCCTGTAAAAAGGTACTTCCTCAATCAGTAATCTTGTCTGAGAGGCTTGCTCTAATTGCTCTAATTAGGCGCATCCAAATCAATACAGAGTATTAATAGGCATCCAAGGCGGGAGGTACTCACTTGGGTTCGTGGTTTCTACCTTATTGAAGGTAGGTTGTGGCCAATTCTTGAGGTAATAACAGTATTAAACTATAGATTATCCAGAATTGGGGGATTGTTGGAGAATGGGGAACTAAGCAAGGTAAATAACTCTAAGGTATGTACTGTGCTGTGGTGTTCTAAATATTCTCTGGGGGATAAACAACTGTTTACAGTCTGTTTATATATTGTAAGAGCTCCTCAAGGGGGAACTGTGAGCGCTTCCATGACCTGGGAGGTACTGTGGAACTTCAGGGGCAAGACAGATCCTTTTGGGAGGATCTGTTAATGTTTATGATGTGATTTCTACTAAGGCTGTGTTATGGGACACATCTTTGATCAGTAGTCCTTAGTGGGATTGGATCACATCATGACATTTGTATTAATTGATCTGTTATTATATTAATAAAGTTATTAACTTATAATGATGTCATTTATTATTGGTACATCTTATAAGTATTAATTATTATAATATTAATAAGTTCTTTTATTAATAAGATATTAAATTACATATCTTATGCGTGAAATATTCCAATGTTAAGGAATGTGGGCGTAATCAGAGGGAAAGAGTGATATCTGTTACTCTGGATATTTCACGTGACAGGGGGCAAAGGCCTACAAGTTATGTATCTTGTATAACAGGAGTACAT
Source organism: Puccinia hordei (assembly GCA_007896445.1). Taxonomy (NCBI): domain Eukaryota; kingdom Fungi; phylum Basidiomycota; class Pucciniomycetes; order Pucciniales; family Pucciniaceae; genus Puccinia; species Puccinia hordei. The sequence continues at coordinate 322 of RDRW01000162.1, read as the reverse complement.
AGCTTAACCAGAATTATTCATGAGTTTATTAATGAATATATTATTAAAGTATTTATATTAATTAATGTAATTAATGTACTTTAATAATATTAATATTAATGTAAAATAATGAAGGTATAATAATAATAATAATAACTACAGAATATTAATTATTATTAAGGATAATAATTAATATTACGTGGAGTTATTTAGAATAAATAATGATAATAAATAGTAATAATAATTAATAAGAATAGTAATTATTATTAGAGATAATAATTATAATAATGTTTGCAGTTACGTGGTACATGTCAGGTACTGTGATATGTACTCAGTGGCTGAC